>JAUESE010070588.1:0-15591 GCA_032274725.1 Malacoctenus triangulatus
ATCTATCTATCTATCTATCTATCTATCTATCTATCTATCTATCTATCTATCTATCTATCTATCTATCTATCTATATCACGTGAAACAGAGAAACTATCACATTGCAAAAGACAACACGCTATTCTCGCTTGCTATTGGTTGAGTGCGTCACACAAGCTTTAGTATTCTGTTACCTGATTGGATAGCGTCAGTAACCTAATCTGTCATTGGCTAAAAATAACGCGGCTCCTTGAAACGGCCTCCTGTCAGAAACAGCCTCGCCGTGGTAGAAGAAGAAGCGTCGCTAGTTCGTCCTACAGTTTCACGAGTATGTCTGCGGCTGATATGTCCAGCGTGCTCAACCTGCTGCGGTCACTTTATCGCCACATACAGACGCTGGAGGAGTTTGCGGACGGCATCGTTTTCAAGGAGGGGCGTCAGGTGGCTCTGGTTGAGCCCACCGACACGAACCGCTTCAAGTCATTCGTCAGGAGCGTCTTCGTGTGCTGCGACAAGGAGCTACAACAGACACCTAGCTGCAGCCAAGTGAGCTTTCGCCTGATACTTGCATTGCAAATGTCGCCAGCTGAACTGTCATAATCAATAAGTCGCAACATTCTTAGATATTCTAGTGGTACAGTCATAAAATGATATTGAACGGGTCCTTGTTTTAAGTATCTTACATTGTTATGTGACTATTTGAGTTTGTTGCTGTTTTAGAACTTATAAATAAATTTAAAACGTTTTAGATTGTTTATTGTTGCCATTTTTTAAGATCAAATCTCCTCTTTCCCACAGATCTGCACTCTGCCTGAGATTCTGGCCTTTGTTTTGAACAGTCTGAAAAGGAAAAAGAAGAAAAACGTCTTGGCCCACGGCTACAACTTCCTGTCCCTGGCTCAGGAGGATCGGGACGCGGACAGCTTTAAATTGCAAGGAGACATCACTCAGAGCGCGGCCTACCTCCACGGCAGCGACCTGTGGAAGAAAATCGCCACGCGCCTCGGCACGGACATCACGCGCTACCTCCTGGAGAGCTGCTCCGTGTTCGTGGCGGTTCCTCCTTCGTGCGCGTTCCAGGTGTGCGGCGGTCCGGTCTTCGACCGGGTGTCGACGAACGCTGCAACCGCAGGGTTCGGTCTGCAGTCTTTGTCTCGACGACGCGACAGGTGCAGAGGCTCGGTTGCTTGGAAAAGGAAACGCACGATTGAGAACTTTCCTGCGACGACGAAGAAGAGAAGCGATGCGCGAGCGGAGCGAAGGAAAAGAAAGCGAGGAGCCGATGAAAAAGAGGACGAGGAGGTGGCTCGTTCAAGAAAAAGGAGATGTTATACACATGAACAACACAGAGAGGAGAGGCAACAGGAAGAAAAACAAACGTCTGTAGATCCAACACCAGCTACGAGACCTGTGGAAAGCACCACCGCGAGCTCCAGGCCACCTGGAGAGCCACCTTTAGCCACGCCCCCCTCAGAGGGTGGTCCCAGCTGGAGATCAGGCGTCTTCCCACCTCTGCCTCCCTCTCAGTGTTTCATCCGAACTCTGGGGCTCCTGTACGGAGGCCGGGGGCTGCGTGGCTTCCTTCTCAACAGAAGGAAGAAGAGTGCCGACGGCTCCACCAGGCTGCAGGGCCAGGACCTGGTCAGGATCGTGTTTTTCGAGGGTCTGGCCTACTTGAACGGACTGAAGAGGGGGCCGAAAAAGCTTCCTCGCCGCTTTTTTAACATGCTCCCTCTGTTCAAGCTGCTGTTGAAGCGACACAGGAGGTGTTCCTACAGCAGAATGCTGCAGAGGATGTGCCCGCTGGCCGGGGGGGCCGCCGCGGCCCCGGCAGAGGTGGCCTCGCTCTTGCCTCGGCACTGCGCCCCTCACCGGGTCTTCCTGTTCGTCAGGGAGTGCCTCGCCGCCGTGGTCCCGCAGGAGCTGTGGGGCTCCGATCACAACCGGCTGCGTTTCCTGAGCAGGGTCAGAACCTTCCTGCGCAGTGGCAAGTTCGAGAGGTTCTCATTGGCTGAGCTGATGTGGAGGATGAAGGTGAATGACTGTGATTGGCTGAAGATCAGTAAGACAGGTGAGATCCTCAATAATTGTTTTTTTTTTTAAGGATAAAGCGTGTCACTGATGTTTGATCTTTCTCGACTTCAGGCCGGTTCCCACCAAGCGAGCTCGCTTATCGGACGCAGATCCTGGGTCAGTTTTTGGCCTGGCTCTTTGACGGTTACGTCATCGGCCTCATCCGGGCGTGTTTTTACGTCACTGAGAGTCTGGGTCAGAAGAATGCGCTCAGGTTCTACAGACAAGAAGTGTGGACCAGACTGCAAGACTTAGCGTTCAGGTACACATTCAATCACCAAACCATTACCCAAACATCACAATTATCATGTGGCAATTATTTAAACCTTTTAGTTTCTGTTTAAAGTTTATACGATTTCAGACAACTCAATTTTCCAATGATCGTAAATAAATCATTGAATATTAACATTTTTTATCATTACAATGTTTTATCTTGATATTGATTTATAATGATTATTATTTTTTCATGCATTTTTTACTTTTAAAAAGATTCATGAAAATTTATGAAATATAGTTTATTAGATTTTTTTTGAGTGAACTCTCCCAAAAGCTATATAAATTTATTTTGTGGGGGAAAAAACAATGATTGATGCGTCCATATGCTTATATTCTCAGAACATTGATAAAAAAGCATGTTTGTCTTGCAGAGGTCATCTCTCCAAAGGTCAGATGGAGGAGTTGACCCCTCCTCAGGTGGCGTCCCTCCCCAAAGGCACCGTGGTCTCCCGCCTCCGCTTCATTCCCAAGGCTGACGGCATGCGTCCCATCACACGGGTCATCGGCGCAGACGCCAAAACGAGGGTGGGCCTTAAAATCCTGTAGTTGCCTCCGACTCGACCGTGGGTTGTGCGTTGTCGCATCCGGCCTGAGCCTGTTCAGGGTTTGTTCACCAGCTCCACCGAGGACACGTGCGGGACCTGCTGGACGTGCTGCGCGCCTGCGTGCGCTCCGCTCCGGCGCTGCAGGGCTCCACCGTCTGGGGGATGACGGACATCCACAGGGTGTTGCGTTCGCTGGCGCCGGCCCAAAAGGAGCGACCGCAGCCGCTCTATTTCGTCAAGGTGGGTTAGACGAGATATTGACGAGATATTGCTGCTGACGTCGTCACACCGAGATATTTCCTGACTGCTGGTCGTTCAGGTGGACGTGAGCGGAGCTTACGAGAGCCTGCCGCATGACAAGCTGGCGGAGGTGGTTGGGGCGGCCCTAACGCCCGTCCAGGACAAAGTCTTCACCATTCGACGCTACGCCAAAGTCTGGAAGGATTCCCACGAAGGCTTGAAAAAGGCCTTCATGAGACAGGTACCATGATACCGACAAAACCAGCACGTCGTCCCGCGGTCATGTGAAATATGGAGGGTGGTCTTTACTACATTCCCACAGTCGGACTTCCTGGAGGAGAACATGGGCTCCACCAACATGAAGGGCTTCTTGATGTCCCTGCAGAGCAGTGGCAAAGCCCATCACTCCATCCTGGTGGAGCAGGTGACTCACACGTTCATGTAGTTTTGGTTTCAACGTGGCTGTGCATGAGTACACGCTTCGTCTTGTTTGCGTCGCAGCACTTCTGCTCAGACCTTCACGGCAGAGACGCGATGCAGTTCTTCACCCAGATGCTGACCGGCAGTGTTGTCCAGCATGGAAAAAAGTAAGCTTGGTGAAAAAGGAGCTTATCCACTTTTTATTGAGGACTTTTTTCAGGCAGCTTCTTTATTTGATGCTCTCCTGCCAGGACCTACCGTCAGTGCCGTGGGATCCCTCAGGGCTCGGTGGTGTCCAGCCTGCTGTGCTGTCTGTGCTACGGCCACATGGAGAACGCCCTGTTCAAAGACATCACCGCCAACAACGGGTACAGCGGCGTCCCTCTGACTGAACTTGTCAGCTTGACAACATGTAGTAACCCACAAAGAGCTGCAGGGGGCAGCCTCTCTGTGTCACCGCTCTCCCTCTGTGTCGTGCAGGTGTTTGATGAGGCTGGTGGACGACTTCCTCCTGATCACGCCCGACCAACACAAAGCTCAAACCTTCCTCAAGTAAGACAGATGTGACTGAACCATTGATATAAACCAGTTCATATTTGTTTTAGATATATGACGGCTATTAAATATATGAATATTTACACAAAACATGTAAATTTATTGTAGCAATAACATCCAATATACTCCATCCTGATATATTTCTTATGATCGCATGTTTGTTTTTTTTTAATGATTATCACACCCAGAACGTTTTTAAAGTCAGTTTTTATGTTGTGTGTAGAAATAACTGAATACACTTTTTGATGCCTTTTTAAATTTTCAAAATGTGCATTTTTGTTTATATATATATACACATATTTGTTACTTATATTGTCAATTTATTTAACAATTAATGATTCACATTCATTCTTTTTCTTGTGGCTGTGATTTGTTTAGTCTGCTCCCGATACACTTATTACAATCTCTACATAACTTCTTGATAATAAAGATTAAAGTATTTTTAAAGTTGCTCCATACGGTTTATTTACTACATGTTTTGTTTGAAGCTGCTTGAGCATATTAAGCACTTTTTTTTGAGTTTGTATGAATTCAAATGTTGGACGATATAAACTGATTTTACGAATGCTTTGTATCGTTCCTGAGGCAGAACTAATGACCATTTACTGGCACATGGATGTTTTTTTTCCTTCTGTTTAAAAATACTGATTTCAGGTATAAAAAAAGATGAATTCATGCTCAGTGGTCTGCTGTCCGTAGGGTCTTGCTGGCGGGTGTCCCGCAGTACGGCGTCGTCGTCAACCCCCAAAAGGTGGTGGTCAACTTCCAAGCGGCCGCCGACAGCGTGGGCTCCTGGCCCGACATCCGCGTGCTGCCGCCTCACTGCCTCTTCCCGTGGTGCGGGCTGCTGCTGGACACCCGCTCGCTGGACGTCTACAAAGACTATTCCAGGTCAGCTGCCGTCGGGAGCCGTAAAGATACCGAACGTAAACGTGTCTCCTACGTGTTGTGTAATCGAGTGTTGTCCCCCCCCCCTCCCCTCCCCCCCTTTTTACGGTTCCTGTAAACAGAGTGAAATTCTCCATGTACTTTGTACCTGCTACTAAAACCAGGACAACTCCCAATCAAGCACGAATAATGAATAACACACACAACACAGCACATACCAGACTTATAGTTTGACTTGGAATCCTTTGATTTGCTCATATACGGTTTTGTTTTCCTAATGTTTCTGTCTGTTTTTCACATTTTCTCCCTCTCGTCTCACTTGGCAGCTACGCGGGCCTGTCGCTGCGCTACAGCCTCACTTTAGGCTACTTCCACTCCGCTGGACAGCAAATGAGGAGGAAACTGATGGCTGTCCTCAGGCTCAAGTGTCACGGCCTGTTTTTGGACCTGAAGGTCAGACGCAGGACGAGTCATTGAGCTGCGGAAATGTGTCTCTTTTTTAACAGCGTGTATGAACAAAGAGGACACAGGCTGTCCTTAAAAACACGCCGACGCAGACGGCATCTCAGGCAATGTCTTATAATAATACCTGGTGAAACAGTAACAGGATAGCGAATAACAGCTTTGAATCTTTCCAGTTGAATTATAACTGCGGCCACATTCCTAGTTTGTTGCATTCATGGTAAATATCACAAACGTGAGCCGTAAACTTTCAGCACATTGTCCACACTCTGACACCGATGCGCGTCTCATTCTCCTCTCTCAGACTAACTCTCTGGAGGCGGTCTACAAGAACGTCTACAAGCTGGTGCTGCTGCATGCGTGCAGGTAAAGAACCCCCCCCAAAAAGTGGCTAAAACATGTCACCTCATTGGCCTTTCACACATATACTTTGTTATATCAGTTTCCCGGATTAGCATCACTAGATTGAATTGAGTTCAACCACCGTTTAGATCACACGCGATCAATAGGAGCGGTCCAATAAAGCGGCCCGTAAAAATGATGCTGCCGACCAATCACACAGCGAGGTTGTTTGTCAATCAATACCTGCGCTGAGCTGGGAAATAATTGGGCCTCTCTCTTATCTCAGAATGTAAATATGTTAATGGGACTCGTCTCCGTGTCCCTGTTCAGTCTCTGCCTCTGTATTGTTTTTCTCTTTAGGTTCCATGTGTGTGCGCAGAGTTTGCCCTTTGGCCAAACGGTTGCTAAGAACCCTGCCTACTTCCTGCAGATGATATGGGACATGGCACAGTACACCAATAAGATCATCAGGCTCAGCAACAAAGGCACCGTTTCCCATTCCTTCGTGTTTCTGCTCAGTCAGACTGACAAACACGACAATAATAGTATTTTTTATTCTTCCTTCCTTTCCCATAGGAGCAGTTTTAGGGTGCAAGGCCCAGACGGGTATCGTGCAATACGAAGCCGTCGAGCTGCTTTTCTGTCTCAGCTTCTTGCTGGTGCTCTCCCAGCACCGTCCCCTCTACAGAGATCTGCTGTCACCCCTGCAGAGACGTATGTACCCTCCAAGAAAAACATGTTTCTACAAAGACAGTCAAAGATGAAGGGCGCTGGTGATGATGATCGGGTAAAAACATGATGGCAACTCGGATGGTGAATTATTGTTCCAGGGCGGTGGTTTCTGACCTGGTGTATAAGGCCACAGAAGCAGGGATTTTCAAAATAAAAGCACTAGTTTCTCAGATATGCTTCAGATTGTAGAGAGTCCCTGTTTCTGGAAATGCTTCAGTCAATTATTGGCAACCTCAAGCTTCCGGCTCCCACTCTGATCTCACCACACTGGACACTGATGTACGACAGTATCAAATAATTCACCCCTTCCTCATTGTTTGGATTGGATTTTAGAGAGGATGATTCACAGGTGGTTTAAAAAAAATAACTCCCTTCCTCCTGAATTCTTGCAAACGCTGCAGCAGACTGCAGGAACGTGGAGCACCGGATCTCCGTGGGGGAGTTTCCCTTCTTTGTTTTTATGTTCTAGAGGAATTTGTCATCTTCACAAATTCCCTGTAATGCCAAACACTTCCAGCGTGAACCTTGTGAAAGCTACAGCCAGCAGCTGCAACTGTGTGAAATCAAATTTTACATCTACATGAGTCACTTTTATTGCCAGCTTCATTCTGGCTTTAAAGTTTTAGGGGAATTCATTTTTTCCTGTGCAAAGAACAAAGACGTAGAATAGAACGCCTTTCGTCCGTCTTCTTCTATCTCCAGGGAAGCGCAGCCTGGAGCGCCGTCTGGGGGATCTGAGGCTGGCCAGGGTCCGGCAGGCGGCGAACCCCAGGATCCCCGTCGACTTCTTGGCCATTCAAATGTAGACCGCCCGGAGGCCCCCCCCCCCCAAAACCCCGACCTCCAACACCAGCTGAAGAGCTGAAACCCCGAGTCATGAGCCAACACGTCCAAAGAAGAGCCGCTGATGAAAGCGGATTCTGTTAACGGGACAAAGTCAGTATTTGAGAAATCGATTACGTGCTGAAAGAGACAACGGTAAGCCATCTGATACGAGTTGTTTTTGTCGTCGTAAACTTCATAAACACCCCCCATGAAGAGATAGCGAGGAGATATAAACAAGATAATTGAACATCATCCAGCTATGGAATCCGAGCCAGTTTCATCCTATCACCTCTGTCATTTTGGACTTTGATTTACACTCCGCGGTAGTTTTCCACCAAAAAAGCAGCAAGAAGTAACGTGAACACTGTCAGGATGCAGAATCGTTGCTGGTCTGTTCAGTCAACGAGTAAAAATTACAAGTCGATCACAATACGTTCAGTTTGGGGGAAAAGACGATTCATCGATGAAGGTTCATGTAGTCGTGCGGCGAGACAATCAGATTACACGTTGAAGTGTTATGCACAAATGTTGAGTTTATTACATGTTGAATCAAGGAGGGAGTTTCCATTTGATGTGTCACACTGAATATTATATACATGATGTACAAAAATGCACAAATGAAGGAGCTTCGTTGTTGAGTAAACGACTCGTCTTCTCAAAGACAAATGAAAAATTGTCTGGTCTGAATCAGTTCACAATAAATCCTGATCGTATCCACATCGAATTGGATTGGAAATTGAAGAATCTCAGTTTAAGGTGCATCAGACAAACGCCAGGAGTCTTTTGAGCTGCCTTGAGACCTCCAAGGGTCTCCGCTTGGCAGAGCCTCGCCGTCAGCCGCCATCATTTCAGGACTTCTGATACTTGTCGACCGGCGCTTCGACCTCAAAGGCGTCGTTGGCGTAAGGGTTCAAGTCGGCGCTGTTGGATGGCTTCCGGAATCGACAGATCAGTCGGTACGCGGCCACCAGAGGGATGGAGACCACGGGCACCGCGCAGAGGAGGACGATGATGGCGAACACCCAGTCTGGGTAATTTGTCTTCTGGGTTTGAGGGAACGATTCCTAAAGCGAGATGGGACACAATGGTTTATGAAATGATTTCTGTCTTTTTTTGCTCATCTTTAGGCGTTCCTCAATTTGACAGTCTTACCTAAATCTCTCAGACTGCCTTTTTGCATCTTTTCCCACTTTTTTTTTTCTTCCCTTTATACTAATTTTACTGGACTTTTGTTTCCCAAGGTGTTTTTTTCTGTTCATAGGTACGAAGAGACGTTTTTACACTTGGCTTGCTTACATAATCTGGGTTCCACGCAGGATAGGTGGGATGTATCTGTGCCTGCAAGATCACGTAGGCCACAAACACAGTCAGGAGCATCAACGGGCTGATCACCATCCAACACGCCTTCCAGTAGATGTTGGGTCGCCTCCCGGTCATGACGTAGATGTCGTCGCTGAAGCTGTCAGAGGAAACAGGATTCCAGCAAAAGAGCTCAATTAAAATGTGCACGACTTTCGAAAGACCACGCTGGCTGGGTTCGGAAGGATGGAGTGATAACAAAAGGAGGAGTTACGTTTTCATCCCCCGCCCGTAAACGACTGCTGTGATCTCAAAGAATGCAATGATGAGCAGAGGCACCGAGCCCACGTAGCCGTTGAACACCTCCACCCAGTAGTTCCCCGACTCCAGGGCGAAGATGAGAGACATCAGGAACGATGCCAAGCAGATAATCCCTGAAGGAAACGACAAAAGCAGCGTTTCCGAAGAGGCGAGCGGCAGCGATGAAGGTGCAGTTCAGCCTGAGAGCATCTGATTCGCAGGTACCTGTCACGACCTCACTGGGGATCCATTTGGGCACCAGCTTGAGGTCGTTGAGGGGCGTGAGGATGCCCTCCAGGTTGCCAAACATGGAGGAGAGCCCCAAACTGAAGAGCATGACGAAGAACAGCACGGCCCACACCTGCGAGCCCGGCATCGATATCACCGCTTCGGTAAACACGATGAATGCCAGACCGGTGCCTGAGGCGCTCTGTGGGAGGAACGATGAGAGAGACCTTCAGACTGTACGTGATGTGCTGCTCTGAAGGAGTGCAGGAACTCACTGATGAGGAGATTTGGGGAGAAAAGTGCCTCAGCTCAGAGAGGACATGTTTGAAAAAATACCTCGTCCAGGAATGTTTGGAGTTGACACGTCTTGAGGCCCAAACTGGCCACCTGGTCGGGTTGAGTGTTGTTGAAGTGATCGAACCACTCCTGGTAGTTGCCCACTGTTATGTTTTGGTCTGCGACGTCAAAGTGGTTTGTCAGGAGCAGTATGTTTCTGTAACAAATAAATGAAACAATCGTCTTTATTTATTAGAACGACGATGAGGATTGATTTTCAATTTTCTGATGGCCTAAAAATGTTACGTACCCTTCTTGGCAGCCATTGAAGGCGTTGGTGGCCTTGAATCCCAAGATGGCGAAGATTGGGATGGAGGCGTACAGAGACGTGGCGCTGTTGATGACTCCCACCAGGACGGCGTCCCTCTCACAGTTGTTGCTGACAAGAGAGAGCTGCGTTATCACCTTGGCGTTAGCCAGACAGAGGTGTTGAGGATCTTCGGCCCTTACTCCACATCGTTGTAGCTGGAAAACGCAATCAGGCCTCCGAAGGCCAGAGAGAGGGAGAAGAAGATCTGGGTGGCAGCATCCAGCCACACCTGGGGGTTCTTCAGGATCTCCCACTGCAGCCGGGAGAAAAAAAGAGAAAGGGGTTAGATCATAACGTGTGGCTGAGGTTCGAGATAAACTGGGGAACATGATTTGGAAGGCGAAACTCACATCAGGAGTGAAGAGGTAGATCAGGCCGTCCGTCGCTCCGGGCAGAGTGAGGGCACGGATCAGGAATATGGTCAGCACCAGGTAGGGGAAGGTGGCCGTCACGTACACAGCCTGCGGTGGACAAGGACGTCTCACTGTGAGCTGGACGTGGGTTTGGGAGAAGCTCTCCAGAAAACCGCGCGCACACGGACCTTTCCGATGGAATCGATGCCTCTGATGAAGCAGATGTAGACGATGCACCAGGCGCTGCCCAGGCAGACCACCATCCACCACTGCAGGGAGCCGCTGCTGTCGATGTTGGGCGAGATGTTCAGGGTCTCGCGGAACCAGAAGTAATTCACCGGCGTGCTCGTCTCGCACTCGTCGTTAAAGCCTGGACACGTCAGCAAAGAACGCCTGTTTCACTCTGGGTGATTCGACGGACTGTGTGAAATCAGGTGGTCCTTCCCATCCGTCCTAGTTTTCACGCAGGCCCCTTCAGTTCACTGTGAGGTCTATTAAAAGCTGCTTTCTGCCCGTCACCTGTTCCCACCCCTGAGAATTCACACACCTTCTTTTTTTATTATGGGTCAATGTGCCTTCAGTGCCATAAAGTAATCCATTCGTTTCCCCTTAAATCAAACTTGGAACAATAATTAAAAGTTGATGGCTCCCTGATCTTTTTCTGGTGGTCTAGAACAGAAGTTTTTCTCCCTGACATTTTTCTCTGACCTTCGCTATCGCTAGAACTAGCCTGTCTGTCTGTCCCCTTACTGGTTTGGTTGTCATTGAGTGGGCACACGCTCCATGGCAACGGGTCTTGGAACGAGTGGAAGAAGTACCAGAGCACCCAGGCCAGGATGGTGTTGTAGAAAAGGCTGACCAGAAATGATACGAACAGGGAGGCGATGCCTGCAGGGAGAGATCATCATCCACTGTCAGCGACACTTCTTTTGTTAAAGATTAAGTTTAAACCAGCAGCTCAACAAGAAACACTCCTCAGTGGTGCAACCAGCAAGTCCTGACTTGATTCAACCCACCGACTCCTCCCAGCAGTGGAGAGATGCTGTTCCAGACGCCGATGCTGCCCATGCGGAGCCTCTGACCGATGGCGAGCTCGAGGTAGAGCAGCGGGAGGCCCTCGAACACCAGCGCGATCAGGTAGGGGATGAGGAAGGCGCCTGGAGGCGTGAAGTCAGAAATCAGCAAGATCTGACCGTTTCATCATCCTTTGCAGAGAATTACACGAAGGTGTCTCATCATGCTTGCCACGAGCCTGAACGGCACTTTTTGGAAGATCATTGGAAAAAGTACATTATTTCTACACCCAGTATTGAAGAGAAATACATTTGCAGCAATAAATTAATACCTCCAAAGATTAGTTATCATCATTGTGATGTCCATTTAGAAAAACTATCAAAGGACCATGTTTAAAATATCTAAATGTTGTATTTCCAATTTATTCACGACTTGTCAAAAAGAACTTGATCAGATTTATATTCAAATTTTTTTAATTCTACTTTTTTATTGTATTTAAAAACAAGTCTATTTTCCTGTATTTATTGAAAAATGACAGAGCTTAAATCTCAAAAAGAAGAACAAGAACAAGAAGAAATAAAATTGTGAAATTGTAAGCAAAGGAAGTTAAACTTTATTGTGACTGATCAGTGAATCAAAGTTTAAAAAAAAGAAATTGAAAAAAGCAGAGCAGCATCAGAAACACTGCATGTGGGAAATCTCTGAATTCCAGAGTCAATATGGGACTCTGTGGCGTTACTCCAGCCTCTGTGATTTTTTCCAGTTCTATTTGTTTACACAACTTAACCCTGACCTGGGTCAGGGCATCTGTGCTCTTGGGGGCGAGGGAGTAATCAAGGAACTATGAGGAAGTAAAGAGAGAAATCGGACACATTGCGGAGAAACAATTGCTGAAGGTTTTCCAAATCAATAAAGCCCAGATAAGGCTCACCATTTCCCAGACATGGGTACGATTACCGGCCTGTTGGAGGGACATGCGGACTCTGAATCTGAGAAGATTTTTACCATCTCACGGTTGGTGGTGAAATATTTCAAACTATGTGCTGATGGAGTGACATAAAAGACAAAGTCAGTGGCATCTCACCTCCTCCGTAGATTTGGCATAGGTAGGGGAACCTCCATACATTTCCAAGTCCTACAGCGAAGCCAATGCACGTCAACAAGTACTGGACCTTGTTGTCCCACTTCGGTCTTTCCTCCCCTCCCGGGTTTTTGGTTTCACCCATCTTCAGCTGGCAAAAAGTTGGAGAAAAATCCAAACCTTCCAGTAGATTCACCTCACTTCCAAACAAGTCTGGTCCAGTCGCTCTACTCTGTGTCAGTCAGACAGTCCCAGGTGATGTCTCCGTTCCCGTGCTGTACCTGATGCTCCTGAGGAGGCCTCCTTCGCACCTCCCTGTCAGCTGCCGCATTGAGACGTGGATGCTGGTTTTATTGGTTTTTATAAAGAAATCAGGCCAACAGGAAGGGAGTGCAACCTGAGAGCAGGATGATTTAGTGGTTTGCCCTCCCTGTGTGTTTGAAATGGGAGTGTGCTCAGCTTCAAATTAATGGATAACCTGGTGATGCTGTCTGCCGGTCACGCTGGGTTGCAAGCCCTATCTTCATTTAGTAGGTTAAAAAAAAAAACCTTAGATTTGCACTTAAAAATGCAGAGTGAAGCCTGACACCCCATAACTGCACAGGACAAGCTCTCACTGCTGTGGAAACAGACGTTCGAAACAGACACAAGAACAGGATGTCCCCACGTCTGTCAACGCAGACGACTACTAATCTGCAGATACAGAAAAGGAGCTCAACCTAGTATTTTTTTTTTCGTAATCTTGAAATTTTGTTGCACCTCGGGGTCAGAGCTCGTAACCACCTCACCAACAAGTGTATTTCCTGCCTGTGACTGTGCGTGCTGGTTCCCTTTGGCTCAGTGAGACAACACACGAGTCCGGGAACGCTTTAGGTGATATTTATCTGCTTCCTGCTCTGCTCCTCAGAATGGCATGAACTAAAATGTTGGATGGTATTTGTCTTTGCCAAGACCAATACGAAGCAAAATATGATTCTGTTTTTTTTTTTGGGTTTTGTTTATCCTACGTTTGATCCTGCAATTTCTCACAAGAAGTTTTAATTTCTCTATTTCCACCTTTACATACATTTAATGGGATCAATGAAGTTCATTTATCCATCTATGTGTCATCAATTTCAAGGATTAGAGTAAATTTTCACTTATTTCACCAGCAGCTTTTGTCTTTTTAGGTGACCGTGTCTTATCTTAATTATGATAACAAATGTTTGACTTTAAATCAGTAGAAATTTACCAGATAGGATTTTGTTTCTGCAGTGGTTTTTTTGTTGTTAATGAAGGAATAGCAGCAAAGCTGAGTCCAACAAACTGCTCTCTGAATGAATACAACATCTGGTCTGGATGTAATAATTCTTTGTTATCAGCGAACACTTTGGATCTCTGACACGGACGTCTTTTATCTCTAAAATCAAGCCTGAACTTTTATCACAGAAACTGTGGTTAACTGCATTCCATCAGTCTGATTTGCTGCCCTGTTTGCTTCCTCTGCAGTAAAGTGATGTCAGTCCATGTGTAAAGTTGATAACCATCACTTAAGCTGTTTCTAACACTCGGATTACTGGCTGCTCTCTTCAGAAATGACATCTGGTTCTTAAAGTGCAAGGGAAAAAAGAGAACATGAGCGACCGATGATCAATGTAGACGTTGGATGATAAAGAGTTCGCTCTTGCTGCCTTTCACAAACATAAAAAAAAGTAAATTTGCCAATTAAGAACAAACAAAATTAGGAAAACAAAGAAAATGAACAGTTTAATCACTGCCAGCTTCCATTTTCAGCACTTTGAAGTGGGTCCCACAGGTAAACTCACGGTGGCCCCCCGGGGCCCCTCTTTAACTGTATGCACCCCACCCTGCTTTGTTCTAACTCTGAAAGTAGCGGGCGGGTCTTTGCTGCCACCTGCTGGGTTCACACCAGGAACACACCACTGTTGACTACTGAGTGCAACACTGAAAAAGGCTTCACAATGTGACCAGTCGATGAAATGCAGTTGTGACATGTGACTGAAAGTGAAGCTACATTCCTCACTGGTTTTGCTGGGTTGAGCCTCAGCAGCCTCGTCAGCTGGCTGAGCTGAGTCTGCACCAGATCACAACTGTCTGTTGTGACTTTGTCGGTGGTTTAAAGAGATTTGGAAATGAAGGAGGAAAACTAAAAAAACAAACAAACAACCATTTCCAGAAACATCATTTGATCATTTATTTTCACAGATTCAGTGAAGCTCTTGTGGGAGATGGTGATAAGTTAATATAAATAGTTGATAACAGCTTTGTTGTAGCAGATCAGACAGCACAAACAGAATGTTGATTATTACACAAAACACAACAAATAACGGTGCATTTTTTCCCCATTCTGATGTGGAAAAACTAAGAAATTTGGTTGATTTTCTCCTTCAGCTGTCTTCTTTTCTTGCAGTAAACGGAGACCAGATAACACAAAGCGTACCCAGGCACCACCAGACTGGGAACTCCGGCCAGGAGAAAGATGACGCCATTGACCCACGACGGGTACGGCACTGACGCCAGAGCCGGGAACTTCACCTGTAACCCACAATCAGAAGAAGTGCCACTGAGTCATCTTTATCACCGACAGTTGACCGTTCAAATGAACTTGGTAGCTTACAGAGTCGGGGTCCCAGACTAAGTAGGTGAGCTCCTGCTGAGCCTGAGTCACCAGGTAGAAAACAAGGATGATCATGATGGTCAGGGGACTGATGATCCTCCAGGAAATCTGCCAGAAGATGGAGGGCTTGCGTCCCACCATGAACCTTATGTCCTCATTGAACCTTTAACAAAACAAGGTCCTATTTACTTATCCATTCTGTGACATTTTACTCGTTTAATTGTTTTTTTATGACTCATTCCTTTATTTTAGGCCTACATTGTTTTTAGAAAAGGAACGTTCAACATGATGGTTTGTCTCTAAATAGGAGTTTGTTATCAGTCATGTGTTAGTGTGTGGTAACATGTACATACCTGTCTATGCCATAAATGTAAACCACAGCGATCATCTCAAACAGCCCGATGGTCAGGAGGGGCACAGATCCAGCAAAGTTATCGAAGAGCGTCACCCAGTAAAGCCCTGATTTTTGCGCAAACAAGAGGGAGATGATGAAGGCAATAAGACACGTTACCCCTGAAAGACACAGAGACAAAGAGCTCAAGTTACACAAACCAATCAGATCAGGGTCGGCAAGCTGATGGAGCCTTCAAACTCTGTTACACATCACCTGTCAGTGCTTCTTGAGGCCAATTCTTCGGCAACAATTTCAGGTCCTTCAGAGGGACCACCACTCCCTCGATGTTGCCGAACAGAGTGGACAGTCCCAGACAGAGGAG
>JAUESE010070641.1:2582-15584 GCA_032274725.1 Malacoctenus triangulatus
CCCCCCCCCCCCCCCCCCCCCCCCCCAGCGGCTTTCTCAGCAATCTCTCTCTTCTCAAAGAAAGACATGAGCTGTTTAAATTCACCTGACTTCTAAATGCACAGGATCATACACACCCTGTGGACAACAGACGCTATTTTGGATTTATGGTTCTGACAAAGTGACAAATACTGTATCTCCAAATCAAATAAAGCACTTTGTGATTCAAAGCAAGTGACCTTTTCCCCGTCTTCAGTCATTCTCAAGTGCATTACACTGCAAGTCATGTTCAATTTTTAAGACGGAGGTCATGTTGGACACCCCGGCCACCACGACTCAATGCTATGTATGAATCTTTCAGGGCATCAACTGCAGTGATGCTGGATGGACACACTGGGGAGCCTTGTTGAACTTTAATGCAAACAGGAGTTTTTAAGTCTCAAACTGAGACAGAATCTATGTGTCATAGTTTAGTTCCAAATGTGGCACTCACACCTTCCCTCGATAAACTTCCAATGATGAACAGCCACCAGAGTTTCACACAAGCCTTTTAAAATTTCCAGAACTAATCATCTTCGTTTATTTACCTTCAACCAATAGGGATCGCATTAAATATGACTGATGATGTCAATAATCTGCTGACCAATACTTTTTTGTCCATTTCACCACAGCCAACATTCCTCTGAAAGCAACTGCTTGCTCCATTAACCTGGATCCTACTGACGTTCGACTGAATAACTGCTCTGAGTCATGACGTGTGAGTCATGAACCAGTGACTCAAAACTCCTGAGTGACTTTACTGTCTCGGGACTCACGGGTCATCATCTCTATTAACTCGTTCACTGACTCATTCATGCTACAGCTAACTGACTAGCTGCTCAGAAGAGAACAGACACCATTTAGTTGCTGACAGGCTGCTATTCTAATTACAGTTGTATAAATATATAATTTGAATGAGTCAGCCGAGACAGTGGGACAGAACGGTGACGATAAACTGAGGAATTACAAACAGGCCGGCACCGATAGGTTTTAAGTTCAGGAGATGTTTTTTTCTTCACAGCAGATGGCACAAGAACGCATATGAATGATGCTAGCTTGGAGAGTCACAAAGTTGTGCCCCCTCTTCTGTGACTGGAGCGCTCTTACTGCGTGACACCACAAGCAGTGCCGTCTTAGCTGGACGTTGTGATTCGCTCTTCTGAATCGTGAATCGTCGGTTGATTCCAGGAATACACAATTCTGCTGTATTGCTGTTGTAAAACTCCTTTGTGTGAAAGGGTCTACAGTTCCTTAATCTCACTGATTAGGCAACAGCTTCCTATGATGGAAAATGCAATATATTTGACGCTATACTGCGCAAAATAGGGAATATTCTAAATGATTTCTGTAATCAGGATCTTTAAAATTTCCCACTGCATCAGAGGGGAGGTGGGGAATTGTGCCACTGCTCTTTGGATTCTAGGCCAACCTCCTTCCCGATGGATCACCTCCTCCTCTTCCTCCTCCTCCTCCTCCTCCTCCTCCTCCTTAAAAAAATCTGTGCCAAAATTGTCTTAAGACTTTTTAGCGTGTGAACGATGAAACAGTGGATTGAAAAACAGACAGAGCTGTTGAAGAGAAGCCAGAGGTGGGCCGGACAGAGCCAGGACTTCAAACTGTGTGACAATAGGCTTATTTGATTAAGTTGGGACCCACCAAACTAAAACACTGAGAGGGAGGAGATGAAAGCAATGAGAAAGGAGGTGCACAGACATACAGTGCAACAGCACGAGGTGGACACAATAACAACTCATTACAGGGTGCTGACTCATGTTAAAAGCAGGAGCTCAGTGCATCACTATACCGATTTCTGTATTATATTGTGTTGCAACATGCCAGTGGTGAAACTTACCCAGGTCAAAAGGACATATTTTTGTCTCCTATTGTCGTTGGTTGCCACACAATTGGCCTCGGGTACCCGCGGGAGGACGCCTCAACTCACAGTGCAGTTTTTCCACACATCACTGCTTTGTCATGAACAAAGCCTGAATGCTTCCTGGCTTGCACTAAAGATGGAGAGACGATAGCAACTGTACACGCGTTTATGTGGGCCTATTGTAAGAGTCTTCAAAGGTAAAGAGGGAGGCCGCAGCCATCAGCTACCAGGCTGCTCTCACACGGAACCAACTCGCAGTTTAACTGTGTGATGCTCAGCACAGCCTATTTTTAAGATCATGTCAGAAATGTTCTTGCAAAACCAGTCTCAGATTAACTTGGGTCAATTATTCAGGTAAGTTTGATGGATGTTCATATGGCTGGTGAGCCTCCATGCACCGATGCTCATATCCCAGGGACTATTGTGACCACTGTGTGTTGATGATGTTGTGTATTTCCTATGTATTGTACATGTATGCTCCTGCAGTCACGGCTCTCTGTCTCCTCTCTGTACCTTACTGTTGGATAACTGGCTGGAGCAGAATAATCAGTGCTTCCCGTATTCACCAGTTGGACTTTTCTTCGCCACCCATGTCTGTCTTATCGTTTTATGTTACTTCACATCTGAGCCTGGACCTGCTGTAAGGTCCTCCCTTTTTAAAGACATTTTTCCCCCTCTTCCGTTCATATGTAGGTAAAATTGAATAGAAATGCACTTGGAAAAAAAGTACAGTAACCAGAAAATTTTTGACATCTTTGATAAAACGTAACAAAATTTCTGGATGCTGGGATAAATACATTTAAAGATTTTCCGCTGAGAGCTCTGTGGTTGCCAGTGCAGGAGCCAAAGGCGACAAGCTAAAGTTTTGATCATTTAAAACCTATTCCAATCAAACCTGGCCTCAAACTGATTCTCTCTCAGTCAGCGATGGGTGTTGATCAGTGTCCGTCCGGAGTAGCTGTGGGTGGACACTGTGTTTGTGATTCAAGCTGCGGTTCCCTTGTAAAGCTTTGTATCCAATGTGAATTACACAATCACTCATAGTGTTTTATGACATTTGAAAGGGCGAGCCTTGCACATTGCACCAGGGTTTAACAGGTTTGGGAGCAGCATATCTCCTGCATCCTTCTGCAACACAGCGCGTGAGACTCCAGCTATTGGTGTGAGACAGCAGCATTGTGCATGTGTCACACTGTATACTCATGCGGTGATCAGCCGGTCGACATTGTGACACCACCTCCGACCACAATTTCAATCCCACACCATCGGTCTAATGAGATTCAAATGTCTGGACAAAGCGAATATGATCGGATCAGCGTGGATTACGTGTGGTCCATGTGACTGCAGCTTCTGAAAGATTGGAACAACTGCCGTTCTAAATGGAGACACTCACAGATTTCATTTCTCCGTTGTGAGAGTTGAGAAAAGTCCATGGAAGCTGAGAAAGTGTGTGTGTGTGTGTGTGTGTGTGTGTGTGTGTGCGTGCGTGCGTGCGTGTTTTTCAATAATTCTTTCCACAGGAGGTGTGAGCAGTGAGGTGGTGTTGGGCCCATGTAAAAACAAGGCCTCTGAACCAAAACACACCAGGAGACCCCCCACATTAAGAAAGAGGAGTGGTGCACCAGTTATACAGCCAATGATCATATGCATGCTGCTCCATGCAGGCATGACCGCAGTGAGTCAAACGCATTCAAAAGGCTATCAGGCACTAAAAATAAAGCCTCCCACTGCTTCACAGCAGTGCGTTTGACTGCTGAGTTCTGTGCTGTTGTCTGTTTTTATAAAGAGAGAAAAAAAAAACCCTCATCATCGGCTTCTTTAAAAATAACACGTGTGTCGGTTCAGAGGAACACTGCAGCATTATAAATCTCACAAGCCAAATATCTCATGAGGTCTCATAATGCGTCGAGTTGTTGATCTAAAGTGTTCACACTGACACAGCACAACACGGTCAGGATGACTACATCAGGCTTTCTGATGTCTGCACCACAAAAGACAGCCGTCCTTAGAGCCAGGCTGGAGTTTACGGTGCTGATTCAGGACCGCATCAAGGAGAAAACATCATGTGGAGGACCACTTGAACCTCAGAGCAAAGTTACAGTCATAACACCCAAGTCTCTATTGACATGAGGAGAGGGAGCAAACGTTGAGGGTACATTTGAACATGTCGTGTTTAGTGGCAAAATGTTAGAATGTAATAAGCTCTGCCTAAGTAATGAGATCTTTTGTTGGCTTGTGTGTAAAAAGCTCCAAAAATTCTTGATGGTTTGGGATGAAATTTGCAGGGTGGTTGAGTGGTGGTACGAGGGACAAATGATTGAGTTTTGACGCTGATCCTCTCATCTGGGGATCAAAAATGACAAAAAAATTTAATTGCTATGGTTTTTAGCATCAGTGTGTGATCAATAAAAACAAGTCTAATGTAGAAGCAGAGAAAAACAACAATAAAACTTGACATGAATGAACTTCTGTAGTAGCTGGAAACCTGAAAACATTTGTGCTTGTGTGCTGATGTGTGAGCCCATTTCTGTACAGTATTGCAGACATACAGTGTGTTAAAATTCTAGGACAAGCCAGTGCAGTACTGCTGAATAACACTAGATGCTTATTGAGCCTTTCTTTTGCTCAAGAAGGACTATCAAAGTGCAGCAATGGCTGCAGGCACTCTGTCAGCAGACCCAATCACAGGACTGAATGTGGGAAAGTAACATCTTGTCAGAAAGCAAAGCGAAATGTGCAGGATCATCCCCAAGAAGGTGTGTTCTCCAATTCCTTTGAACGCCTCACGTCATGATGTGAGTTGCGAGAAGCTCTGTTGACTGTTGGTGTTGGAATCCCCTCTGACTAGTTTGAGGGGGGAATAAGGTGGGCTTATTTAGGTTTAAAAGATTTGTTACATTTAATTAGCCTTTGTGTATGGTGCACACAGTGGCACCCTCATAGTATGCGGCCTCTAGTGGTTTGCCATGGTAATAAAGCCTCCATGGAATGTTACAAATTTAGCAGTATTGTCAGTGTTTTAACTTCTCTCTAAAAATGTATGCTTTCCTTCCCTTTTAACTTTTATAATGTGAGACCTTGACTTCCGTTGAATGAGCTCTTTTTAGTTGATTCACTGATTCTTTCTGATCACGGAAGCTAAAAGAACTTCCTGGTAGAGCTCCCTTCAGTGTTATGATGGGAAATAATTGCGACTATTTTGCTTTCCAATAAATGTGCTTGGACAAGTTGGACCAGTTTTTCACAGCCTGACGTGCAAGTCACCCAAAACACTGACACCGGAACTTCAGACCTGCCTTGGTTTGTTGGTTAAATTCCAACGGGGTTCCTGAAGCTTTTGTCTTGAGGATTCACATGACTCTGGTGGGGAAAACCCCACAGAACCCAAAAACAACAGTCAGTTCATTCACCTGTTGATTCGTGAGACTCACTCACTGCAACGTTTTTTTGTCTGTATCTGTTTACATTCATGCATGCTTGCATTGTACCAGTGTCTTCTGTCAGAACTCTCATTATTTACATGTGCAGAGAAAAACCCTGCTGAAACCCATGACATGTCGGCGTGAGAGTGTCTGTGAAGGGAAACTGTCATTCACGGGAAACATCCCAGCAGCTATTTAGGACTGAAGCTTGGTAAAGTGGAGGGACCTCCGGAGCCACAACGGTGTGTGTGTAGCAGGCGAACAGAGAAGCTAACACGGGAAGTGTGTTACATTGAGTTACCTGTAGATTCAGTTTCAGTTTTACTTCACACGGCTTTCGCCAGGCTCAACTTGTCAGACCAGATGTGAGACAATCCTAAGAGTCCGAAGAGAGAGCAGCTTGTCACTCAAGCCAGCCCGGGAAACCACACAGCTGATCTGAGATAAGATAAGGCTCAGAGTGACACGTTGTTTGCAGCAGTTTTCTCCCGCCTGAATCAAAAGATTGTGTGGTCAGAGAAACTACTTCATATCGGAATGTTCTAACGTTATCCCTTAATGGTTTGTCATGGACTTTATATGGTTGAATTCCTGCACATTAATGAAAAACATTTTTCCGTTGGCTGACTGCAGGCCCGGTCTTTTCCTGTATCCGTGTCGCTGTTGGATTGTTGCGTTGCAACATCTGGGGCTGATGGTGGAGTCAGCTAAATGAGCTAAGCTCACGGATGAGATGACCATGAAATGATTTCCCACTTCTTGTTTCCTTCATTATCCTGCGAAGACTGTTGATGAGATAACGCGTGATTTGCTCCTTTGTGCAACAGTTCAAATTTTGAGGGCATTTCCTTTATGTTCTTATTTTTTTGCTCTTTTGTCCATCTATCTCACCTTCCATTTTACAACCCTCTTGAGGCAGAAGCCATGAGTGTAGCACCACTTTGATGTAAAAGCTGGTATTAAACAGCTCACAGTTGGAGCTGAGAACTAAATACAAATGTGTTTGTGTTTTATTTTTCTGGAGTGAAGAAATTTCAAAAAAATCTATTTTTTTGTGCATCACATGAACAATTGGTACAGCAAACAGTGTTTAAAACTTAGGTGTGGGTGTGATTCTTGCTCTGGTGTCTCCTTCTGTGTATAACCAAGAAACTTCTGATCACTGATATGTGTGATAGCTTCATATCAGCTTTGTACAGTGATCCCTTTATCTCACAAGCTCTTACTTCCCCAATTAGGTCAGAGCTGACATTTGTGATGCATGATAAACATTGGACTTCCTACTCAACAGAACACAGCTTGATTATTTCCTTGTTGCCATGCCAAAAAAATGGAAGGCTGGAAAATGGCTTTGGTATGTGACCAACCTTGCTCTAACTTCGGGCATGTTGGCTCCGCCTTGTCATGACTCTGTGAAGACATCTGAGATAATATGTTAGGAGCTGGGAGCTGACACGCAGAGAGTTTCATGCCTTTCCGTTGAGTGTTTGGACTGCGATGCTGACGTCGATGCAGTGTATAGCATTGTTACAACTAAAAACCAGGAGGAAAAGGCAACACTAGACGCCACAGTTTCAGGTAAATCACTGGTTACTGAGTGACTACTGCTTCCTGCTTAGAGAGACAAAGTTATCAATGTTGTTTGTGTCCTTCGTTAAGTTTGAAGTATGTTAGGACCACTCAATGGTGTGTTGCTTGTAACTGAAGTATTTCTTTACCGTCTAGCCAAACAATGTTGAGATGAGAGTATAAACACATTTTGACAAAAAGTTGCCAGCTTGACCTGTCAGCTGCAGGCTCTCCTTCTGAGAGCCTGCAGCTGTCCCGACATGGTTGGCCAGTTGCCCAAACGACATTACGTGGATGAGATTCTGTGTGGAGCAGTTTCAGGTGCACATGTTGAAAACATTCTGGCCCTGACTTTTTTCAACCCGCTTTGAGCCTCGGCACTGTTTATAATGGAACAGAAACTCACGGCGTGCGATCGGGAAAAAAATATTACGGCAAAACACTGTCACCTAACAAGTTTTTAGGCCATTGTCACAAACCACTTTATTACGTGCGACTAAACACTGATCGTTTTGTCAGAAAATGAGCAGCAAAAATAGAAACAAAATGAGCAAAACATCCACAGAATTTGTACTGCCTGTTTCCTGTGAATGAATCACATGCTATGATACGAGTGGCCAAAGGTAAAAAAAAAAAAAGGTTGTTAAACAAGATGTTACCAAGGTGATTGTTGGGTGTAGTTATTAGGCCCATTCTAATTGATGGAGGGGGTGATCAGGATGGTTCCAACTGGAGTTAGGCTGTCGTGTAGTGCTTTGTGTGTGTGTGTGTGTGTGTGTGTGTGTGTGTGTGTGTGCGTGCGCGCTTGCGTGTGTG
Source organism: Malacoctenus triangulatus (assembly GCA_032274725.1). Lineage (NCBI taxonomy): Eukaryota > Metazoa > Chordata > Actinopteri > Blenniiformes > Labrisomidae > Malacoctenus > Malacoctenus triangulatus. The sequence continues at coordinate 10,284 of JAUESE010070641.1, forward strand.
TGTGTGCACGTGGGCGTGTGTGTGTGTGTGTGTGTTAACAGCTGTTCTGTGGTGTTGACTGTTATGTACAAATAAAATATGATATATAACTACGGTAATATGTTGGCTCCGCCCTCCAGTAGACATTTAGTTTACCTTCCGCGGCCTCTGTGAGTCACAATAAAAATGCATTGATTCTGACATTATGAGAGAAGTATCACACAGAAATGTGCAATTACAGTGGTGAAAATTGTTCTATTTGCTTGACAATGGTTTAATTAATTGATTGCAGAATTGTGTATCGACTGGTTAAAGTCATGCCATTTGCCTTCAAGAGTAACCAAACCCCAAAACCAAATCCTGTGCAGTTCTTGACATTTTAGTGGCAGTATTTGAATTTGTTGTTCATTTAAAGATGTAGGAGAGATATTTTTTAAATTTCCAGCTCAGACACACATCAGCCAAATCTTTGGGGGTTTTAGCTGCCTTTCAATTCGAAGTTCAAAGATTTATTTTCCATGTGAGCACATAGAACCTTAAATTAGGCCATCGAGACTAAAAAGGCTTAAAAATCAAAATGATTTCTTTATCTTCAGGGGAGTCCCTCCCCGCCTGGAGTTTTGATGGAAGAAATACCTCTAACCACTTTTTTTACTTTTGAGAGAAATGAGGGGAAACATTTTCACCAAATGTGTTTTTTTCTGCATTTTCTTACATCCAACAGGCACTGACTTTATCTTCAGAGAGGTGAGGTTGGTCTCGTTCAAAATGACAGCAGCAACTGCAGGTACATGTTGCATTTTGAAACATGACTTGACCAAGTGAGTGAGTGAGTGAGTGAGTGAGTGAGTGAGTGAGTGAGTGAGTCTAATGAAGTTAGAAAAATTCTGATCTGTTGCTAATGAACGTCAAATTTTCTTTTGCAGATTCTGACCTAAGGATCTTGATTTTGGGAAAAAACCAAAGTGACATAACTGCACTCAGTAACTTCATCACGGGGAGGCAAGATGATCCCCAACATAAAGTGGCCCAGCGGCTGCATGGACACTGGAGGCAAACACAGTTCAGAGTAGTGAAGACATCGGCCATGTTCAATCATCCTGTGAAGGATCTGAAGCAAGTAATGAAGGCGTGCACTGCAGAATGTGCCCCTGGACCCAATGTGCTGCTGCTGATGGTTAGTCCTTTGGACTTCACAGAGGAAGACCAGAAAAAACTCATGTCCGCCATGAGCCTTTTTTGTGACGATGCCTCCAAACACTCAATCGTCATAACAGCACCAATTATTGAGAAGAATAATTCCCCAGTCAACCAACTCATTCAGCACTCCAACAATAAACAGTTCAGAATCGACTTTGCTGCAAATGTGTCCCTCACGAACCGAGAAAAACTGATGACTGACATAGACAAGATAGTAAAGGACAATGGGGGGAAATATTTGACAGTGAATGATGAGGTCAAAAGCCCCCTTGTGGCACCTGCATCTCCAAAATTCCCAAACACCAATGTGAACCTGGTGTTGTGTGGAAGACATACAGAGTGCAAAAAGGAATTGGCTTATGCCCTTCAAGGACCTGGAAAATTCCGCTCCCTCTGTCAACCATCTGAGTATGTCTTCACCCAGAAAGAGGAAGAAGGACATAAGGTTTCCATATTGGACCTACCTGCCCTGTATAGGAAAACTAAAAAGACAGCAGAGACAGCCTCACTCAAATGCATGTCCCTTTGTGAGCCTGAGGGGGTTCATGCCTTTTTGATAGTCCTGCCCCTGGATATTCCTACCAATGAGGACATCAAAGAGCTGCAGGCCATTCGGAGCACTTTTGGCTCTCGGGTCAATGATTTCACCATGATCGTTTTCACAATGGAGTCAAATCCAAACTTTCCACCAATCCAAAAGTTTCTTAAAGAAAACAGGGACATGCAACAGCTCATTCAGAGTTGCGCTGATCGACATATGGTCTTTAACATCAAGGGCAAGACGCAGGTCACCGACTTGCTAAATAGCGTGGTGGCAATGAGAGCTGTGACATCGAGAGGTTTCACTGCAGACCTGATCCCCAAACAGGATACAAATCACAAATCTTTAGACGACACCGATCATCCTTATAAAGTACCCCGAAAAATATTGCCTCCGACAGACCAGACTGTGATTACTACAGGGAACACAACGACGTCTTTGATGGAGCCCTGTGGGGTGATTCCACATGAGGAAAGTCCTACATCTACTGGAAAGTTAAAAAGGGCACCCTCCATTGTCAGAAGTAGGATATATCACTTCGAAGAAAGGAAGGACTATTCCACTTGGCAGGGTTACAAAGACACTTTACAAAGACCATCTCCCTCCATGAAGTACAATAGGAATCCTCAGATGCGGCAAGATGGAGCAGATTCCACAAAGTTGAGTCGTGTATATCCTGAGAAAAAAATCAAACCTCCTCTCACGATGCCGAGAGTACATTCCAAGGAGTATGAGGATGATGATTTTGGTAAGCAGAGTGGAGTGTCTCCTCCAGACCCACAAATGGACCATTTAAGGATGGTGCTTGTTGGGAAGACCGGTTGTGGAAAGAGCGCCACTGGCAACACAATACTCGGCAAAGACTGTTTTTATTCCAAAGTTAGTTCATCATCTATTACCAAGGACTGCAAAAAAGAAAAAGGAGAGATTGATGGGCAACCCATCGTTGTGGTCGACACGCCCGGCTTGTTCGATACGTGCCTGTCCAATGAAAAGGTGAAAGAGCAGCTGGGGACATGCATCAGCCTGCTGGCTCCTGGAGTTCACGTCTTCTTGCTCGTCACGCAGATCGGTCGCTTCACGGACGAGGAGAAGGAAACAGTGCGGCTGATCAAGGAGTTCTTTGGACAGAAGTCAAAGGACTTCATCATCGTCGTGTTCACCAGAGGAGATGATCTCTCATGTACAGTGGAGGAGTTCATTAAAGAAGACATTGAGGGCTCCCTGAAAAAGCTGATTGATGACTGCGGAGGGAGATATCATGTCTTCAACAACAAAGACAAAGAGGACCGGCAGCAAGTGACTGAATTGTTGCACAAGGTTAAGGCAATGATAGCGAAAAACGGCAACAGCTACTACACAAACAACGTCATTCAGGAGGCAGAGGCAGCCATACAAAAAGAGAAAAAAAAGCTCTGGAGGGAGAAACAAGAAGAGATAGAGAAACAGATGAAGGAGATGAAAAGACAAGAGGGAGAAAAACTGCAACTAAGTAGGAAAAACACAGTAGCACTATTAGACAAGTATGAAAAAGAACTCGAGCACCAAAGAAAACTGATCAATGAGAGGAAAGATCAGATTAGGAGGCAACAGGGGATAATGAAATTGAAAGGGCAAAATGAAGGGGATGAGGATGAGCGGAATTGGGTGGAGGAGGAGGAGGTGAAGAAAAAGAAGGAGGAAGAAAGGAAGGAGGAGGAGGAGGAGGACGACGACGACGAAAAGAAGACAGTGCAGGAGGGTAACCAGCAACATAAAGGGAATCATGGGGATAATACTTCACTGAAAGGTAGCAGGAGCATAACTGACAGAGGAGCAGTTATTGAGAAGATGCTTTTTCAACAAAAGGCAAAGCTGATAAAATCAGAGACAGAAGATGAGCGACAACTTGAAGAGATCCAAAATGAATATTATGAGATGAAGGAGAAGTATGAACAGCTCAAAGAACAAGAGGAGGAGGAGGAGCAGGAGGAGAAGAACCTCAAAAGAGAGCTTTCAAAAAGACTAAAGATATTAATGAAGGTTGGTGAACAGGCAATCACAAAGCAAGCTGAAGAATGCAACGATTTCAGAAGGGCATTCAGTGGTGATACTCCCACCGAGAGAGAGCAGGACACACTGTTGGAGATGAAGCAGAAGCAAGACGAGCAGGATGAGCAGATGATAGCGCTGCTGAAGAGGAGGAAGACCTTCCACCAAGACTACGACAAGCTCATGCAGAGACAGAGTGAGGAAATGAAGGAACTCAAAGCACAACTTTGTCTCCAAGACAAACAGGTCCTGATCAAAGCTATCAACGAGCTTATCAAACACCACCAAGAGGAAACAAAGGACTGGATCAAGGAACATGTGAAGAAGGCGACGGAGAAAAGGGCCTGCAGCGTGATGTGAGGTTCAAGCATCCTAACTAAAGCACAGATTCAGCTGGGAGCGCTACAAAGAACTGAGGTCTGAGGGTCAAACAGGTCACCCACGGGCCAAATCCGTCCCACCGGAGGGTCCAAACAGGCCCGCAAGGTGATCTTGGGAAAATATAAAATTTACAGCTCATTTGTGTTTTTATTTCTACATTGTTGATCTCACTAAAAACTGAACAGCAAGTGGCAACAATGCCATCGAAGAAAATATGAGGTGAAGCGCGCTGCTGTACTACTCGAATCAAGTGTAAAAGTTCCATTTTTGTCATCAGTAAAGGTAAACATAGCTTGACATTGCTGGTCCAGCTCACTTGTCAGGGACATTGGCTGCATTTGGTGTCTGAACAAAAATGAGTTTGACAGGCCTCTGTTATGGAGCTCTTTGTTGAAGCTGTTTGGAGACAGTCTGACTTTGCAAGTTTAACAGAATCTTGAGAATCATTTGCTGTTGTCAAAATTTTAACAGACTTCTGCTTTGAAGCATTTGGAAATTGTTTTGTCATTTCTGGATTAACATCAAAAACAAATATAATTGCAACTTCTTTTTTTTTTCTTATTCATGATTATCTTCGTGTGAGTACAGTATAGTTTCAAGATAGTAAAAATAAAGTCACCTGCTTTTGTTGAACAGAAAACAGAAGATTTCTGCTATGGTATTTTTATACTTCTGTCAAAGTGCAAAATAACAACATGAAACAGGTGTGTGAAACTGTAGGTTTACCTGTCCTTTTATTAAACGGGACAAGAACTTCTATAGGGGCTGGCACTGTGAAGAATTTTGCAGTCCACTGAAGCTCTTCAAGCTTGTAAACTCACCTCATTGTTAATCACTTACCCACAAGCTACAAGTATTTTATTATTATTGCACCACCAATGTGTAAGGTTAATTGTTTCAATAAATGCACAACAGTTCTCCAACGATGGAAAATTTAAAAAAGAAGTAATATATTAACAAGATGCTTTAATTGATTGTTTTTCTGTCAAGTACTTATATGCAAATAAAATGTGAACAATCAAAAGTGAATTTGAAGGGATTTCTGTTCGAGTATATATAATTCACATCTCACTGAGACATTTTATTAGATCAACACATTATACAAGGGGAATTTTTATATATATATATATATATATATATACATATATATTATTATATATATAGATAGA
>JAUESE010070738.1:1439-13921 GCA_032274725.1 Malacoctenus triangulatus
TGTGTGTGTGTGTGTGTGTGTGTGTGAGGTGTGGTGTCCTGATGCAGCCCTCCCTGAGTACACACAGCACACATTCCCACCGCCGTTCGCTCGGCCCTGAGTAAACAGCAGCGAGGAGGCAGTAAAAAACTTTGCGCCCGAGCGAAGGTAAATGCACGGAGCCGCAGGAGCTAATCGCTGATAGCATCGCTCTGAACAATGCGCGGTGACTCATCGTGTCCCTCAACACGCTGGCGTGTTTTAGATTTGATTCCACGCTTCACGTGTCGTGTTGTGGAAGCGTGCAAAGAGCTCGTTCGTCACCGGGTCTTAACCTGACGCGAGACGGACGGTGACTCAGTCACACCGCGGCGAGCTTCGGAGTTCGTTTCATGTAAGCGTGACACTCGATCAGCCGTCAGGTCTTTTTCTGAAGGTGGTCAGAAAAATCTCAACTCTGATTAAGCGCAACGACCTTCAGATGACAGATCCAAGCGAGCAGACAAGCACCTTACTTCCTGATTGATCCAACTGAAAACCAAGGCCACACGTTGCCTTCACTGTTCTTCAACAGCCAGTCTGAGCAACTGGCACAGATTCAAATATGAATATTTTCAAGTAAAAAACTACGATTCACGATGACCTACTTTAGGGTGAACGCCGCAACAAGTTGTGTTTGGCTTCGGATGGAGGCGCTCAACAGACAGCAGCCATGTTGAAAGCAGCCTCTCTGTGGGTCTCTGAAGGAGAAACGAATTGATGTTTTATTTCTTTTTCCTTATTGTCAGCAAATCCCTCCTGAAAACCAAAGCCAACAATGAAGTAATCCTGCTTACGAGTGTCGCCGAAGCCGGCTCCTTTCTCCGCGGGAGAGCAATTGAAAGCGCATCGGGGCGGCGCATTGTTGGGCCGTGTGAGGAGTCTCTTCATTATGATGAACGCAGACAATGTGGTTTATCTTGAATCAATCGCACACGAGCCGCCCTGCGGCAGTGAAGGAGCGCTGCTCCCCCCCAAAAACACTCAAACTCAAACCAAGCTGCCAGAAAACGCGCTCCTCTCTCACGATTTGGCGACATTTGTTCCAAATCTGAAGCAAAGCAGATGTTTGAAAATGCTTAACGGGCTCGTTTGGACGGAGAGAATTGAATCCACGTGTTTGTGAATTAATCGTGATTCGTCGGTGGGACTCCAGCAGCAGAACAAGGAGGCAGGAACAATGTTAGACATCACAGACCATCGCCCTCGAATCCAAGAGTCTTTGCTTTGTAATGTTTATTCTCCCCTCAGGGTTCATTGTTTTGCTCATCACTCCTGCTGTAATTAAAACAAAGTCACATCTGTTCTCTCCAGGTGTCTGCGGCTCGGTGTTTTGCTGAAAATGCATTTTGAGCTGATGAAAGTGATGATGGTGGGACCTCTCGATGCTCTGATATGCCGCCAATTGGAGCGGCACGCACACAGTGTGAATTTAATTTGGTCAGATGGGAATTCGAGTTGAAATAAGGAAACATTTCAGTGAATGGAAACACAAATGAAGCAGCAAAATAGGGAAATATGCAAATTAAACAGAAACCTTATTACAGAATCAACTGGGGATGGACGACATGGGGATCGAACCGTCAACCTGGGATGATAAAATGATGTGGGTAAAAGAAACAGAATAATTCCCAGTTCTCGTAAAACTCTTCACTTTCCTATTTGGAAGTTCCCAGATTATTTCCCACTAAAACTGGCTCCTTTCCCATTTACTGACAGAGCAACGACATCCACTCCAGGCAGATGCGCCGACTGCACCGCACTGCGTGTAAATAATTTCTGTGCGGGACGAACGAGGTCGAGCGAGTGCGACGTTGTGAGCGTCGTGTGCGTCGCTGCAGAGATGTGGGTCATCGCGGCCTCCTCAAATTGAAAATTCATCAGTTTCGATTTCCGCTTTTCGCCGCTCCGAACTTTGACTCCACAGATCGCGTTCGCCTTTTAAAGCAGATAAATCATGCGGCAGCGCCTTCGCCCTGCCTCAGCAGATCGTACGTCTCCTGGGAGCCGCATGTTTTTCTAGGTAACTTCCCCAGGAGCCACATTTTCCAGGACGTACCGCACCATAAGATATAACGGACGCAGATGTGGGTAAAAAAAAAAAAAAAAATCATTATTAAATCATACAATTGGAGAGTTTTTACATAGCAGACAGCTGCATTATTTAACCATTGCTTTATTTCTGAGTGGTATTCTTCCACATTTGAACTGAGCAGAGCCAAAACCCTGCAGCGGTGATCGACAGGATGCTGAATCATTAATGCGACAGAGACGTCAGTCGGCAGTAATGATCAACAACCCACAGCGTCTTTCAATGAGCATTAAGCAGCCGGTGGCTCGAATTGGTTACATGTGAACTTCAACACTCGGGGGTCATACGACTGCACACGGACACAAACTCACACACACGTTTCCGTTTTTCATCCCACCTCAGAGGACATCGCATTGACTTACTTTAATTAATTACTGCAGACTTGTCTCTCTCTCACACACACACACACACACACACCCCTGTAACATTGCATTGACTAACATTCATTATCCTTGAACTTGAATTTGTGCACACATGCACGTACGCACACACACATACACACACACACAGTCAATTGTGGACTTCCTCCAAGTGTAGGAAGCATCAATAATTCATCAGTAGAGGTCAATAAAAACACACTTCACAGCTGCTAATGCCGACGCCTCAACACAACATGTGCTGACGTACGAACGTCTCTGTATTTTCAGCTTTAACACTCCTGAACTGCAGGTGCATCACACCTACTTAGTCACAAACATTCACACGTCTTCAGGTGTCGCCCGTCACGCAGTCATATGCCACACTGGTGTAATGTCAGCAACACAATCATGACCTGCAGACGGTGAATTTTGCACTTGAAGTGAATCTTTGTCACATTTTTTTTGACATTTTTCAGAACTATCCTGTTTCTGAACTTCCCCTCATGTGTCCACAAACTGCTGGTAAATCATCTCCTTCTTTCTCAGGGTCAAAGCCAAGTCCAATTCAAGTCCAGCTACGCTGATACATGCAGCAAAAGCTTCACTACATGTCACATTATCTATGTCAGTGAGTCGAGCTTTAGAGTTCAGTCAGACTTGGCTCATGTTTTGATTCATACGTGCAAACGTCTGCCTACTTTTGTGACGTCTCAAAATTTATGAAAAAAAAAAAACTAGGATTGGACAGAGTCGGGTTGCCCCACTGGTTTATTGAAGAAACAATAACAGCTGCAGAAAACATCTCAACACGACAATGGCAGACTGAACAGACATCAGAGTTTATTGCTTTTCTAAGTAACTGGATAAGATGAAGCACGGAGCTGTTGTGATAAACTCCTGCACATGAAATCCGGGTTGAGGCGAATCTTATTTACCAGCCGTGAGTCTGGAGACTCGTTTTTCATGAAACAATCCGCAGCGTCGCTCTTGTGTTTTGTGCTCTGCAGACTCTGACAAAGATCTGCTTCTGAAATGGTTTCCAGCTCGCCTCGTTTATCTCCAACTTAAGGGAAATGAAGCAAATCAGATTCGTCCTGCTATCGCAGACGTGCATCTCCCCACGTATAATCCACTTCCTGCGATCGGATGTGGACCGGAGCTCAGAGCGAGGTGAAATCAATAGGCAGCCGTTGTCTCTGCAGAAAGCTCGACATGAGATGTGGAGGAGAATGGAGAGGTTTCCTGGTTGGGTGCGAAATGGGATGAAATCACACGTCCGATGACCCACGACGTGTTTGTCGGAGTGGAAAGTTTCTCCGCCTCTCATTTAAACGGAGGCTGTCTCTCTTTTTTATGCTCCCGCTTCGTCTCCCGTTCACACAAACACACAGAGAAGCACCGCGGGCCAGATAACGTATCTGCACCACCGCAGTGCACTAATGACCTCCTCTTTCTCCGCTCGCAGACCCGTCAGACACACTGTCCACGTCAGCGCCAATCAGAGAGGACCTGCCCTCGGTGAGATTCGCCATCGCAGCTCTTCGTTCCCCCGAAACTCTCCGCGAGTCAATAACCCCGCAGAAACCCCGGCAGCCTCTCGGTTTGTCAATCATAAACTAATTTAAAACCTTAATTAGTTGGCTGGCACAAAGGTAATGAAGCAGCGTTAGACACCGATATGAAGGACTCACCTCCGTCAGGCCTGACGCTTCGCATATCAGTGACGAGCGCTCCGTCCTCGCCAGATTTGGCCTTTTGTCTCTAATTATGAGTCTGCTGGCAGGACGGTGATGCCAGATTGCCAAGGAGAGAAAGAAGCGGACTATCCTTGTGATTCAGTGTCTTAATTAGCTGTCGACAAGTCTTTGTGCCTGGACTGAGGATGAATGTTGACACAGGAGGGAAGAACGAATCAGTGAAGTGTCCTTGGAGCAAAAACGTTGACTTCTGGGGGGGGTGTTTGATGACTTCAGACAGCTTCCGCCCAAAGATCACGTGCTGCCATGGAGGCAACATAAAGGCAGCAGTTTCTGATGGCGCGTCCTCGAAGATGTTTGTGATGTTGCTCCAATTCGTCCACACAAAGTGTGACAGAAGTGGAAAACAGAGAGATTAAGAGTGAGCGAGACAGATTCCCCGTGTCGGCCCCGCACAGCTGGTCGATGGTTTGCGGGGAGGGAAGGTGATTGTTGGAGTCCGGCTGTTTGACAAAATTGCCGAACGCGACCTGCGAGCATGCTTCGGACGAGGCTCTTTTGAGCAACAGCTATCGCCTGAATTCTTCCAGCATCAGAGTCAGAACGAGGAGAGCTGCAGTCAACAATGTCCGTCACCTGCAATGAATCCGATTAACGCAGCTGAACGGCCTGAATCTGAACGGCCTGAATCTGATTAGGGTCAAAAAAACAAAAAAGCAAAAAAACATTGGTTTGGATTGCTAAAATAACACCTAGGCCATGAAAGAACATGCAAATTTTCCACAATAATTTGTAAAATCTAGATTTTGAGTTATACTGGTAGCAGATAATCCAACAGAGATAATATTGCTCCGTTATAGTCCGAAGACAAAAATCTGCATCATTAGATTTATCCACAACTTTTTATTTGAACTTTCAGGATCTTTGGAGAAGGTTATTTGGGTTTCTTCCATCGCTCCTTCTCAGATTTGTTTGTTTTTAGCACACAGCCCTCCATTGTTTACACCGACTCCAGCTCAGGCGTGACTAACATTTTTAAACGCTGCCCTCGCAGCCCTGGGAGCACACATGTCACATCCACTGTAACATTACGACTCTCAGCACCCTCAGTAATAACCCATGGAGCCTGCAGGCCTCCGCAGCTCCCCGCTGGGCTCAGCAGAGCAGAAAATAAGAAAAACAAACTGCACAGACGGAGCCTCCGAAAACCTTTTACTGACCTCCACTCTCCCCGTCATCTGTCCTCCCTTATCGTCCCCCCACTCCCCCCCCACCCCACCCCACTTCTTCTCACCTCGACCGAACTCTCGGGCGTCTCTCTTATCAGAATTCTGCTTGTTGTCCTCCGATCGACGGCTTGTTTGTGTCGTTTCAGCCCGTTAATTAAGAGGGAAAGGGCAGCGTGGGCTCAGGGAAAGGCCGCCGCTCCTCCAAACAAACCAACGGCGAGCGTGCAGAGACGGAAAAATGGATGATTGGTTTGGATGATTGCGCGCCATTGTTGGACTGGACCGGTGGAATAGAAGAATTGAGAGAGTCCATCTGGACTCGGAGGGCAGAGACATTTCGACCAGGTGCTCACTGATAACTTCTATACAAGCCTCCTTTCAATCATGCTGATTATCATCCTCCAGCTAACTCAAAGTGCAACATCGAAAACACACAGAAAATCATGTAAATTCACACTTGTGGACATTTGAAAGTCATTAACTGACCTCACACACTCGTTTTTTGACACGCCAGAGTTTCAGGATGACCTTTCCCCCTCGTTATGTCTCTCTGTCACTGTTACAAATATTCTCATATTTTCCTTCCGAATGAAGTTATTAAAGCTGCTTCATTGTCTAATTTTGGCTTGTTGTTTAAATAAACCACGACAACAAGCTGCAAAACTATAGGGAGCAAAGAGCCTTTTGGGATGATTCACAAGCTAAAACATTGTTCTTACGTTGTTCTGCAGAGAGCAGAGAAAATGAGTCACTTCAAATCAAAGCAGGCAAAAATCCAGTCAAAAATTGAAGTTATTTGATGATGATGAATCAGAGGATCAAGTGATTTCATATAGGTTTTAGTAGCTCGTCGCTAGTTGAAAGAAGACATAAGAGCTACTAAGAAAATTAAAAAGAGCGCTCGATGACGCAGCGTCGAGCATCCCGGACCGATGACGCGACTCAATGACACAAACGTTAAATCCAAAGCTTCAGGTTTTTTTCAGAATTTGTGAACGATACAACCTAAAGTTGACTTTTTTGCCATGTACTTGTACATTTTTGCAAAAAAAACATTTGAAGTTGTTGACATTCAAAAGCAGTTCAGTCCTCTTGGGATCAAAATGGTCGTTTGTGACCCCTGAACTAAAACTCGTGATAGTAAACAACACACCAAGTCTCCACCGTTGTATAAAACATGGACAGACAGAACATCTCTGTGTAGACTGTTATTAAAAACAGCACAGAACTATGACACATATCAGAATATTCATCAATCACAACAGCCCAAATGAGCTTGTTTGTTTCCTAATTTGATTAATTCATGAAGGCGCCACAGACGAGCAGTGAACCTTCCTCCGCCCGATCTCGGAGCAATCTGCCCCTCTCATGTCTGCAGTGTGAAACGGACCATAACATCCTGCCAAGACGGAAAACACCAGAGAAAAGGTCCAAATTTGAAGCCACCGTCTGCTGTTTGCGCCACAGATCTGGCTCGCCACAGAAAGCTGTGAGACGGCTCCAGATCTTTGTTGGATAAACAAACATTTTCGGTGCAGAAAATCGAAAATCTTCACTTTTTTACGAGTCGTCGCAGCTTCAAACACTCAATCCAGACGACTTTGCGCTGACGGGATAAAAGAAATTTGTCTTTTCCAAAAACTACACAGTCGATTACTCTTGTTTATCAGCCCGGTATGTAAAAGATTTGCATGCAGCTGCTGTGTGAGCACTTAAAGAACAAGAGACGAGAGCTCCTTAGTTTGAGGCGGGATCTTATTAACCCAGTTTCTGCTGCTGCTGCAGCTTCTGCTGCCTGCTCGCAGACACAGCGATGTTGGGGTTAGAACCAGCTCACTCTCCTTCCACCAACATGCCTGAATATTTCATAGCACTTCATTCCTGCCACATTGTGCCGTACATCTTCTTTTCCACACACTAATGGAGAGGAGGGAATCCTTCAGGGTTCACATTAATCACACGGCAACAAATGAGCTGCGATTTGAGGCTCAGTGGTTGCTAATGGGTTTGGATTTTTACCCTTTTTTCTCCACTTTTTTTCACAATGAAGCCTTTTTTTCCATTTCGGTTTCGCCACAGATTCAGACGGTCGGTGGCTGCTGTGTCGAGGAGACAAAATGAAATTCAGAGCTGCGGTTGCGTCTGAGCCACCGGGACAGATCGATGAACACAGATCTCTCAGACATGTCGGCCTTCAATCCATCGACATCTTTGAGTTTTTAAAAGAAGCCCTTCCTGTTCCGCTCTGATCCTGATTCATCCTTGGAAAGATCCGAAGAGTTTGCAGTGTTTCCCCAACCATTTTATTATGAAATGACAGATCGGGGAGTTTCTGCTTCTCTTTCAGCCCTCCTGAAGCAGCATCTGCTTCTCTTTAAGGTCAATTTATTCGACAATTTGTTGTTTATAATTTCCGACACAGCTGTGATTAAATCAAGCAGCTTTAAATAAAGGTTAGCTTGCCTTCAAAAGAGCTGTGTGCTCTCTCATCTCTATTCTCTGTGTCATTATTTCATTAATCAACTTCAATTAGTTAGATCAACTTATTGTAGCCATTAAATTGAATGCAGTTTGTACCTGTTTCACTTTTGGTTTGTACTGATCACAGTCGGTATTTGAATCCTTACATGTGAGCCACCTTCCGCCTTACTTACAATCAGAGGAGCGAGTGTGAAACACGCTCAGCGTCCGTTGAAAGTAAAACTCACACCAACAACTCATAAAGTGAACTCGGGGAAAACTCTGCGCGTGTGTTTGCTGTGGATCAGGGTGGCGAGTGAATCTGAGGCGGCTGCAACGCTCGTTTACGTCAAACCAAACAGGACAACACTCTCACTTCTGCATGTCAGCTCTCACCAGCCCACACAGACATCCAGGCGAGGAGCCAAAACAACAGCATCTGTAAAATATTCAGCATGCAGCAGCCAATATTTAGAGCACAGAGCATTTTGACCAAACGGGCGACCTCGTCTCCCGCTCTGCTCGTCCCAAGACAGCGACTGCAGCCGCACAATGAGGGAAAAAGTGTCGTTTTAAAGTTCAGAGATGCTCCGACAGCTCGCAATTAGCAGCTTCCTTGGTGCCTCTTTCTAATGAGGCCATAAAAGATTTATGGTGGGCTCCGTTGTTGCAGGGTTTCCTCGAGTGTATTGTGAGCAAAAGTGGCCCACCCTTCTTCTTCTTTTTAACTAGTTACTGTTCGACGGCTTCGCTGGGGAACATAAAAGACTCGGCAACAAAGGAGTTCCTCATTATGCTGGCTGTGTTTTTCACACTGAGCCAAGCAGGAGAAGGATCAGAGTGGGTGATTTACATCGCATGCAGGCTCGCTGCGGTCAAACACGTGACGTCGACCGTATCCGTCTCTGCGCAGCTCTTTACTGAGCGTTTTAAAAAAGACATCAAGTCATCGCTGGTATCAGATCTCTCTGGACCAACGCAGAGCAGCAGAGAGGGGTGGTGAAAACTGCTAACACCTCACAATTCAAAGGTCCTGGGTTTGATTCCAGTTTGTGTTTTACAGCTTCATTTACTGTCCCAGTTTAGTAAAAAAATAAAACAACTAAATCCAGTGATAAATCAACAAGCTGCACATTTGTGTTTGATATAAAACCTTTAATGATTAGAGCTCGATCCAGCGTTTGGGAGGATTTCATAAATCTTGTTAACAACTAAATATGTTAAGTGCAGGATCAAAAACTTCTGAACAGACTGTGCGAGCAAATGTTTACACACTACAGAAGACGTAAAAGCAAAGAAATACAACTGTTTGGACACAAAACAAACTCTCATGAATAACGCATGAGCCTGATTAATCGACACAAATATGGTCTGAAGAAAGGTGTTTTGTGTCTCAAGTAGATTTGAGTTTGATCGTCCAGAAATGTCAGTAAATATGGACTTTGCCCTTTACAGCAAATATGGGTGTGGTCAGTAACTGTTCTGAAACAGCTGAAAGATGTAGGTGGTTCAGTGGTAAAACTCCAACAGGTGAATTCACTCCACACTCAGCCTGACTTCGACAACTGTAAACGTCCATGTGTTGATGGTAAGCTATGCATGTCGGTTGCTTGGTTACTGCTTTAAAATCAGGTCCAACAAATCGCTTCCCACAATGTCAAACACGAGCCTGAACCTCTTGTTCAGCCTACGACCCTCTATCAATAATGCAACTAAACTGTGGTTTCTTGAATTATAATCTAGGTTTTCTGTTTTGATTTCATTAAATTATTCAACAGATTTTAGGTTTTTCCTTTTCGCTTCAAAAAAGAACTAAACGGAAGCGTTCTGAGCAGCTACGATAAAAATCAGCTTATTAAATTGTTTTTCAAATAAGAGTACCATTCCCTGGGTACAGATACCCCCTGTAATACTTCCCAGGTGGTACTTGAAAAGGTCTACAAAAAAAACAAAACTCATCCATTAATGCTGAACAATGAGGGTTATTTTATCGCATGCTATGTTTATTGTTAGAAGGGTCTCTAATTAGATTTTGTCCCCCCCACATCCACTGACGCCCTTAATCTGTTCAAATACACGTATCGATCAGGCACCTGAGTGTGTTTGACCTGCCAACAATTAATCTCAACGATGCCTGTGTTTGATGTACTCTGTTGACTTTTCCACATCCTGGTCAGCGCGCTGGCTGCTGTGATACGCGGACGTGTCCTAAAAACCGTCTCCAAACAAAGGTTGGTGCTTCGGACGCGGTTTTTACAGCCAATGTTTCATGTGACGTTCACAATCCGCGGTCATTCAATTCCACGTCAGCCCCCCCACGGAGGCGAGCGTCCTGACGCCGGAGGTGCCGGAGGCCTCGCTCCCTGACCACCGATCTGGAACTCCACCGGGAGATCTCTCGCAGCACTGCCTCCAAATTACATTCCTGCTTTTTGGTGATGCGGCGATGTTTCTCGGGGTTGTTGTGCTGGACGGGGCTTCTTGCTGATTGCCAGGCTGCTGCTGCCGTGATTGAGCGGGGGATGCGGCGCATCTCTGGGGCCACATGAGGCGAGCGGCTGCATACCAAACGGGCGCGCAGCACGCGCCGGCGAGCTCGGGATACGAGTGGCATTAACGAGTGGGAGGGAGGGAAACCCCACACGACACTGCGCAGCAGAGATCAGTCGGTATCCAGTGCGGCAGCACGGATGAGCCTGGTTTCTGCTGCGCAGGGAAGCAGCACGGCTAATCTGGGTGTAATCACGCATTAATGAGCTAATATGCAACGTGGCATGCTGAAAATCCAGACTCCTCTGTGTGTGTGTGTGTGTGAACCTCCTCAACCCTTTTCCAGCTCATTGTGAAAAAAACCAAGATGAACAATGAGTAGAGGCTTCATTTGTGCTATCTGTGCTGCTGTGTTAAGGGAGAGAGCGAGAAATACAAAGGATTATTATGTTCTGTTGAACAACTGTACAATAGACACAAAAGCACTGTGTTGTAATATCAATTCTATTTCCATATGGAGATTCATAAACAAGCAGGGTAAATGTGTTTCTTCCCAAAAAACATCATCTGCACTATAGTTTATTGTTTATATTGTTTAATCTGTGAAAATGTACCTTTTTCTATTAATTTCTAATTATTGAACTTGATTCTGTGTTCCTTCATATGATCCTGCCTGGCGTTGCTCTTTTCAGGTGCACTGCTGTAACAATGTGTGTCTCTCCAATAAAGGAATATCTAACATTTGTTCTCTGATCTTAAATGCTTGGCTGGTAAACTAGTCTACTCTTCAAAACTAGTCAATATCTGAATTAAGTAGCACGTAAATTTATTTAAACTGTAATTAAAGGCAGCTGAAAAGAAACAGTTTGAATTTTAAGTCCCCAACTTAATTCTGAGTCAGAGATCTTATTTCCCAACAGGCAGAATGAATCAAAAAGTAAAAGAAGCGATTGAATGAGAATCAAATCCATGAATACTTATGAGTGAGATATTTTTAAACACAGTTGATCGACAGAAAATTTGGTCTTCAATCCTTCTTTAGCAGACGTTTAGTTCCAGTTTTGGATTAAGTGTTTTTATGGTGCGCCGCAGCCTGGAACATCTATAATATCTACGATAGAATGGATGCATGTGTAAATGTATAGACACACACACGCACACGTACACACGTACACACACGTACACACACACACACACACGTTTCTCGGTGGGATGCTGGAGACGCAGCCTCTAATGCTGTGTGACTGCGCTCCCCTGGGCTTCTTTCTGCTCTGCTGGCTGAGCCGGGCTGCCTGCGTGTAGAGGAATCAGGGAATCCCTCCATTCGCTGGCTTCTCTCCAGCTTTAGTCACCCATTTGTTCCCCCCTCCATCCTCCCAGCGAGCGCGTGTGCTGCATCGGAGACTCGGTTATCATTGCGAACGCATTCCCCCTTGTGACAATGATAAAAAAGCCTCAGCTGCCGCTGCAGCTTACGAACCAATTTAGAGAAGCGTCACGATGACAAATCACTGCGTGGCAGTAAATCTAACTCAGAAACGGTTTATTGTTTAAGAAAAGAATAACAGAGTGTGTGAATTTTCTCAAGGCTGCTGAATTTTCTCAGTTTTTCCAAATAACAATGGAACCAAAGCTATTTTAGGCATTAGTGCTTCATATATTCATACTTTAAACAAACAGAATCTACAATTTCCTGAGTGTCACATTTTCTCGTTTACATGGCTCTGTTTGTATTTACATCTCGTTCAAGACTTGCTTACACAAACCGCGCTGACAGATGTTGGCTGAATATTGCACGTCCGTCCCTTCTTTGTCAGAATAAATTGCGGCTTTGGCCAGAAGCCACACCAATACTCCGGCCTGATGGACGCTTGAGAAAGATAAATTGGCCTTTTTTTCTTCTATTTTTACAGACCATTTGCTGCTAAACGTGGCTGCAGAATGACACTAGAATCCAAATCACTGCAGTGAATGACAAAATCACAAA
Source organism: Malacoctenus triangulatus (assembly GCA_032274725.1). NCBI lineage: Eukaryota > Metazoa > Chordata > Actinopteri > Blenniiformes > Labrisomidae > Malacoctenus > Malacoctenus triangulatus. The sequence continues at coordinate 13,772 of JAUESE010070738.1, forward strand.
AACCCACGTTTTTAATTGGGGGGGGGGGCTGTTTCTGTCCCACGAAAGCAGTCAATTAACAAAACCTCTCACAATCAGCTCATTTAGGAGTTTTTTCAATCTCAGATGAGAGCAAAAATAGCATAAACACCCCAAAATACCCAATAAAAT
>JAUESE010070888.1:0-15513 GCA_032274725.1 Malacoctenus triangulatus
TATTGACCCAATGCATTTCATGATTAAGCACTGTGTCATGGAGCATATGCAAAGGATTTATATAAAAACAGACCTTCGCATGAATCCAAATACAAATAATGTTTCTATACTCTCTTTATTTTGCAAATGATACATCGATCAACAGTTTAAGAAGTCCAACATCCTCAGCTGACTTAAGAGGGTAACGCATTCTTCACCCATCCATTCATCCATCCTTTGTGCTTGTGGTGCTCAATCTGAAGTCAAGTATTTATATATCAGTGATACAATGATAACAATGTTCGTCAAACCAAAAAAATCAAATTTGGGCATTTATTCCTGATTTTTAATACTTTTGTCTTAATATTTTCTTATTTCACCTGCTTGTGCTACATTTATTTACCTAAAAGTTGAAATACAATGGATTGATTCAATTAATTATTGATTTAATCCTGATAACCAAAGGTTAGTTCACTGGTCAATCCGCGTGGGAGGAAACGGAGCTGACAGTTGACAGAGCAAAGGCTCAGACTTGACTCACAGTGACATGGTCGGGGGCTCTCCCCGCCATTTGAGCCTTGAGGGGCGGCTGAAGAGGGGCTAACAGAGGGTGGACATATGGGCTGAGGAGGGCAGCTTTTTTCCATCTCGACCAATCAGGAGCCCGGAAGGAGCGTTGGTCCTTCTGCTCGTGCTGCCTTTACTTGCAGCAGGACACGTGTGTTCCTTAATCATTTTTTTTTAATCAAATCAACCGCGGAAATCCGATCTTTTTTTGTTCTCGTAATACATCCAACATGTGGATTGCTCATGCATTTTAATTTTACCCATACGGCTTAAATGATTGTTTTGTCTCCTCCAGATGAATAAAGTTGCTCTTCTCATTTAGGACCTCATATACGGCTAAATTCACACTAAATGTTATCTCAAATACATCGTCTGCAACGAGGGAGGTTAATCCATCAAATAATTTCAATCTGGGCATCACCCGAGGCAAAGTTTTGTAATAAAATACCCCTTGCTATTTTCAGTGTTATAATTGTGAATTTGAATCTGTAATTTGGTTTGTCAAGTGAGAACATTCAAACTCCTACAATCCATTTTTAGTTTTACTTTAAAATTTACATGGAGCAGAACAACGTTAGTCGATTGAATAAAGTGAAAAAGGGGGCGTTTTTCCACCCATTACTGTACAGGTTTAAAAAATGTGATTGTTTTTACGTGGCACTCCTGAACGCACCATAGTTCCCAAGGAGAAAGCCGCAAAAGGAAAGAGGTCGCGCGCTCATCCTCCTCCGGTAAAACCTTTAAAAACAGGCCGGATGAGGACGGAGGCTGGATGAATGGCCGCGCAGCGCGTGGTTTAACGTTAGTGACGCCACCCCGCGTGCATCCCGCGTGCACGGTGTCCACCTGTCATCCGACAGTGAACCGTGCGACGGGGCTGCGAAGGGGCTTGAACCTGCTCCTCCAATGAGTCCCCACGCAGACCGGACTTCTTTTTTCCGAAGTGGAGGAGGATTAAACGTCCTGAAAGTAACTCGGAGTAAGTAGACTGCACGCGGATGAACGAGTTAGTTTGTATTTGAGCGTGAAATTTCACTGCTCACGACAGCGGTGGGTGCAGCAGCCATGCACTGCTGCTATTCACCTGAAGTATACATGTGTGGATCGGTGGTCCCCAGCTGCTGTTTCACACTCACTGCCTAATGCTCCCCCCTCCCTCCGATACTCGAGCTATCTGAGAAATTAGGCCGTGCAGTGGTTGAACTAGACTTTTTCCCCAGGTGTGGCCAGAAGGGGGGCATGGATTTATAAAGCGAAAGGTGAAAAATGTACTTGGTACCTTAGGACTCGGCAATTTCCATCATCTCGATGCACACGAAGCTGGCACTCATAGACTCACACATGTGCACACAAATACACACGCACAGCCACTGCATTACTTTAAGTGACCTGTCAATCACCTGTGGGGACACCTGAGGTGTACGAAACAGCAGCACATTTTTTTCCCTTGAAAACAATTTCAGCATTTTTTTGTTTGGTTTTGTAAATTTTAGTCAATTAAATTTGGACATTTTCGAAATGATTTGCATTAAAAATGAGAGAAACATAGAGTTATCATCCATTGATTGTCATGTATTTTTTTTCTGCACTGGCGCCACTGAGACAAACCTGGTCCATTCAGTCTGTTGTACCCTGAATGAAAATGAGTTTGTGTCTGCTGTTATGTAGAGTACAGAGCTCAGGTGGCACCTCAAATGAATATCTGACTCAACCATTAAACAACTTTACTTCATTACCTCCACCACTGGAGAGAAACAGCTGAACTCCCTCCACCTTTGGGAATTGCCGGCTTGGCCTTGACACTGTCCTGTAGACTCGTGGAGGATTCATCTCTCGTGTTTGCAAGAGAATGTGATGCAGAAGCAGGGTGGATTTATGGTGATGGTATCAATTCCCTAAAGAGAGAGTATAAAGCTATGCAGCCACACAACAATGAGAGTATTTGTCTTCATCTGCTCTCCCCTTCTTTGTGATGCCATTTCGTAAATGAAATAGTCACAACAGTGCAGTCATACTTTGTTCCTCTGGGAGCCCACCGAGTCTCTGGGATACTCCAGGGACTCCTTTTAGTACTACATTTTTCAGGATGACTGCGGCAGGCAGGTGCATCGAAGTCTGTGACTGGAAATGCCTCTGGGGCTGATGGGAGTGTTGGCTGACTTCCAGCCAGCAATCAGGTAATGCTAATGAATACGGTAAAATTGCGTTATTTTCACCAGAGGAGCATTTTCTTTGTTTTCGAGGAATGGAAAATCCTGTATAATGGGACCTCAGACTCGCTGGGCATGAATATTTGATGTAAACTGACTCTTCTTGGAGATGATGGTCACATGACTGGAAAACCTGTACTGTATTGTGGCGAGTGCTCTTGTGTAGGTATTTCCTGTACAGTGCGGATTACTGGATATTGCGCTGTTCAGCCTGCAGAGTTCATTGTGTTTGTTAGTGGACGAAAAATGTTTTATCATCTGGATGCTGATGGGGGGGGAAAATGCTCTACCGCTTGGATGTTAGTGGAAGAAACCTTTTAAGAAAGCTTGTTGTTTCAAATGAGATCAATAATGACACATGTAAATTGTGAACAAGTGATTGCAAAATGTAAAGTGTAGCAGTAAAACAAAGCAGTAGTGTATCAAGTTGGATGTTCAGCCCAGTTAGAGACCTGAAAGGTTTCATAGATATTCCCCCTCATCGTGTTTCTTTGTTGCTCCCTATCTGATCTCTACATGGATTGAGTCTGTGTGCTGATGTGATAAAAGGTCAGAGTGGAGACCTGCAGGTACACACAGCTTCCTGCAAGCATCACACACACACACACACACACGCACACACACACACGCACCCCTCCAGCTACACGGGAGTCAATTACACTGGATTTAATGAGACAGGTCTGTCTGTCAGGCTAAGCCAGCAGAAATGCGGTCAGGTATACTAAGAGCGGAGCGGCTCTCTGATGCTAATGTGCACACTTGTGACACGCATTGTAATATACTGGTTTTGTTTTGGAGACGGATCGCTCAGTTGGACAGAGTATAATTACCTTCCATTAACCTACAGGCTGAGATCGGGTGTTTTTCTTAGTCCACTGACCTCAAATTAATGGTCATTACCACGGCCAGAAAAGGATTAGTTTTTTTTTCCTCCATTAAAACAACCGACAAGTGACTTGAATATGAAAGACATTTGAATAAATGAAATACGAACGCTGTTGTCAGAATCTTTTTTCGTCCTGTGCACCTATTTTTATACTTGTGTGGTTTCCGTAGTGAATGACTGGCCCTCCTTAGGGGGCGCCAGAGAGCTGTGGGCGGGACGGAGCAACAGGAAAAATGTAGAGGTCGGGGATACTTTCCCAACACAATTGTTCAAATTGTTGTAAAGCAATGAAAATAAACATTATGTGTTGCTTAAACATTAGAATTTGTAAGTGCTGTTGAGGCTAAAATACAAAATGAGCTTTATTGAAGAACCACAGGTATAATGCCACAAAGTACACATAAAGACTTACCAGATATTTTAAATTGAATGCATCCAACTAGCACAAGAAGTCTTTTATTGCAAATGAATGCAAATAGCTGAGACCATAAATGGAAGCCATTGGAGGGCTGCCATTCTTCACCATGTTTGGGGATCTGAAAACATTGCTCCTTGGTGTGGAACAAAGCATCTGCATGTAGGGTTGTAGGGCCACAGTAAGGCTGAGGCTCTCTTAGGGGCGATGGGGGGGGGGGGGGGGTCTCATTTCCTTCCACACTGAGAACCCCCTGCTCAAGATAATAGTGTGTCCTTGACTGACACTGTCTGAGAAATTGAGCATAAAATACACACATAATAATAATCTGTCACAGGACTGAGGTGTCGACCAAAAGCAGAGAATCACTCTGCCAGATCAATTCTGTCTGTTGTGTGTTATTTACTTTCAGCAGACGAGCTGGAATTTTTGTCGCACAAAGATAAAATATATCATTAGATTCAGGTAATAGCTTGTCCAAAAACACATTTTGGTCAGTGCAAATTTTAGTTTCAAATACAGACGGAGATGAAAGCGGTCATGTGAGTTTTTGTACATTGGTATTGCATGGCTTTTAGACAAAGAGCCCGTTCACATGACTAAAACATTGGATAATATTGGATCAAATAATTGCAATATATGGTTATGAATAGTCTCATGCTCATTTATACACATTGTTGTTACAAACAGATCAGTCGTCACTGCCCGAAACCTCCTTTGTTTTGGAATGACGTGTCACACCGCCTCCCCTAGGTTTCCAGAAGTAGTGCAATTGGTCTCGGTCTGAAACCTTCAAGGAAAAAACAATCCAACAAAATGAATGCTTTGTCCATACCAGTAAGCACATCTGTGATCAACAAATCAATGAGTTCTTAGTGTTAGTGTCAACATTTTTCTGCTGCAGAGTGTGCATAGTGTGTGCTGTACTGCTCTTTTGATTGTGTCACTTCTGTTTTCACATTTTTTGAAAGCGCCACACACATAATTAGGTCATATTAAAAAGGATTTATGCAAAGGGATGCACAAAGACAGCTGAGTATTAGGAAGAAAGCTAGGTGTCTTAATCTGATCCCTCCTAATCTGAAAGCTGCTAATATCTGATAAAGCAGATTATGTTGTTTACATAATCGCTTGAATTATGTGATAAATCGGATGATGATCGAATATTCAGTGTGCCGGTTCAGTTATTTGCCATGGAAAGGCCGTTAGAACCTTCTCGACCTTCAGGACGTCTCACTTCTGAACATCAATCATTCCTATTGTGAGAGCCGTTTAATCGCTTCATGGTGCAGAGCTCTTCAACACCACGAGTGAAGCCGAGTGTCATTTTCTCCCCCTGTCTGTCAGCTCAGCGATGATTTGTCCAGGGTTGACCTCGCCCCCAAGCCAATGTGTGATTAGCGTCGGGCTCCCATGACCTTCCTGAGGATAAGCGAGAGCAGACAATGGACAGATGATTTCAACCGAATCAACCAGTCCTCTCATGTTCTGTTTGAACTGCTCCAGCAGTTTTTATTGACTTTGGTCTCAGTGAGCTATTTTAGCCAATTATTCCTCAGGCCTCTCAGAAATGTCATGTTTCTGCTTTAGTGCATGTGGGGAAAGCAAGGGTTTTTTAGGATTGTACATAACAAAACAGAGTGGATGAGGGCTCTGCTGTAGTGGCTCCCTGCAGCCTCCACTGAATTACAGGCAGGTGGAAAGCTGGTTTTAATTTCAATGCACAGCAGAAATCTTTCTAAAGTATTTCTAAAAGGCAGTTTGAAGTGACTAATGTGAAACTTAAATAGAGAATACTTAAATAGTTTAAACAAAACACACATTCTGTGTGACTTGAAGGGGTTTTTCTATCTGCAGGTTATCCATGGCTCATTAAGCTAACCATGGATAACAAATGAATGAAAATGAAATAAATGTTTGATTAAACATGTTCACTGACGTGGAAATTTTGAGATTCATTTGAAAACTTACACATTATTTGTTATTTATTTTTACTAATATCAGCAGTTATTAACTGTGGCTATTGTCAAGTAAATACAACAAAACTGCAGGTTTAGTTTTTATAGATGTGAAAAAGCTTCTTAGCCAAGTTAGGTGAATTTTAGAGGTTCAACTCGTTTTGGTTGTTGAATTTTGACTCGGTGGTCAGGGAGGCAGAAATGGTTTAAATATGACATTCTGGCTGGTGAGTGTTGCAGATGGCTGCTGTAGAGAGTATGCAATAAACCTGTCTCGTCTCTTCTATCTGTGGTCAGGAGGCACTCAGCCTTGATGGCAGGAATGTTCTCCATACGAGAGCTCAGTGATTACACCTGCGTGAGACAGAGAGAACGTGAACAATCTGCTGCGAGGCTCCTCCCACAGCGAGGTCGTTGCTCCCTCCGTGTTCAGATCTGTTTTCTGGAATTCGAGGTAAAATATGATGATAGTGGGTCTGTTCAAGGCGGCTGAACAGCATCTAACCTCGCACTTCAAACTCCCCCGAGGACCTCCTTTGTTCTGGTGTCCCGCCTGCGGGGTAAACTATAACGTGTCCCCCCCTCCCTGTGTCCTGTTAAGCACATCAGTCACAGCTGCATGCACAGCCACATAAAAGCAGCAGCATGGTGACGGCGTGTGTGTCTGAGTGCATCCGTGCATGTTTGTCACCCCCTCCTCCCACTTTCAACAGTCAACACAATCAGCAAACTCGAGCCCTTTTACCGTTTATGGACAGCCAGTAATTATCAGTGGGGTAATTAGGAACCGTGCAGCTGTGGCATCAATGAACCGCTTCTGGGGGACTTTGGAGGAACGCTGCCGCTGGAGGTGAAGCGGTTAATCGTGTTTTTTTATTGGGATGTGCACACTCTCCGAAATATGACTGCATCTCTGAGATTCAGTGTGGTAAGAGTCAGAAAATCCACCCCAACTGAACAGTTTTGAGTGATGCAGTTCAGTCTGGGTCATGGGAAGCTATTTACTGTGTCTTCACTGGGGGAAGAAGGAAGGCTGGCTCCAGGAGGAAAACAGGTTTTCAGAGGCAGACCGAGGAGCAGAAAGGTTACTTGATAAAAATGCTAATATGCAGGCTTAGTGTCCACACACTTGTCAGGATGACAGGGCTGGCAACGCTGACAGATCTCTTCAAATAAACACTTGGAGGACACACACACGCCCAGAGAGACATTTGGCTTCGTTTTTCTTGGGCCTTTGAGCGTCTCATACCTTCACCCAGAGGTCTCAAATCCTCGTCTCGGAGGGCAACAACCCTGCATGTTTCCATCGTCTGTCTCCTACAGCACACCTGACAAAGATTAGTGACTCTTTATCAGGCTTTCACAGAGCTTGATGATAGTATATTAAAATAATTCAAGTTTATTTTAGCAAGGGGATGATGGAAACTTCCAAACTTCACCGTGACTTTACTTTACCCTCAGCTTGAGCTAACTTAACTGTCCCGTGGCCCCGACAGATCCTAATATATGAAATAACGTTGTTGTTTTCAGCAGTTTGGTTTCAACGCTCAAAATTTTGAGGTTGGTGGATCGATCCCCAGTCTCACCTTGTGGAGCTGACGTTGCCCCCAGTGGTGCATGAGTTCCTTGCATGGCAGTCGCCTCCATTTGCCCCTTTTTTACGAGACACCTCCATATTTAAGTACAGTGTGATTTCTTTAGAGGATAGTGTATCAATCATCATGAATAATGTCAGCAAATCAGCAGAACTAATCACATAGAAATGTTCTGCTTCTCTACTGTGTGTCTCTGTCTCCATAAAACAATTGTTAGCAGTCAAGAAAATCAACTTTAAGTAACCCTCTCCTCGTAGCGCTTTATGTTAAAGTACTACATGGCAGGTTTTCTTGTAAGTCAGGCTAAAAAGCGAAGGTGGAAAGTTGAAAGTTACCCCCACAAGCCACAGCAGGTTTCTGTCAGTGCAGTTGGTTCTTTGAAAGCGGAACCTCGCTGGCCTCCCGCAGCTAAAAGCTCCCGCGCTACCCGTCATCTGAGCATGAGTGAGGCAGCAGACAGGCCTCCAGCTGGGCTCACTCTCCACATCCAACCTTTTTCCTTTGGCTTTCTTATTAACATTCATTTTGAACCTTTTTTTAACCTCCATTTTTTTCCTTTTTAGTTTTTCTTTGTTGGGCATTCCAGCATTTCTTTCTCACTCCTAAAGGTTTTTTTTTTTCTTGCTCTGTTTTGTCTACTGTTACTGTGCCCTTGTCTGCAGCACATTGCTGCACACTTTTGTCTCTTTCACGTTAAAAAAGACTGCGATGACTTTATCTCGTGACTTTGAGATACAATTCTTGAGAAGATGTGAAGCTCTTTTATAGCACTTATTCCTGGAGCTTAAGCCAGCTGCCATTTGGTGACGGCAGGGTGCATCTGTCCGTGGCAGGGCAAGCACACACACACACACACACACACACACACACACACACACACACACACACACACACACACACGCTTCACTTCACAATATATATTTTCCATTCACTTTTTGTGTCTTCATCAAAAATCTGCACAAGTAATGGTGAAAGATTTCTGTTCGATCACAATATTTTTGATTGACAGTCAGTGCTGTATTTCGTGCACAGGCGGTGCCTTCACTCCAAAAATGTCTGCCACGAAACACCAATTGATTCAGTGTTGTCATTGTATCTTGACAACAAGAATCCCTCTCTGACTTTCTGCCAGTTTCAAGGCTCTGAGTAAATAACCATTAGCGTCTCTTCCACCGAACGAAGAAAGACAAAAATAGCCCTCTGACTGAGTGGATTTGTGCCTGGGAGCATTTTTCTTTGTGATACATTGTACTCAGGTTCTCCGTCCACATAGCGAAGGCAGCGCCGTATTTCCTCTCGGAGGAGATTGCTGCCTGTGTGTTAGTGTTTTCTCGGCAAGTTTGATGTGAAGCCAGATGCTGAATGTTAATGAGTGCGAGTGCTTTTGCTGCGGCCCGCGCGCTAATACCTGACAGCTTCAGGATGGCTCTCCTGTCGGCGCGTGTTTACATCCACAGCCGTCCAGCAGACTGTTTAAAGTCGGGTCAGAGAAACATTATTTATTTATTTTTACCAGCAGAGAGGATTATTCTGAAAGCAGCTGAGTCGGCATGCCCGCGCTTTCAGAGGAGGTTGGTTAGCTGATCAGCGGGATCTCAGAGGAAGCTGTCTGGTTCAAGAGGCTGGAGACCCCACGCTGACTCTCAGTGAATCTGCTTTGCCTTCAGCAATTTAGTTGGTAAAATATGGATTAAACTGCTGCTCAACACATCCTCCCCCTCCCCTTAGATTCACCCAGTCTGTCTTCACCCTCTGTAGTGCTGAAATAGAAAGTACCTCGCTTTACTGAATACTGAAAAGGATGTAATGGTGTTTCTTTCAGGCATTTGTGTATCGTGCACAAACACATGTGAATGTTGACAGTGTTCACAGTACAGTGAAATAAAAGCTGCTGGCCTTGTTTTGTAGAAGGTCATCGCAAACTTCTCAAGGTGTGGTGCTTTGCTCATGCTTTATGTCGCCCTCACCAGCAGCTGCAGGTCCTTTCTTTGCTACACTGGAAAGACAGAGGACCACACTTCAGACCAAAGTGACAATCTGTAGCTCCTCCAGGGGGGAGTCAGGAGAACAGGTGTCCCTGGAGTATGGGATCCATTAGCTGGCCTTGTTTGATAGTTTGCCAGCATTAATGTCTCAGATGAAAGTCGTGGTGTTTTTCTTTTACAGTTCACTCTGCCTATGAAACTGTGTTATCCCGCCAGTCACCATCATTTAGTTGCAGTCTAAACATGTCGTTTGTAAAAGTTCCTTTTTATGTGGCTCCTCGAACTTTCAGCCATCGCTTGTTATCGTTTCTCTGCCTAACTACAGTGACATTGAGATTCATCGCGCCCTGCGCATCTGAATGCTATGCATTTTAATAGGCTTCAGCCAGCCCCTTCCATTGATGTGTAAATGCTGTCATGTGTGAAGTATGCCCGAGCTCCCGACGACTAACACTGTGAAGACTGCTGCAGTTTAACTTTAATTGATAGAGGGTTTTTTCACTGCCTCTTCCTCTGCAGCACAATCTTTATTGTCTCCAGATAAAAGGAATAACATCGACTGAGGCTAATCTTCTCTTGATTGAAGGTGAGCTTGTCAGTGTAGCTGCTCGCTTTGTTTTCAGTGGTACGTTCAGCCCACTGCACCATCTGCAGCGATGTAGCACAGAAGCATCGCTGAGTCAACAACTGTGTGTTTACTGTGTCTGCTCAAGTGATTAGATTCATTTTAGTATTAAGCTTCCGTATCGCAGATGAGTGGAGCTCAGTTTATATGCTACACTTAGTTTAGTCAATGCACAACATTGGATTCAAAATGCATTTCATGACAGAGCCAGCAGTTAGAGGAGTATGTCTTTTCACAGTTGAAGCACTTACCAGACTTCCTAGAGTCATTCCTGCGATCTTTTATTGAGAAAATAAAGGATTCCAGCAGTGTGCATTCGGACGTTTCATTGATAAAGTCTTTATCAAGTTCCCCACAGTGCCGAGATGTAGACCTGAGATGTCAGCCCTCCTCCCGTCAGCCCCTCCTGCAAACCACACCCGAGTGATATTGTTCATTTCGATCTGTGTTCAGTCATGTTTCTTCACATGTTCGACATGCAGAGTTTCACTGCCTGCGTCTGGGCACACGGCTCCACAGCGTGGCTCAATCACATGAAGCTGAACATCAGCACAAAGGCGTGGCGCCTCCTTTATTTCCCTGTGGTGATACTTCAGTCAATGAGGCACATCTTCGGCATTACGTGGAGGAGAGGCTGATGGGACCTGCATGCCGATGGTGCATAAAGGATCCATCTTTGAGAGGGACATTATGCTGCACTGAAGAGAAGGAGAGATTGACAGCAAAATCGGATTTCATGGCTTCCCATCAGGAGGGCTGGGTTCATTTAGCGTGCCGCGCTGCTGCAGGCATGCTGATTCCGATAGGAGGCTCTCAATTGCACATGGAGTTAAATCATCGTATGCAGGGCTCAATCGGCTGTGTGTGTGTGTGTGCATACTGTCAGATCATGTACTCATTCACAGACTCATCAGTAAATATGGGTCACAGAGTTTCTTTATGTAACGTCTGACATGTTAACGGCAGTTAAATGGAGTGCTGCCGCTGCCTCAGTCCGAGCCGATGGAAAATTAAATAATGAATGAGGCTAATGGGTCATGATGGCCACATGTGACCCTGTTTTCCATCTATTTCTTATTTTCCAGCCAGGTTCCCCGTTCAAGTGCACTGCCTGGTGCAATCGATAAAGGCACGCATGCACTGTGGACACTGTTGGATGTTTGTGAGCAGAGAAGGTCAACACACACAAAACCCCACAAAACGAAGCCCGTTTGTCGCTGTAGAAATGCACACAAGTAATTAAAGCTGAATATTGATGATCGTTAAATCCCCAAAGGATTTTCTTAGTCCTGTTGTTGTTGAATAATCCAGAGAATCCAGAGCAGACCGAGGAATCTGCTCAACCCCACTAGTTTCATTTTGAAAGCTGCTGCTTTTATACATTGTTGAGCATGCGTTTGCATACATGTGTTTGATAGAACTTACCTTTTTATCCTCGGTCTGTGGGTTAAATAAAAATTATCCAATTACATTTAGTCTGCTAGGCACTCGAGTGTTGCGACACGAGTGATAAGTATTGGGGCCAAACTCTTAATTACTGCATTTTATCACTTCAAAAGATCAACTGCCTTAATTAGCTGTAGCAGTCAGTCGACAGGACCAGCCATTAATGCAAATTTGAATTCAGATGTAATATTCTGTTGAATACATCATCATCTTTTTTGTGTTGACATCACTATTATTGCTTTTATAAAGGCACATGTAGTTTTCAAGTTTTTTGCAGTAGTTTCTTACTTCAGTTTACATCAGTGAGTTAAAAAAATTCGATAGCTGAAGTCTTTATATTTTTTTGTAGAAATCAGTTAGTTATTGTACAGAGGCGACATATTGACAGTGATAGCAGCACATATTATGACATATTACTGGGCAAACCTGTCCAGAGTAAACTTCAGATGTCTTGAAAAAGATCTTACGAATGTTTTCCACTGTGTCGATTTGTGTGTACTTTTTTGTGACACTGTGTTCCATTGTTGTGTTGTGACCTTCATTCCCCCCCCATGCTGATTGTCAGGCGTTTGAAGGAATGCTCCTCGACCCGCGATGCATTTGTGGTTGCCAAGCGATCGAGGTCCAGATAAACTGGCTGAGAGGCGTTTTGTTTTTGTTTTTTTTACGACGTCCTGTCTCCCCTCTTTCTTTGTATGTAAACATTTCCATCCACTGAAAGGCAGAAAAACAATAGATTATTTTGTGCCCGGGAGGGCAAACAGGAGCAACCAGTGTGCAGCAGTTTGGACTGCAGAGAGGCTTCAATTACTTACCTCATGTTGACTTGGCTCAACTCGGTTTGTGTTGTCTCCCATTGCAATTGAGCACCACCTCAACGTGGGTGGGGTGTTATCAGCAAGATAACCTGAAACTCCTGTGAGGTCATTCGTATGTGACATAAACACAACTTAGCCATGGATGATCACTCATTGACATGATATCTTTCATTTTGAAAAGACATTACAATTGGGATTCAGCCAATTTCTCTCTAATTGGCCTGACACAAATATTAACATTTAAAGTTTATATTTAATCTCATGGGTCCCATCTCTTCTTGCCAATAATAATGTTAAAATTATATGATGAGTTGAGAACGTAAAATTTTGGGAGATTACACCTGCTGTTTTTATGCCTCTTGTGATTTTGTCTGCAAAGAAATAATCAGGGCATTATCTGCTTGCCAGTTTAGGGATATCCTCCTTTTTCAGTGGCAGGATGCTACGTGCCTCTGGACTCTCAGGGATACTCACTCAACACTAAAAGCTGGCTCACTCTCCTTCACCTCCCCAAGCAGCTCCTCCCCTGACTCATGGAGGCAGAGCTAAATTTAGCAGACCTCAAAAAGTAATGATGTGGCAAGTTCTTATTGAGTTTTTACCCTGCGAGCGTCCCCCCAGCTCTCTCTCTCTCTCTCTCTCTCTCACTTTTCCTTGTAGTGCCTCGCTCGCTTGCTCTCCTTTTTTTTTTAAATGGCTTGTCCGTGACTCAACCACAGCAAAGAGGTGCCTTATGAATTATTGAATCCGTGGTGAAGCCCTCATAAATTATCTAACCGCGTGTCGCTGGGCGAGCGGGACCGTGCAGTGGATTCATGTCATGGCGACCCCTCAGTGTCACTTCCACCTAGACTCTGGCCAGATGATGGGAAAATGGCCAAACTGGCTACAAACTGCCCCACAGCGGCTCGAGCATTATGTGCAGAATATTTAAGGTTTCTACGGGAGTGAAGGAGGAGTGACACAAGCAATGATGCTCTACATCAGGACAACCACCTGTAACCAGCCTGTACAGGTCACCAGTCCATCACAGGGCAGACAGAGTGACAGACACAATCATATACACACTTGTGTCCTGTTTTAACTCACGATAGCCTCGTATGTATGTTTTTGGACTGTGTTGAGAACTTCATAAAGAGAGGATCAAAAATTGTTTTTAATACATTTACTCTGTTGCTACTGAATAGGAAGCAGTAAATATTTGACGTAAAAGGCCCACCGACTCTCCTCTCCACTGTCTGTTTGAATAGTGAACAGCACCTGCAGTCACTGATCTCATAGGTCATTACAGACTGCGACTGCTCATTACATGATGGAGAAGTATATTTCAAACATGTCCATCTCGCGGGTGATTACAAGCTGTATATTAATACGCTGGACCATAAATACACAGGTCCACCTCCATCTTATGATTGATTCTCCCTGCAGTCGGCATATTGATCGTGTGATGTGTGGTGGAGCTGCTAAATATCGGAGGAACACTTTAGCAGCCTCGACCGTTTCATAGCTGTTCTGTTGATGGCCCTGAAGTGTAGAACAGCAGGTGCTTGGTGGAAGCAAACCTCTCCCCCCCCCATTCCAAACTATAGATGCACTCGGTAGAGCACACACCTCCGCAAAAACACCTCTAAGGCACACCGTACAGAAATAATGTGTTTTTTCAGTTTGGATCACTGGATGACCAGATCGAAGAAATAAAACCACATCTTCAACATGCCCCAAACCCAGGTTGGGAATCCGAGATCTACTGTGATGCTTTGTTTCTGTTTGACGGTGGTCTGTAACTCAATTTGCACCATTGAACAGCCCACAAGCTGCCTGGCTGATGCCTGTGTGGTGCCTTATTCCCACAGGAAGTGATGGTTGTGTGAAGCCCCCCCTGGAGTCTCTGTGCATATGCCACGGAAAAAGCAAAGTCACACGTCAGCATATTGTTGATGCAACACACTGTCACGGGGCAATAAATATTGTGGCAGCGAGATTTTGCTTTGCTCTTTTTTTGCACAGTTTTTAAACATCATGTTGGACACGTTTCAGCTTAATCACTCACTCTTACGACACATGTTTCTCCAGCAGAGCAGATAATTTGATTAGCTCTGGAGCATCCTGCTGGGTAAATTAATGTGAATACTAAACAGAGAAAAATTAGACGTTTTATTGGGAAGTAGACCTCATCATATAACTGTCCTGATTTTTGGTCCTTGAAATGTTGGTGCACACATATCTACAAATCCATCAGCATTGACATTTTACCCAGTCGATTCGTGCCCATCATTTTCTTCATGCTCTGATGAAATCATGTCCTTTAATGTTGGTATCACTCATAATTCAGACAACACGGATGAATTAATTATTGCAGCCACTATCCCAATAATGATGTATCATCATGTTTGTTTCAAACCCTCAAAATTAAATAGAACAATGTATTGATTCGCTTGTGCTTTCTAGAATGACACAAATCAATATTTCCGCCTCTGATGTGTTCGAGCTTCTCTTTGCACAGAGATCTCATTTGTCTGTGTTTGCCATAGCAGAATGATAACATTGTGCTTTCATTGTAATGTGGATCCGCTGTGGTCTGATTTGAGTAACCTTTTCGCTGACCGACGAAAAGTCAGTGAAGAAAGAGAATGGCTGGGTCGTTGTGTGTATAATGACACCTAAGAAGTCGGTCAATTTATTGATTGAATAGAACGGAAGGGGTTGAAATGTATATATAGATATATGGGAGTGCCCTCTTTAAAGGTGTTTAATGTTCGATCGGATTGTTGGTTGAGTAGTTTGTGTGTATGTGAGTGTTTGTTTGAGATCCAGGTCATCGGCTGCCCGTGCAGCTGTCACCTCATTCTGACCAAAGAGAATGAAACAAGAGTGAATCAGGGATTAATCAAAAGTCGTAACGTTGCCAGGATCATGACACGGCAGCCGCACCTGCTCACAGTTTGCTTAGGAGTGTGTGTGTGTGTGTGTGTGTGCGTGTTGAAAAGCATCTAACAACTTGAGCACAACAGCCGCTTCCCGGTTTCCAT
>JAUESE010071230.1:0-15429 GCA_032274725.1 Malacoctenus triangulatus
CATCTGGCCCATCAAGACTCACTCTCATTTCATCAGTCCATAAAACCTTAGAAAAATCAGTCTTGAGATATTTCTTGGCCCAGTCTAGACGTTTCAGCTTGTGTGTCTTGTTCAGTGGTGGTCGTTTTGCAGCCTTTCTTACCTTGGCCATGTCTCTGAGTATTGCACACCTTGTGCTTTTGGGCACTCCAGTGATGTTGCAGCTCTGAAATATGGCAAAACTGGTGGCAAGTGGCATCTTGGCAGCTGCATGCTTGACTTTTCTCAGTTCATGGGCAGTTATTTTGCGCCTTGGTTTTTCCACACGCTTCTTGCGACCCTGTTGACTATTTTGAATGAAACGCTTGATTGTTCGATGATCACGCTTCAGAAGCTTGGCAATTTTAAGAGTGCTGCATCCCTCTGCAAGATATCTCACTATTTTTGACTTTTCGGAGCCTGTCAAGTCCCTCTTCTGACCCATTTTGCCAAAGGAAAGGAAGTTGCCTAATAATTATGCACACCTGATATAGGGTGTTGATGTCATTAGACCGCACCCCTTTTCATCACAGAGATGCACATCACCTGATATGCGTAATTGGGAGTAGGCTTTCGAGCCTATACAGCTTGGAGTAAGACAGACAACATGCATAAAGAGCATGATGTGGTCAAAATACTCATTTGCCTTATAATTCTGCACTCCCTGCAAATCTGTAACTACTTTAGTTTGGCAGATTCCCAGCAAGGAACACCAACGACTGTGTTTGTTTTGTGGACCAAACGCTTCGTTTAGCGTTGACTGTCCAGCCGATAACTCTGCATTGCGGGGTGCAGTTTTTTCCCCAGCTGGGAAAACTCGAACAGGTGATTGTGTTTGAGGTGAACATGCAAGTTTGTCATATTGCCTTTTTTACCACAACAATTTCTGAACAGAGTTGGCAGACTGACTTGTCTGTGTGTTTTTAACCCCACCTCTCTCACTGGTTTTGAAGCCGAAATATTCCCACACTGGCACTGTAGCATTTAGCTTTGCTAAAAGCTTTTCCATTCTCCTCCCGTGGCTAGTTTGCTGGTAGCAGACATCGGGACCGAGGATTTCTCTTAGGCAGGATTCAATGAAAGAGGTTGATTGGTTAGCTTCTGCTCCCTCTGGTTTGCCTGTTATACGAATATTACACCTTCTGGATCTGTTCTCGAGGTCATCCACTTTTAATTGCAGCTGCTCGTTTTCCTTTGTAAGCTTTCCGACTGCAGATTCCAGTGTAGTTAGCTTTCCGTGGAAATCATTCATTGAAGTTTCAATGGCCTGGATTGTCTGGTTGTGTTTAGCAATGGCAGCATGGTTGGCTGAAATTTTTGAAGCCAGGCTTGTCATAATCCGCTCTTCCATGCCAGTGAGCAGTTTCTGGATATCCGTCAGAGACGCTGCTGGCAGGTTGTCAATGTCGCCATGTGCGGGGTCATTGCTAGCTAGCAGTTCGAAAGCTGGATCGCCATCTGCTCTCACTCCCGTTTTCAGCATTTTTATTCTTAGTTGTGGTCATCTTGCCCATGTTTAACCCAATATTATGGGCACAAACTCAGAGGTCCGCTTTAGAAACGTTTCACCACGTTTTAAGTCAGCAAATAATGCAGCGGGAATCAAATAAATATCGGGTGGTGACAGAGCTCTTCCGACCTGCTGCCTACTCCATCGCTGGTCAGACCAGAAGTCCAAAAGATCCTGTTTAAGCTGAAGCTCAGTGTCCAGGCTAGCATCCAGGTTTTGTCCCCCACTGTGTCAAAACTAGAGCCCGACCGATTTGGGATTTTGGAGGCTTATACCGATACTGATACCGATAATAGGGGCTTTCAAAAACTGCCGTCTGATGTATTTGGCCAATGTCCGATATTGGCTGATGTCCGATATTGGCCGATGTCCAATTTATATATATATATGATCAGAATGTTATTTAAAAAAGTGGACATACACAGGATTTTGACCTTCCAACTGTAGTTCAACTCAAATTCTCATAATAACCTAAATATGATTTAAGACTAAGTAACAGAACACTATAGCAGCTTTAATTTAAACAATATCAATACTATAGATAACCATTTAAGAATGAAAACAAGTGGCTGCATACAGCTTAAAGCGATAACACACTGGGAGGTGTTTTGCAACTGATATAATTTAAAAGACGCGGCAACTTAGTGATTTTATGGTCTATGTGTTTGGCCTATTACATTTTAACATCACAAAAACATCTTAGAAATATAAATTTGTCGTGTTTACAAGCTGTTGAAAAGTTCCATTTTCCACTTAACACAAGGGGCTTAACTAGATTTAAGTAACAATGTTGCAGCTGTTAAAACTTCCAGACAAGATTACAACTAAATGCATTAGTTGGAGCCTTTTAAAAATTAGTTGAATGAAAACGTTAACTTCTGAACCTATGAGCTCCAGTAAAACCTGCATTGCAGTATGAAGTGTCTTGTTTATTTGACAGAGGCAACTTACAAAGTGTTTAAATGCTGTAGAACAGTCTTACATTAGCCAAGACTAGAGATGGAAGTTAGTTGCATTTATCTTTGTTTATTTCACAAAGAGGCAACGTATACAGAGTAAAAGCGCTTATACATTTGCTAAAACTAGCACATATAAAGCTGCCTGCTCTCCTTAATGCGCCCTAACAGCGTGTTTCCATGAGGTTGTTTGTTGTTGTGGAGCACAAGAGTGTAGTGTCATATAGTTTTACAAAGCTTACCATCAGTAAACTTCATGTCTCTCTGTCCTCTTTCTCTCAGCTGCCTGTGACTCTGAGCGTATGTGCGTGTAGGGGAGGGGGAGGGCGGTGCAGCGAGAGCGCACTGCTCTCTGTGAGGGGAGGGGGAGGAGCTGCTGCTCAGGAAGAGCGGGGGAGAGAGCAGAATCACTGCACGGCACAATTTCTTTGTGCTACTTGCAGCAAAAACACAATTTTAATATCGGCCACATTTTGGCCGATGCCGATTAATCGGCCAGACGCCAGCTTGATGTATCAGCCCGCCGATATATCGGTTGGGCTCTAAGCAAAATAACCACATCATTCCAACAGTTACAACCAGATTACTGTGATATTTCTGTGACTACCGATGGAATTTCTGTCATTACTGAGAGAACGTCTGACATTGGTCTGTCAGCATGACCTGGAACATTATGAATGGTGCTAAGAAAGATGATTCTAGTTTTTGCTATTTTGCTTTTGATCATTTTGTTGCGTTTCATTTCCTTTATATGAAATGTATTTTTGTGGTGGGGAAAAAGAGTATTTGTATTATTTTCCTCTGTTTTTTGAAGTGGGCTTTTCACTTTTCTTGAGCAGAAGGTTTGGATCTTTTGTCCCCAGTTTTGTGAAAAATCAGATCAACTTACCATTACAGTATATCGGTAACTAACTGTTGGTCTTCTGCAGCCTCAGACTTTGGCTTTTTGAGAATGATGAGAACTAAACTCCAAACGTTAATATGATTGTGACTTGCTGAAGTTTTTGTTAGAAAATACAATTAATTTGAGTTTCCAATAAGTTGCACAATAATTATTTATTAATGATGATATGATCTGTGATATGTTCCTTGTTTGCTCACACCTCCAGTTTTGGCCATCGATATCGACTCGGAGCGGTTGGACATGGCGCGACACAATGCTGCGGTTTACGACGTTGCCCATCAAATTGACTTCCTGCAGGGGGACTTCCTGCAGGTGGCACAATGTCTTCATGGTGATGTGGTCTTTCTGTCTCCACCATGGGGGGGGCCAGACTATCTCACAGCGGAAGTGTTCAACATCAGGACGATGATGGAACCCGATGGATATCCTTCAAAAATCAATGAATTTGAATCATAAGACCAGACCTGGATCTCCAAACCTACCTTATCTTTGACACGTGGAACCTTTTCATTCATTTACACATGTTGAGGCAGCTACATTCTTAATACTAAATGTTAAAGGGCACATTTATTGTTGCAATTTAGGCAATAAAAATGTTTTTAAAGGAATTTTAGGTTTGAATTTTGGAGTGACAAAACAGCAAAGCCTTTGTTTTGCTGCAAGTTAAATTACTACAATATGTTTAACTTTACGATTTTATGGTCACCAACACTTGCTGAAAAACCTGAAATCCTTTCCCTGTATTGTTCAGAGAAGTGTTGACTAAAGCCTGGTGCTTCTCAATGCTCTCAGTTTCTTCTGTATTCAGCTTCCATGCTGCTTTCAAAGTAAATGTAACCTCACAGCCTGATCACAGCTCTGATGCCAAAGCTTGTTTGCAGATTCCAAAAAGTACACCCCAAAAAAAACAAAAAACTACACTTCTCACTGCAAATCACCAAAAAGCTTGATTGTTCTTGCCAAATGGTTTCTATACAGATTTTTGTGTGTGGCAGCTATCTTCTATAAATTTGATCAGAATTGATGCTGCTGACATATGAGGTGTTGCGTGAACAGCCTGTGTGACAGCCTACCGACACCACGAGTTTCTGGCCAATGACACCTCTTGCATCACGATGGCCTGATTCTGAAGTGTGAAACAATGATGCCATGAACCATGAACACGTGTCAGTTGAATAACCAATATTTTTATTGAGAAAGCTGTGTTTTACGAACATAAAGCTTTATCCTTAACCGTGGATACGTTTCAGATTTTCCAGAAGGCCAAACTGATATCGGACAACATCGTATACTTCCTGCCTCGCAATGTAGACATGGATCAGGTCTGTATGTAACTTATCTAAGTACTATTAATTTTTTCACGACAGCAAAAGTGGTTCAAAAAGTGGGAAAGGAGATTCAAAGGAGCCCATTTTTCTGGGGGTGGGATTGGGGGTGTCCACTGTAGCCGTTTGCCTTTCTATGTGTAAAAAATCCTGAATTTATTTAATAGTAATGTCAAAGATTACTATTAACCTGCTTGCATTTAGTTATGTAGCACAGACAAAACTACCCTCATTGATGTGGCACTCTGAAAACCCTTTCTGTAAAATGAATGTGACACTAAAATGGTGCTATATTATGTCAACAGATAGTCTCTCTGGCTGGTCCTGGGGGGAAGGTGGAAGTGGAACAGAACATTCTCAACAACAAGCTGAAAACTGTGACAGCTTACTTTGGCAGCTTGGTGACTTTGGAAAGCTTGTGAGAAGCATGGAACAATGTCTGTGCCTATTATTTTTTAAGGAACCAGCTGGACTGGCATCTTCGAACATCCAGAGCATCTAATATCAAGTGTCCAGACTCTTTTTTTTTTATCACGGTGACTCTTTTTAACATGTTCCTGTCATTGTTTCCTGTGTCCCTATTTAAGCACTTAAGCTGACATTTGTTTGAGTTTTGTATTCATCATCTTTTAATCTACAATGACATCCAATAAAAGCTGTCACTATCAATGGTAATCAAGATTATTTTAACAACTTCTAGATATCTTTTGTCAACAATGATTTTTAAACTTTTGCATGTTGTATGGCACTGTGTCTATCTTTTTATGTTCAGAGGTACTCACTGTCTAGTCTTTGAGTACTGTGGTGATTATCATCTAGCAGCAATTATTTATCACCTCCACCATGGAGATGACATTGTCGCAGGTGTTGATATGTCTGTCCATCTGCCAGCATGATCACTCATAATGTTATTTTTGGCTTGAGGAAATATGGGGATGGATGAGCCTTTTTTTGGGGGTGATCCAGTGATCCAAAATGATTCAAAACATTTCTTTTGCAGTCTAAAAGTACTGGCCCCTTTAAAAGAACCGCGTGTCCAAGAGGTTGAAGCTGAAAAGGTTAGCAGATCTCTTGGTTGAGGTTTGTGTTCTCCGAGTGCGCACAGCTATATTTTGACATACTGTGGAAAAAATGCAGACCACAATTTACAATTATTGTTTTTACTTATCATTTCAGGTGGGGGTATCAAACAATATGTTCAAGACGAGAAAAGCACAAAAATCAGAAATTCACTATAAAAGAACCATGAAGTAAAGTTTCATACATGGAAAATTGGTTAATGTAGCACAATGAATTTGTGGCTCATCAAACAAGAACTTGTGGCATTCAGTGTCAAAAAGCATGCCATTACAACAGCTCTTTCAAATGGAATCAATGCAATACAATCAAATGTCTGGGTGCAAGCCATTCGTGTAATATGTGTTGGTCACAGACATTCTTTAACAGAATCTTACATTTTGAAAAACCACAACACATTCAATGGAACAAAAAAGTAGAAAACAGTTCATTCAGACTTTTCAGATGGCCTGACTAAAGATGATGGTTGCTGGGGCCAATTCACATTGGAAAGAAACTGCATCTCTTTCATTATTCCAAACCACAAGTGACTGTATCAAGGAGAGGAATGAAAAACGGACAGAAAATTTATCGTAATGCTCGCCTATTCTTGTTGCCCTTTGCCACATTGGGAGTCACATAGTTAGGTTAAGTTCAGTTATGTTAAATAAATTAGCTTATGTTTAGTTGTTTTTCTCCATCCCTTTAGGGGAATCCTACTCATAGTTTACCTAAATAAAATTAGAAGGAGCAGTGGGCCACCGTGGTGCAATACCTGGGAAGCAGTTACGGGTCAGGGATCTTTCTTTGGGGTCCGCGGTGGTGGTGACCGCTCGTGCGGTGGCCACCATCCACAATTTGTCAGTCTGAGACTCCAACAGGAAACTGGCTTCATAAACTGCTCGGCCACCACAGCCCACCATAAACATACAGTTTTTATTTTGCTCTTCATTTAATTGTTTGTTCATTTAGTCAATTGTTGTTACATGTTTGCTTGTCTTTACAATGGGTGTTGCATGAATCATCCCTTTTGTCCCCCTGGTACAGCTGTTTGAATTTATTGCGCAATGACTTTAGGCATGTCATGCTTTAATTTTAACCGAACGTGTTTGCACTCATTATAGAAGGAGCACAATACTTGGTCAACTGAAAGAAACACAGTGTTAAAGCAGCTTATTGGAGTAAAAGTCCTTTTGTGCTTGGCTTACATTTTTGTAGGGATTGAAAAGAGTAAGTTGTCATTCGGCATTAAGTCAGTTTTTTGAGAATTCCTCCTCTGAAGGTAAACAAGCTCGGCTTCAGCCTCCTCGTACGAGCGTGGAAGACTCA
The DNA here is from genome assembly GCA_032274725.1 of Malacoctenus triangulatus. Classification (NCBI taxonomy): domain Eukaryota; kingdom Metazoa; phylum Chordata; class Actinopteri; order Blenniiformes; family Labrisomidae; genus Malacoctenus; species Malacoctenus triangulatus. The sequence goes on from JAUESE010071230.1 coordinate 7,099, forward strand.
GTCTTCGATCAAAAATGAGGCATGACAGTGCCAGTTTTACTCAATGGCACATTCCGAAAATAAGATATTCGAGATGTAGCAATAATGTTTTCCTGTGATATCACCGATTGATATTGAATGTTCAACAAAAACCAAACCAATACAAGACCCTGTGGACTTAACAGTATACATTAAAGCCATTTAGCATCAAAGCAGAACAGTAAACGATGCTGTGAATTAAGTTTTAAGAAGCAAGCTTAAAAAAACAGGAGGATATGCAGTCAGTTATGTTGATGCTCTGAATAAATAAAAATCTGACTTTTATCCCAGTTTATCCAAAGTCGGGGCTACATGTTCTTAACAAAGCAACACACACACATAGAGCAAAGATTCAGTCTTAAGGCAAAATGAATTGAACATATTTAGATTTAAAACAAAATTCAAAATGCAACATGCAACAATGATGAAACAAGCATGAAACAATGGGTTGATACCATCCTCACCAGCCTGGGTAGAAATACGAGGACATTCACAAACATACCAATTAATAGAATGAACAAATTAAAAAACAAATAAGAAATAAGATTTCAATGAAAAAATACAGGACACAACTTTGAATCAATAAATAAATTTTACAGTAAAAAATTGGAAACAAAAAGAAAATAGCCACCCACACAAGGTTTATAGCATTATGGCACCCACCACTGAAGGCTATCATCTATGTCACATACAAACCTCTGCACAGCTTCAAACAGCTGCTGTGCACCTCTGCTTTGTAACCCTAATCAAAATGCCACTGGTGCCCATTGTCCATAAAGTCAGTCTGTAAATAAAGCACTCAGCATGTCCTTGAGATGGAACAGATATTCACTAATACTTTTTGAGGTTTACAAAATGCCACGCATCCTGTAGGGCTCAGATAAACCACTCCTTCTTGCTCTCATCGATAGTCTCGGTGAAAGCCGGGTCATTGACGATGATAGCTGCGTCAGCGCAATCCGCTGACTCCGCCCCTTTAGCTTCATTTGTGTGGTAGGAGCCTTTGTGGCGAAACATATGACGAATGACAAAGACCATGACACAAAGGACAGCAAAGATCACCATGGAAATGATGCCTGAAAGCACAAGAAAGAAACACTCCTCCATCAACAACTTTATGTGCAGAATCTCTTCAGAAATTGAATAACACGGTGGTTTTGGTCAGAGGAACAAAGAAACAATATTTCTAGCCACTCAGTATAGAATAATAATGGAATTGTTGGTAAAAAAAAAAAACACAACAAAGTGTTCAGTAGTTGTGGTTAGCATTTAAAATGTCACCAGCAAGTTTACTTTTGAGGGATGACGAGTCATTGGAATAAGAGGTAACACAACAATGTTTGAGAACAAAATCACTTCTGAATATGTATGAATTTTGTGGACTGTGATCACATCACTGCACCACATGTAGCTGTGTTTTTTTCCAGCAGGTTCCTGGATCATTGCTGTGTGACTTTAGTTGGAAGAGCAAACTCTGTCACAAGTGTTCTAAAACTACAAAGAGCAGCCGAGTACAGACGTGTCACTGGACCAATGGCACGACACGACCCGCCGCTGCCTGAAGTGACCAACGCGACTCCACAAGGTCCTCCAACCAGCACCGTTGTGCCTGTTAAACATCTGAATGGGTTGGTATCTGTAGAGCATGCTCGAGCCATGAGTGCAAATCTCCTTTTTTTAATAACCAGTCAGTTGATTACGAAACTAATGAACTCAACTTAACCAAAATCAATATTAGGTGATAAATATAAATAAAAGTATGGTATCAGTATTTAGTATTTTCTTGCACGTGAAAAGAAGTGAAAGAGTCAAATAGTTCTCCCCTGATCATTTTTTTTTCCCTCGAAAGTCAACATGTTTCTTAAGGCTGATGGAGGTTCATTGAAAGAATGCCTTCACTCTGTTAGTCCTTGGATTTTCTCCTGTCTCCTGTCATCCTGACAGAGCCAACCATTGTTCCCTTGCTAGACCACAGGCAATTGTCATTGTGTATTGCTGTTCATCCCCTACTTATCTCCAAAATTTGTGACAGCATTTTTGTTCATCTGGTCCTTCCGAAAAACACACCGTTCAGGTATGTAATTGTTTGATGATGTTTGATGATAGCGCGAGTTTTCTTTGTCCTCTTTCTAACGATAGCAGCTTTAAAAGCAGACTTGCCTCCAATTATTGTGGAGTTGCGATCCACACCCTCGCCACTGGATGTGTCCTCATTGAAGGGGAAAATGGCTCCTGCTGTTAACAAAGCAAACACCTGTGACCTCAATGAACTCCAGTATATGAACTTTAAACTGCGTAATAAATGTTTGTCTACCTGCTTCCATATGCCAGGGATCGCTGGCTGAGGCCATGGGTGATATGGTCAGCGGTGAGGCTCCACAGTTAGATGGGACCAATATCCCATGAGTGCTGACATACGCCGCCATCCCAGAGCGCAGAGCAGCCTTCAGCGGTGCAATGTTGTTAAGCTGAACTCTAGAAAGGCAGCCCACAAAGCCTGGAGTGTTGTAGCGTTCAATCAGTATCGGGTCGATCTGTCCTGTTTCTAGAGGAACAGGAAGATTTTATTCACCTGCTGCCCCAGCAAACGGTGGAAGAATGAGATAAATTAGAATGAATAATCATCTATCCATCCATCCATCCATCTATCCATCCACCCACCCATCCACCCACCCACCCACCCATCCACCCATCTATCCTCTGCTGATCCGGAGCCGGGTCGTAGGGGGAGCAGAGACTCCCAGACTGCCCTGTCCCCGGCCACCACCCCCAGCTTCTCTGGGGGGACCCTGAGGTGTTCCCAGGCCAGCAGAGTGATGTAATTGCTCCAGCTTGTCCTGGGTCGTCCCCGGGGCTTCCACCTAGTGGGGCATGCCTGGAACACCTCCTTCAGGAAGCGACCAGGAGGCATCCTAAACAGATGCCTGAGTCACCTCAGCTGGCTCCTCTCTAGGTGGAGCAGCAGCAGCTCTACTTTGAGCTCCTCCCGGGTGGCAGAACTCCTCACCCGATCTTGAAGGGTGCGTCCCGCCACCCTGCGGAGAAAACTCATTTCGGCCATTTGTGTCTGAGATCTCGGATAATTTTCTTTTCAAAAGACAATGTATATTTGGTCTTACCCAGCTGACAGTTTCGGCTGTTACTCCAGCCTTCCTCAGAGCTGTCAGGACTTCCTGGTGACGTGTCTTTATAGACAGTTTACCGTGAAATCCTGACGTGACGCGTGTTGGAACAGCTGACCGGGCACGGCACCTTACGTTGAGGCGCTCGTGCCCGGTCGTGTCTGTCCCCCGCTCCTCCGCCACCCGTGCAGGATCATGTGCCAGGTGGGAGGGAGCATGTATGCTCCCTCGTCCCTGTTCATGGTGTTGTTTCCTCGACTCCTTATTTCAATTGCCTCCTTTATCCACCTCTTGTATCTGTTGGTTTCCGTGGTGATTATTCTTCCTTTGTCCCAGTCCATTATGTGATTATTCCGTCGGGACTTCCTGGTCAGCTGTCTTTAAAGACACATCACTAGGAAGCCCTGACAGCTCTGAGGAAGGCTGGAGTGACAGCCGAAACTGTCAGCTGGGTAAGACCAAATATACGCTGTCTTTTGAAAAGACAGAGTCTACTGAACTGAAGACAAAATGAATGTCATTAATGTATCCGAGATCTGGTTCTTTGGGTCAACCCAGAGTTCATGACCATAACTGAGGGTGGGAACAAAGATTGACCAGTAAATAGAGAGCTTCGTTTTTTGGCTCAGCTCCTTCTTCATCACGATGGACCAATACTTCGACTGCATCACTGCGGCCGCTACACCAATCCGCCTATCGACCTCCTGCTCCATTAGAATGAATAAGAATGCAAGTCAAAGTAAAGAACCTGATCTGTTCTCCCTCTGCTGGGTTGCATGGTAGATGCCTGTCGCCTGGGCAAGCTCATCTGTGATAAGATCTTTTCATAGGTTTTTTACCTCACGGAAATGTTTTTCAGCACTGTACCAAACAGCTTTAATGTGTGTTGCACTGACCTGCCCAGTCAGTGGCCCCAGGCGGAACTATTGTTTGTGCGTGTGCCCAGAGCAGAGACTTTAAATGTGCAGGCGTCATTCGGGTACTGCTGCTTGAGTAGAGGAGACACAATCTGAAATGACTATAAGCGTACTTACAAAAGAACGTTGAAGAGGCAGCCGCTGCTCTGCTCTGGACAGCCACATGCAAGTCGCTTTGTGCTGAGGTGTGAATAACGCTGGATAATGCTTGATCAGGTGCCAAACAATGTGTACATGGTGTGCGGTGGATTAGCATCATGAAATGTTTAGTCTCTGTATATAGTGTGTATATGGGGTTTGGTTTATTTATAGTGTTCATGAATACTTTTAAATTCAGCGCATTTGTTGAAATGGTAGTGTAAATACAGTGATCGATGCGAATGGCTGAGTTGTAAAGGTGATTTGTTTGTTGAGCAAAGTGAGATGTAATGGTCAAATTGGTGTAAAAATCAATTGAGAATTATTGGCCTGTGTGGTTGAAGAAAATAAATAGTTACACATGAGGGATATTTTAGATTAGTATTGTGATTATTGAATTAAAGCATGCTGGGTAATTTTAGATTTGAATTGTTTTTAGTCAATTCAAATGTGCTGTATATTAAAATCTCATAGTCATGAATTTGAATTTTGGAATGTGTAATGAATTGATTTTGTATTTTTGCTTTATTATATTGTGTAAATAAGATGTATATTTGGTTTAAATGTTTTGTGACCTGGCTCAATGGGAAAACGTGGAAAAGTAAACTCCAACTAAATAAAATAATGAAAAGAACTTAATGCTTTGCCCGAGTATTTCCTTTACACTTGAAAAAGTGATCAATTTTAATTGAGCAGAGAGAATTACAGAAATACCCTTAGTTACTTCCAATTGCTTCTTTATCTAATCCAAACATGATCAGGTCAATCTTTTACATTCGTTCTAATTACAATTAGACTCTTTCTGTGAAAAGCATGCCAAGACTGGACCCCATCAAACCTGCTCTTGGTGTCTCAGAGGGTTTTAGAATGGATTTTCTTAACAACTTGTTCCTGATGTGTGTTTAGTTCACAGAAATATGTTTGGGGGTTATATAAGAAACAGTAAGCCAGTTTAAATCATATCAGGCAGCTTACATTTTATAAAATTCATTCTTTTTAATTCTTCAGCTAATGTCACATTTAATCCTGGTACTGCACAGTTTTCCTTTTACATTAGGCAAAAATTTGATAGCGCCGTATCCAGACCCTGTAAGTTATTTGTAACTAGAACTTGTGCTTCTGACGGAATACTTGTAATACGTTGGCTCACAGTGATGCAGTCTTTATTACTTCAAGATTGGGCATTTTAATTCTTACTATCAGGGTGTCCCAAACACAGTGTCAAAGACCCTTTCATTTATGCACACACTTACCAAAGACTTTTCCAAGAAAGACACTTTTCACCAAGTTGAATTGAGTATCTGAGGTCTCAGGGAGGGTGTATGTAGACACTGGGTAGTGGTCCAGCTGGGAGAATACAAACATGGAACAGAGCAGTTATGGTGCCAACAGAAAAACTGTGACTGTACCTAAAAACTGTGCCCCATTGTCAGCACAGCAGCTGAGCAGAGATGTTTTACTGATGATGCAACTCAAACTGTCGTGACCCAACAAGATACGAGCAGAACTCTGCTAAAATTAAGAGGCTTCATCTTCCAATGAGTACCAATGTGCAGCGATTTGAGAGAAATCACAGGGATCGGTTAAGAGTTGCAATCTGTAGAGTGTCTTCGCAAGAAAAAATTTATGTGGACAAAGGTTCATTAGTATTGTATTTTTTATTTATTTTAAATTTTGTTTTTCTTTATGTAGTAATGTATTTACTAATAACCTTGCTGTGGACATGTTTCCAGGGGGGATGCTGCACATTTTTGAAAGGAGAAAAAAAATGCATTAAATGAAAGGCTCTAACTCGGGCATGAGGCTAATTCAGGCGATTTCAGTTTCAATACTCTCACTCACATCTTCTATACTGCACATGTTAAAAAAAGGTCCCAAAGGTGAATGAATAAATGAAAAAAAAATACTGACTTGTAAGCGTATTTCTCTCAAGTTCCTTGTGATGTTGACAGAATGTGGTTGTCCATTGGCCATATTACGATGATCAACATTTATGGTGTAAGGTTCCACAAGCCCCCCAAGACTGTAGCGAATTTGGAGGGTGCCTGAATACAATACAAACATGAAGCCGTACATAAATATCTAAACAAAACAAATGAATGGTACTTGAAACAAATGTGACGCTGGAGAGCTCACCGTTGTGTTTGAGCACTACAGCCACATAGTCCTGAGTCCTGGAGCTGATGTAAACAAGGATGCTGGGAGCACTGTATGTGCTGAAGCTGAACACCAGCTCCTCCTGGGTCAGGTTGGCCTCAGTCGAAGCGCTGACACCTATCAGGCTCCTCGCCTCTCCCAGCACTGAAGGTCCACCCTCTGGCAGGAAGTCATAACGCACCAGTGTTCCTGTCTCAAAGTAGCCACCAACATCTAATGCCCACAAAACAATAAACAAGTGTTGTTTATAAATGGAATCAGAATAAACAGAAAGTGAAAGTTAGTTCGCTGTAACTGAGTGTCGGAGGCTGTACCCTCAGTGCAGAAGGGTCCATCGTATGCTGTAAGGGAGCAGTCACACGAGTATCCATTATACTGCTCTATGCACTTCCCTCCATTTCTACAGTGCATTCCGTAGCTGTTGCAGTGTCCCTGGCAGCCTGGATTCACCCCTTGAGTCAACTTTGCCTTTTTCTTCAGGTCAAAGTTCACACCGTTTATCTTCAGGGTCCGTATGCAACCCAAAAAGCCCCTCTGACCACTCGAAGCACCTGGTACAAACACGAGGTTCAGCATTGGATCGAAGCAACAGACATCAACATTTTAGTCCAGTGTTTTTTCAAAGATTTTGAAATCAGGGCACTGTTTTTGTGAGGAGACTCAACTTCAAGAATAAAAGTTCTTTGTAAATTTCAATTCATGCTTATGAAACCAACAGTTGATAAGCCTTTATTTACAAAATACCAGACATCTGTGAATCCACAGAAATTTACTGCAGCAACCTCATGAACTGAATATCCTCCAGCAGCACAGCTGCTGACCAATGTGTGAAAACAAAATTTTTCTTCGTTGTGCTTGTTGAACTGATGACAATAAAATACTGTATTATAAATCATAAAGCTACTTAACAACAAAGCAGCTGTTAAAATAGTGAACAATTACATCTTTTCTCATTTGTGTGATGTGCCTCATTGTTTATTGACTGTGTGTGTTTACAGTCATGTCCTGTTTGGATAAATAGCAAAGTGGAGCAATGAGCCACTCACAGTCTTTGAATTCAGCCCTCTGCAGGCTGCCACTGTCATCAAATTAAATTCAACAGATCTCCATCCTTCCTTTTGTTCCGAATAAACTACCCTGCACACAATATTCCTTTCTTACTGAGGTCTGACGTGTTCCTTTTTAACAGTATATTACCAAAAACCTCCTCAAAAAAATGTTTGCTGCTGTCTGCATTTTGCTAGATTATGCAGTAGCACAGCTAATGTGTCACAACCACTAGCGGAACAAATCGGGGGCGGGGCAAATGACCGGGCCCTTTAAACCCAAATAATAATGGACGGTTGGTGACGAGTTTACCCAAAATGCACTTGGAGACAATATCGGCATCAACTTGTAAATTTGCGAGTCAAAAAGTGAAATGTGACAGTGAAAATAAAGCCAGTCATGCAGCACAACATTTTATTCTATATTTTACACCTATTACATCACTAAAGGCAGTCGGTCTTGTCAAGTTTTTAGCAACCATGACTCAGTCCTGACTGGGGAAACCTATATAGCTCCTGTATAAACCTACATGGTGGGTGATGTTAAACAGACTGCTCCCATACTCTGGGCTCCTCTGGGCACAAGTCATGGGAGGGCCCGCTTTCTCTGGCTCCCCTGAGCCATGGTCGAGGCCCAGCTCCCTTAAGTCCTGCCTCATTGGGGCCCGGGCCGGGGGCGTGCCGCCCTCCCAGCCCCCCCCCTGAAGCACCGCCCCGGTCACATTACAATTATACTGTGCATTGTTCCATCCCTTACATTCCATGATCCCATTTAGAACTGCAGCCTGCAGAGGCAGCCTTAACTGAGACTAGTAAACTGAATTTAGTTTTCAAGGTGACAAGTTACTTCTAAGTTTTCCAAAACAAATTGACACCTTCAGCAATGATGTCAATACTTAAGAGGAAATGCAGACATGGGAAAAAAAAAAAAAA
>JAUESE010071303.1:0-15420 GCA_032274725.1 Malacoctenus triangulatus
ATAAAAGCTGCATCCAGGTATTGTGTTTGGTATCAGCAGGGAACCCATAGAACCAAAACAAGTCCAATTCAAAACATGAGCACCTGAAACATTCACAGTTATCATGCAACCAGAAAAGTGAAACACAGCATCTGGCAAAGGCGGTGCTGTTTGCGTTCACACAGCAAGTGGCTCCAGCACCAATAAAGGAACAATCAGAAGTGATGTGTGAAGTTGCCTGGCGGCTTCAATCAGAAGCATTAGATCGGAGTTTTATGGTTCCAGTGATCTTTTTTTTTTGTAGATTTCGTAGTGTGTTCTAAGGGTGGACAGCTCCCACATTTCGCCATTGCTTGTCATTCTCACGCTTCTCTTAGACCTTGTTCAGACCCAACAGTCTGTTGTCTCTCCCAGTTCCTGTTGTGTTTGTGATAAATCTACTTATTGTTACTGTCCTGTCCTGCCACTTCAACTTCTCCTTACACATTGTTGAGGCTCCTTCCTGAGAGGTATGAGGGGTGAGCTTGTCCCCCATCACATCCCTGTGCCTTTCACACAGGCATGAAACAGCCTTGAGACAGAACGGTTTGTGTTCACGAGGCTTTACTTTCCTGGTACAGGTTTGAGTGATTACGACTCAGATTTTGAAGGCTCAGATCAATTGTAAAACTGCAGCTCCTGCTATGGTGTCGCGACTCCCCAGGATTTACCTTCAGACCCAAAAATGATCAGTGTGAGTGCACTCACCATTTGTCAGTGGGAATCAGCTTGAAGCTGCTCTAGGAAGAAGTGAACCAAGTTTTCTGTATGAGCGTGTTGTTTATTCATGATGCAGTCAACCTGCAAGTGAACGCTTGTTTTACAAGGCTTCTAACAGACAGCAAACTGTGACATCAACACCTTGTGAGTGGGTTATTACAGCCTTCATCCTGTTTGTGGATTGCAGCACTGCAGGGAGTTCACAACACATTTAAATAGTGTGAGATCACAAACAGTTTTTGAAATGGCCAGGAAGAGCAGGTGGCCACTATTAAAAGACATTCCTTGACCTCGACATGTTCTCAGCCCGTGGCGTGTGTGTGTGAGTGTGTGTGAGCGTGTGTGTGTGTGTGTGTGTGTGTGTGTGTGTGTGTGTGTGTGTGTGTGTTTGGCAGGGGGTCACTGGGTGAGTGCTCACAAACAGATGTGTATCTCTGCTGTGTAGGTGGCCCACAGATGACAACATGGGACATGGGAACAGTAACACGCCGCGGCACAGCATCCACATACCAGCCACAATGGGTCGCCCAGCTCCAGTTCCAGAAGGGTTCTCATTTCTTCTGCTGTCCTTTGATGTTGGAACCTGAGCCCGTCCCAACGGCTCATCTCAGACCCTGTTTGACTTTAATCACTGCTGGAGCGTGACTCCGAGCTGCAGCAGAAAGGGGCTGCAGACACTCAATGCATTCAATGCCCGTTTCCTCTCTGCACAAAGACACATCAGCCTGTGTTTTGCAGAACAGAAGTACAAGGGGCTTTTACAGACAGAGTCTGTGCAATTGCCACCCATCACAAGCTCCGTGGAGGGAAGCTGCCAAAGTCCCACTGAAACAAACCAAGGAGCAAATCTACAGCTGTAATGGGACTGAACAGCCCAGTCTGTCGAGGGAATGGTGGTCACACTCACTCACAGAACAGGCGACTAGACAGGTAGTCCTGACAGGTAACTGTTGAGTCTCCAGAGTTCCACTGCTTTTTCATTCATGTATGTGTGTTTCAGTGAACATTCACCCGACAATGATCCAAAGGCGTGCTTGTGTGGTGAAGCACAGAGTCTGTGAGTGACTTTACGATCAGCTTCTGCTTCATGCACATGACATTTATAATCATTTGTCCAGCTTCCTGTTGGTGAATAGCTAGTGAGTTTCATCCCACTGGTAATAATTTGTAATAGAAAATCAAAAATGCTCCATGGTTTCAATGTCACATCCATGCTGTTCTATCTATGCAACGTGCTAAATGTTTCCTCCGGTTTTCTGATACCATTGCTGCAGCCTAACAGTGTGTGTTGTGAAGCAGATCTCAGACCTCTGACTGCTCATCTTGAAAGGAGACCTGGAATCTCTACAAATCATCAGAGATTTTGGAATCAGCTCTTAATTAAATGGCAAGTGTCAAATACCAACTTCAGTCTGTAATATAACTTTAAGGCAACTGGTCTAATATCAATGAGTGTTTTGACTCTCCATCGTCATGTTTCATTGTGCTCCTGGTCACACCAACTCAGTGGACCTTCAGTCCTTCAAGGACAGATAAACCTTTACACTTACCAGACTCTCATTTAATTACCCCTGTTTGTGTGTGTTGTCACTCATGCTATTTTCCTTGGTTGATCAGCCACAAAGTAACCACAGAGAGAAGGTGTAATGTTTTTGGGTCGCTCACAAATCAACACTTGTAGATCAGGCCCCAATGAGTGTAATGGGACCCCCTGTATGACAAAAGGTACAGCTCCATTCAGGTATGAGAGTTGTGGAGCTGCTGTGGAGCTGCTGTGGAGCTTCTAGCAGCAGTGGCGGCGCTCTGGCTGGGATCCTGTGCTGAGGCTGCGTGCTGATTACAGGTTAACAACGGCTGATAATCAGGGCTGTTTTCTCAGAATGCGTCTGCCTGTGCCTGCCAGCTGTTGTTAGACAGCTGCCAGTTGTAATTGGCCATGACTGAAAAAGTGAGGTGAAGTTTGGCAGTGTGCTCTCATCACTCCATCTGTCAGCCGTGGGACACCAGGAAGCACAGACATGTGTGCTGCTGTCTTTGTTTCTCATGTCACAATTCGGTTGCAGCTTACGGGCAAAACAACATCAGAGGAGGGGTCATGTTGTGGTTTGTTCAGCCTCTCTTTAGCTCTCATTTCCTCCCCATTAGTCATTCGGCACTCACACACTATTTGCGCAGCTGATAGCTCCACACCTGAAAATACATCATTTTGACAGGGGCTTGCTGAGGCTGAATGAGCACTGAGATGAAATGATTTCAGCCATCGGTTCCACTGTGAGGGGTTAAGACATTGCGTTGATAGCAAGAGAAAGCTCATGGGATGTGTGTGTGTGTGTGTGTGTGTGGGGGGGGGGGGGTGCTGTTGTCGCAACGGTCCCTTAGGAGGAGATTTAATAAAGTGAAAAGAGTAAAACAGTCAGTGGAGCAGTCGGATGAGAAGCGAGAGCTCACAAGGATGCAAAACCGAGTCCATGTCTGAAGGTCTGAAGGTGCTGCAGACAGAGGGCACAACAGAAGTGGAGCACAACAATGAATTCCCCTCAAAGTGTCTCTACTTACCCAATCGGCATGAATTGTGATGAGGTATTCCTCTCTCATGTTCATTTCCTTTTCATTCAGATAGTCAGCACTGCCCAAACACCTCCAAAAGGCAGCATGGCCTCATGATTTTGTGAAGGTAACCTGTATTCAGAGGGTTGAAGGTTGTAAGTGACTGCTTGCCATCACTGCCGCAGGCCATTGAGCAAGCAAATTCAGGCTCCAACCTGAAAACGGATTCTGAACTCTGCCAGAAGTGACCTTCAATGTATCTGACACACAAGAACAAGCTTTGTAAGTTGCTTCAAAGCCTCAGGCAGCTCTACCGTCACCAGCCAGTTCCTCCATTGCACCATCTGTGACTAACGTGCTTCACAGCGGGGACGGTGGATTTGACAAAAAAAAAAATGCTACTCTCTTCATTTCAGGCCAAGACTTTTATTTCCATTTAATGTGACACTTACATAAGTCCTCAGGCAGACTCTGCTCCTCAGTCCTCAAAACATCATCATCCAGAGGCCAATGAGAGTGATGCTGTTTGTGTTACTACAAGCTGGCTTTCTGGAAGCTGCTCCTTAGTGTGATACATGAGCCTTCCAAAAAAGCATTCTGTTTACTGCAGGTAACACAAAGCTAGGGGACTTTGTATTCCTGGTAACATGTGGTGGACTCGTGTGAGCCCTGTGTTTGATCCATAATGTGGGCTCACAGACAGGAGCCCCCACCTGGCTCTTGCAACACTCCACTCACTGTACAGGAGCACAGTGTCAGACGACAAAAGTTCCTTGCAGTGAACCCCACGAAAGCCGCCGGTCCGGATGGAGTTCCTGGCAAGGTGCTCACACCTTCAAGCATCTCGGTGTGCTCATCTCTGACAAGATCACCTGGTCAGAGAACATCACATCCATAGTTAAAAAGGCTCAGCAGTGACTACATTTCCTGAGAGTCCTCAGGAGCACAATCTCAACACTGACTTGTTTTAATGGGGCACGCAAAGCTGTCCCCGCTCTCTTTGCGGGCGTGCACCACTGTCACCGTGGGCACATTTCTCAACCGAGAGAGCGCAAAGCTCTCTTCGCAGGCGCAATGGTGAGGCTAGTACGCCTCCTCCACTTTTCTGCGCCCTCGCTGTGTTCAGTGGGCGTATTTGTCAGTTGGGGGCGTCACTCTTCTTATTGATCTGATTGGCTGGATTTTAAACTCAAATCCAGTCCCACTGCGGGACTTCCTTCTTCTTGTGTTTTAAACAGCTGATGCAACTTTATCGCTCAAAGACATAGAAACATAAACATAAACATTGTAGTCTAAATAATCCGCTCGGGTCGGGGCGCAGCTGCCGGTGGACGTTAGTCATTTGCGCTGCCTGCGTTCCTGCCCGTGGCCTCGGAGTGGCGAGTCGTGGAGGCGCTTGGACGACAGGTTCCCCCGCTCTTCCCTCATGCAGCTGAAGCCCGTGAGCCTCCCCGAGAGGGAAGTCATGCTGCGCTGGTGAGGCGGCGGCGGTTGTCGGTCCCTCCGCCATCCGCTCTCCTGCTACATGCTCCGACCATGACCTCAGATCAGACGAGACAACCCGCTGAATTTAAGCATATTGTGACGAGCAGCAACTACCTGAAAGACTGGGGGTGGTGGTGATTGGCTGGAGATGGGTCATGTGGGCATCAGCTGTTTAAAACACAAGAAGGAGGAAGTCCCGCGGTGGGACTGGATTTGAGCTTAAAATCCAGCCAATCAGATCAGTCAGAAGAGTGATGCCCCCAACTGACAAATACACCCACTGAGACTGACAAATACACCCACTGAACACAGCGAAGGTGCAGAAAAGTGGAGGGGGCGTATTAGCCTCACCGTGCGCCCGCAAAGAGAGCTTTGCACTCTCTCGGTTGAGAAATGCGCCCGCGGAGACAGCTTTGCGCACCCGCGAAGAGAGCTTTGCACCCTCACGATTTATTGCAGAGATGCATAAAACTGCATACCACAATGCAGAGTCGTCGGCCCGACAGTCAACGCTAAACGAAGCATTTGGTTGACAATACAAACACAGTCGTTGGTGTTCCTTGCTTTGAATCCGCCAAACTATACTTACAGATTTGCATATGGTCTGTTAAGATATATAGGGTGCATTCCAATTGTCTTCCTTAATCCTCAATCCTCAACCTTCATCCTTAAAATGCGCGCTCCCACGACGACCAAGGGCTGTCCCAATTCGTAGGAAGGTAAATTAAGGAACGAGTTTGAGGAACAAAACGGTCGTTTCCTTCCTTAAAAGTGAGGAGTCTCCGCTACCTTCCTTAAAAGTAAGGAGTACCCAGAATGCATTGCGTTTTTACATGGTGGTGAAGACGGCGAGCTACAAATGGACATTTCTTTGCAAATGGAGATATAAATATTACAAAAAACATTGTGTTCTCTAAGTTTAGGCCTATGTTATGGATTAGTTACCTCACTGTTGCGTAACATTGATTTTTTTTTTACGATATTTTGCTGCTGTTGCTACGGTTTCTTCTTCTGACTTGACAGACTGAACGCCGCTTTGGTGTAATGCTGCCCTCTACAGTATTGAGGAAGTATCTGCATTAAGGAGTGTCCCATTTCTAACCATTTTGAGGGTTAAGGTTAAGGAAAAAGGTTAAGGGTTGAGGATTGAGGATTAAGGAAGACAATTGGAATTTGGCCATAGGCCATTGTATGTATTGTTATTGAGAGACAGGGTCTATTGTATTGTGTTTAGTGCATTATTTTCTATCAGAGACTTACAGTCCTTTTTTATTTTCTCATTTAATTTTTTTTGTTTTATTTATCTAAAAGTTCTGGACATTCCAATGTTAAATAAAGGTTTAATTTTTGCATTTAAAAGGGTTTACTTGCATTATTTTGATATATTAACATTACATAAGTGGTTATTTTGGTCTCAATAATGTCGACACTAATATCGTTTATCGCCAATAATTTGTGGGACAATATATCGTAAACCAAAATTTGTTATTGTCCCAGGCCCTGCTGACATACTGCATCACAGTAAGGTTTGGCAGCTCCACCGCTGCTGACAGGGAGAGGCTGCAGAGGGATAAGGTATAGCACAGAAGATCATTGGTCTCCCCTTCCCCTCCCTGATGGACATTTACACCTCCCACTGCCTCAGTAGAGCCAGGGCAATCATCAGAGATAGCTCCCACTCTGGCTTTGTTCTGTTTGACCTGTTGCCCTCAAGCAGGCGCTACAGGAACATTAGGACAAGGACAAACAGACTCAAGGACTGGTTTTTCCAAAAAGCTATAACCACTTTGAACTCTGACATGCACTGACCTCTCCCTCGTGCAATCTCAAACCATGTGCAATATTCCAATCATCGATGGTCAACATACAATTATGTATGTGCAATTATATATTCATACCCTACATATGCAATTTAATATCTATATTATATGTCTGTACATACTACATATTTCGTCCCGACAGTAATTTCCTCAAGGCTGCACTTTACATTGATGTCCACATGTTTACATCGTATATATCTTCACATATTTTTATATTTTTATCTTTAATACCTCCTTTGTTTCTACTCTGTCTTTGCACTGACATTGGTGGCTTTTAATCTCGTACTGTGTATAATGACAATAAAAGGCATTCTGATTCTGAGGTATCGGTCGGACCACCTGTTAAAGTTATTAGAGTTTTCATGTGTACAGAATGACACATACAGACACACACAGGATGAAACACATATAGATGCACACAAGAGGACACAAAATGACACACCAAGGCAAACACAGGCCCACACACAGGTTGCCTTATCACAGGAAGAACATCTGGGCCTTACACTCACGACACCCACAAAGACATGACTCCCACTCACGACACCCAAACAGTCACGACACCCACTAACGGCTCACGATGCACGTGAACAATGAGTTGTAAAACGTCCATTTTGTTTACATTGTAATAAAAGGAAAGTGCGAAAGTCTGATCGCTGGCAGTCACAAGAGATCCGTGTGGTGAGCGGTTCCCGCAAGACCCAGCGATCTGACTCCCCTCGTACGCGAAAAAGACAAACGTTTGAAAGTGGTTATTTTTCTGGGTTTTGAGCGATCGTTTCCTAAAACAGAAAGAACTGGCAACACAATAGTTTTGACACACCCTCTGTACCACCATAGAACAACCCCTACGTTACCACAGGACCCAAGCACAAAGGACAAAAACAAGCCTTTAACATCTTTATTCACATTTGAGAGCACAGCATACAATAAATATATAAAGAATTTGGCTTGAGTGGCGAACCAGCATCAGCTCCATCGACACCTGCATGGAGGCAGCAGTGGAGTAGACTGATGAGTATGAAGCTACACCGGAACACGCAGCAGTGTCAATATACAGCAGGTGCAGGTGAGTAAGGAGTCAGAGCGTGATGCGGCTCCATGCCTGTGGTCCATGGTGACTGATGGGAGGGCCTGAGAGAGCAGCCTTCAGCAGGCTGAGTGAGGAGTCTGAGGGGAACGCCTGTCAGGGGGTCCTGTCCTGACAACTGTTCTGGACCATGACAGACAACTACATGGAGACGATTACAACACAGATGGGAACTACACACAATCACCTCCTCAGAATACAGTCTTTGCATTCACTACTCTTCATTTGAATCTCACACAGTGATTCAGATAAACCTGGACCCAGCTGAGAGTGTCTCCTCGCAAACACACACCTCAGTGTAATGTGTGCTGTGGAATTTTCCTCCTTACAGTTGAAGTGCTGGTGACACCAGCACCTCACACACTGTAAACACAATAACGTGGTGTATTCTCTGCAACCTGTCCTCTGAGCTGCAACTGGATTTTCTGCAAAGCTCTACTGGGCAACCTTGGTGCACGCACACGCACACACACGATGCCAAATGATAGGTGCTTTGTTTTGTAGGCTGTGATGGCATGTGGCTAAAATGTAGATGATGCTTGCTTCTTCAGTTAGCCTGTTAAATCACAAACATTAGGTACTGTGGATTTCAGTTGGTTTGACTTCTTCTGAGTCTCTTGATATTCTGTGTGTGTCGATTTCAATGAAGCACCCAACAATGATCACAACAAAACAAATGAGGCCAAGAAAACAGCACAGGGGGCTTTTCTTTGTTTCAGTGGCCAACAGGCTCCTGGTGACTAATTCTGTTTTTGCTTTTATTCAAACCAATCAGTGTTGGTGGTCTGAAGACAATTCAACCGTGATTAGGCTGAATTTTAACCATAAAACACAAATTGGTTCAATGTGTTGTATGTAGATAATGCAGAAAGTTCTGTTTGATGAGTGAAAACCAGAAACAGTGAAAGTGCTGAATTTAACTCGAGACCACTGAGACTGCAACAGTCTGGGGACTGGAGTGTACATGGCCTGAACTCACTTCAGATTGAATGAAAACTGGTAGAAACTCAGTCTGGATGTGATAACTCATCGATGAAGAGTTTCCTGATCTGACATTTAAGGGAGCCAACAAGAGATGCAGATTGCCTTTAATCCAGCTTCATGAACCCGAAATTCACAAATCCCAACAAAAGCATTTAATCGAGCTCAGGCAAATATGCTGTTTGTTTATTCTTCTCACAAGCTGTTTTTCTTGTCATTAACAGAAATGTAGTCATTGTAGAAAATAGATGTATGCTTCTTAGGATTGAAAAGAGAGGGGACGAAAATGGCCAAGTGAAGAACATCAGTGGCTCAAAAGTATGAAAGAATGAAGGTTTTACTTTGAAAGGACAAACATGAAGTCCATTTGTCTTGTGGTGTTCAGCAGTCATTCCCTCCTTCAAACAGGACAGCTAACCAGAACGAAGTCCCACCAAACAGCACTGACGTGGTCCTTACTCAGCACCACTTTATCCTGCATGTCACACCACTTTTCTTTAGGTCATTGCATGCTTGGTTGCACTTTTTGGTCTTATGTAATTGTCACTTTTGTTTGCATCCCAACTTTTTGTTTTGCTTTACGGCCAGACTTTTAAAAGCGGCCATCAGCAGGTCTGATCAAATCTTCAAACACTAAATGTTTGAAGTCCCAACATATCTAACTAATTTGTTCACAAGCTCTTTGTATCATATGACTTGAATGATACAGTGACCACAGAGCTGAGGAGAGCAAAGTTAAAGGGGCTCAGTCACGACCTGCACATTTGCATCAACAGTGCACAAGAGTTTGAAAAGTTCAGCCTAAGTATTTACAAAAACCATCGATGGGACTATTGCTTTGGCTGTGACGGTTTTATTTCTGCATCCTGCTTTAATGAGATTCTTCAACATCAAACTTATTTTATTTGCAGGGTTGAGGAAGCAGAACTGAGGAGGTTTGGGAGTTCCTGTGAATCTCTGCAGCTCTCAGATCATGTCAGGCTTTGGCAGCATTCATGCCGGCAGTGGACCAAAGAAGACTCGCCAAGGTAAAGCTGCTGCTGCAGGTGCTGCTGCTGCGAGGCAGAGAGGACATGGAAGAATACGGGTCAACAACATGTGGAATTTGTGTCAGGCTGCAGCAGAACTGAGAAGCAGTTATTGAAACGACTTGGGTCATCGGGCACGTTCTCGGCCTGAAGCAACAGAGCAGGTAAATGTACCTAAAGCGACATGACTTGAATTTAGATTGGGTGGGTTGTTGGATGGGTGTTTGTCATTGTTCTTTAAAACACTGTTATTTTTGATACGACGGTCTTTGCATAGAGTTCTCTCTGTGCAATAAACACAACTTCTCAGTTGTGACCAAGCCCCTTCAAAAGTTTGATTCAAATGTGTCGGAAAACTAAAACCCCTCCTGACAGTTGGCTGTCCCACACTAAGGGATGCACCTTTGTGAGTCAGAGTCAGAGGACTCTCTGAGCAACCACGCTGAACACTCAAGGTTACATATCAATCTGTTGGGTAGAGAAAGGGGGAATACTTTCACTGCATGGAGGGATGGTCGATGATGGGGCAGCGCAAAGAGATCATCCACCTTTGTGTGGAAGCTCAGATTAAATGTTCAGACTGTGTGTTGGACTTTGAACATCTCATTAGCTTGAGTTACCTCAGTGAGAACCTTACTGGCCCCCTGAACCAGATGGGCTCTATTGATTGTCATGCAGCTCCGACAGGAGGTGACAGACGTTGCAAACAGGTCCAAGACGGCTGGGTCAGGTTGTGTTGTGTCGGTAGTGTCGTGCGGTGTCATGTAGTGTCGTGTCATGTGGTGTCGTGTCGTATCGTGTTGTGTAGTTTAGTGTTGTGTGTTCCCTGCTCTTGACAGAAACTGAGAGCCAGAGATCAGTGGCGATAGGTCTGATAACTATTACATTCAAACGTGTGAGCAGAAGGACACTTTGAGAGGTATTGTTGCAGAGGCTCAATGTGTGCAAGAGAGCAGCTCAGTCCATGTGCTGACCCCCACACAATGGCCCAGGGGCAGAGCAACCAGTCCATGTCCCACTCTAAGAGCCTGCAGCAAGGACGCAGTAACACTGAGATATGATATAGAGGCCAGAGCAGCAGAAAAACATCAGTACGCAGCACTGCAGCAATGCCGCCATTCTCACTGCTCAGAGCGTCACACAGTGTGTCTGCAGTGAGTGTGCTGTGTGCCTGCAGTTGGTTCCCTCCACCGTGGTGGTGGAGTCTGACACAGAACAGGACTCCATCAGCACCCTGCACCACAGATCCCGCTGGTCCAGTCCTGGATCACGCCGGCCTTCACAAGCTTCAACAGGAACTCCTTCTCCTTCAAAATGTTGTGAGTCCAAGACTGCAGAGAGCACACAGAGCAAAACCTCAGTCACCACAGTGACAACAAAAAGCGATGCAGCTACCAGCAGGTTTTCTACATACAGCGGGACACAGTGACGTGGTACTGATTTGGTGCTGCTCTAAAATCGTCTACGCTGACTGCTGTGATAGTGTTTGTGCAGGCTCTCATTGGATGAGTGAGTAACAGTGCATCATGCTGCTCTGAGAACAGCACCTAATACCTCCTACATGCGGACATTTAGGCCATACTAAAAGTTTAGGGCACATCACACTGTGCAACACAAATCAGATAACCCTTGGTAGATCATCACATTCATTGTGTGCAGACTGTGTGACACCATACCATTTCTGTGAAGCCATCTGTGGTCCCTGACATGTTATGAAGGACGTCTGTAACCAGTCGAGGACCACCGATTTGAAAGCACAGCCAGTGGTTTCACCTATGCTGATGCCAGCAGATGTATCCGTGTCAATTCATAGTTAGGCTCATCTCCACACACTGGGAGAAAAAGGCTGCAGCGGTGCAGAGAGCTTATGGACAGCCAGACGTGGATGTTTAACTTTTGTGAGCACTCTAGGAAAATGTTAAGCAGGTCTTCTATCATGTCTTCCAACAGTCTTTACATTTTATTCATTCCAAATAAGAAGTGAGATATGTGTCAGACGTGTGCAAAATACTTGTCAATTCAGATCACATAAGGGTAACTTTACTCTGAGCTACATAAAGCAGCGTCCTTTCCTTTCTTTTCACTGAGTCATCTCAGTGTCAAGTCTTTCTTCACCTCTTTCATGGCAGACATCCGGATCTTCTCATAGTAGTGCAGCGGGGCATAGGGGGTGCTCATGTTGTAGCCAAATCCCGCAACAGCTACTTCATCACAGTTATGGAGAGCCATCGTTATAGCGACCGCCCCGAGCGTCGGGATGTTCTGAAAAAAAAAACTTGTTTCTCAATTTTGAGAAAAAGGCAGAGAGAAGAGCCACGACCAGCACAGCACAAAAATCTAGTCTGTGGACTGCACGATGTGTGAGGTAAGCCTGTCTTCCTCTGTCTACTTTACCAGAGGTGAGCACTGTTCATTTCAGGCATCAGCTCAAGTCGTAGCAATGTAAACACAGCTGAAGGCAAGCAGGCTGCAGCTCTGAGTGACTGCCACCTTGCTGCTGGGAGGAGAATAGGAACGCAGCGCCACTCACCCCTCTGCCCATCTGCCCGTTGTTGTGAGGTAAGCCAATGAGTTTGAAGGAGGCCTCCTGGATGAAGTAGGGGTTGAGGATGCGCATGTCGCTGGGCTCCCTGGGAACATACTTAGCCACCGATTTCCAGAAACCTTCAGTGTTGTGCTGGAAACATGAAGGATGCCCACAACGCAGTCACACTCAGACTCAACCACCCTCAACGGTCTTTGTTTAAATCAAACAGCATTATTTGTTCAAAGGTCTATTGGTGCCATGGCAGGATATCCCTCTGTGTTTAAAAAAAATGGGATCAAAATATATCATAATTTTATTGTAAAAAAAATGATGTCATGTAGTCAAATGTAAAGATAACAAGGATAGTAAGGTTCATTTCTATTGTAAATATTTGTTTTGTTTTTTTTCTCAGCAAAGATTGAGCTTTACTTTGCACTTCACTACTTCACACCTTGATACAGCTACGGTTCACTTGTTCTTTGAACTGGCGCAATCATCCACCACGTGTTTGCTATGGAAAGTAAATGCGAGATGTTTGGTGACCGTGTTCTCCTGGCCGGGCAGAAAGAGTTTGGGAGCGCCTGCTGTTATTGAACGCCTGCAGCAGCTCCATGAGTGCTCAGCTGGTTTCCACAGCAGCCTTTTAAAGCTTGGATAGCAAAGGGCAAGAATGCTGCACTCCAGCTGATGCAGTGTCCGCATGGTGCATCCACCTGTCAGCTGAGGTGGGGAATGATCTTGGCCCAGGACCACCACAGAGATACTCTCCTCCTCCTGACAAGAAGCATGAGGCCCACACTGACAGCTGCTGTCTGACTCGCATCAAGTCCATTCAACCTCACAGTCCAACTCAGAGGCCACCACTTGGGGAACCAACTAGGCTTCACAACGGACGGCTGGAATCTCATTAATCGTTGTTTTGAAAGTTTAGTATAATATTAATATTGGAAGGAATTATGACTACGGTTCATACGAGAGAAAAAAACAAGTTGTTTTTTAATTGAATTCATTTGATTTCTTTTTAAAATTGTCTTGTACCGATTTCCACTTGTTGGATTATTGCCTTGCTCATCATAGGAAGAGATCTTCGAGGCAGGTCTGTCAGAGGTGGTTAGTCCTACTGATAGAAAAACACATCAAATGTGTTCATGTGCTCTGTGATATTGTCTGATCTATGTTTTTGTGTCTCTTCTTAATCACAGCCTTAAAACCTGCCATCAGATGTTAGCCAGAAACCATTGTGGTTGTTTTTGTTGCCACTGTCAAGCAGTCTTACTCTCCGTCATTCAACCAACAGCTACCAATCAGCCTTGGTGGCTGAACTTATCCAGATAACTGGTGTTACTTGTGTGCTCCCTGTGTGCCAACCTCCTTATTCCAGGTTGATGGTTTGATTCCTTGTTACATAAGAGTTGAAAATACAGTATTGCAAAATGGGTTGCCCAAGTTACTAGATATGAATACTACACCGGTGAAGGATATTTTGTGAAACTATAGAAATGATGTGTCCATGCAGCAAGTTGATTTCACTTGAGCAGAATTCTTAACATCAAGCAAGTTATTTCAACCTTTTCTAAATGTAAGACATTTTGACTAAAATATAGAGAAAACAAAGTAGTACGACTTAGATATTAAGAGTCTATTCTTGTCCACTGCTCTTCATCCTTTTTTTATAAGCTAAATCAAACACCAAGTGAATGAATGAATGAATGAGTTCGTGAAAGAGGTAATGTGAGGATGTCATCAACGATCTGGCTAAACTCCATTTTTCAGCAAACTAAAGAGTTTGAGTTTTAGGAGATTTACCAGCCTCTCGTTGAAGATCATGTGTCGGAGCCACCTGAAGTCCAAAGCTTTGAAGGCAGAGAGCACAAACAGGGACTCGCTCTCGTAGTTTTCCGTCTTCTGGATGGCCCCCTCTGGGTACGTGATCCTCATGGTAGTCTTGGAGCCTACATCTCTCTCGTAACCTTTCACTGGGGCCTCGTTTAGCCTGCAACACACAACTGGGCAATCAATCTCTCAGTGCGCCAACCGAAGCAATCAGAGCACTTCATCCACAATTATACATTTATCAAATGATGATAGAAATGATAGATTGCGAATTATAGCCTGACAGCTCTAGCAGCAGCTCAGCTTGAAGAGGAGACCAGATGCTCCTCAACACCATGTGACAGTTCAGCCTGTCTATGCTGTAATTAACATGGTTGCAATGCCTTCAGGCCGAGTTGCACATGAAAAGAGATTTTGATCAAAGGGGGAGAAACGCAGGGTTACTTTTTCATACTTACTTGGTACACGTTATTCACAGGGCTGTACAGGACACCACTGTGTACTTTTTAAATATCTTGCATGTCATGTTGTGCAACAAACTGTGAAAGCATTCTGGAGAAACACTGGATACTATTTTTACATTCCTTCTTTTGTGTCTCTTTCCCCAATCTAAGACTTTTTATCCAGTAGAAGACTAAAGCTTTGCCTGCATCCAGTTTGTCAGAATGGCCTTCACCTAAAAAGTTATGTTTTTATACAATTATTTCTTAGACATTACTTCATACATTTACATATTTTTCACAGTCTATACTTTTAACGCTGTATGTATATTTTTTTCCTTCCTGGATCTCCACTATGTTTTTATTGATGTTTGCCTGCTTCAATTGCACCAAAACGTCTACATGCAAGACAACATCACCGCAATCAGCTTCACGAGTGACATTTGGACTTCCAGTGTATGTCCTATGTCTATGTTGAGCCTAACTGCACAGTGTATCACTGAGTTTTCAGGCTTACATGCAGTGGCGGCACTTGCTATGGCCTTTGGAGACATGTTCCGAGCATGGGGAATCCCAATGGAAAAGGTGCACATTATTCTACAGAATAATGCCAACAACATGGAGAAAGCAATGAGGTACAAGGATTTCCCAAGCCTGCCGTTCATGGCGCACACTAAAGCTTGTTGTGCAGGAGGGAGTCTTAGCTCAGCATGCTATAATAGATCTTATTTCAAGTGGACGGCGCATTGTCAGAAATTTTAAACATTCGCAGCTTGCTTACTCCCGACTGTTCAACATTCAAAAAACAACTTAACCAGCCTCTCAAGAGGCTACAACAGGACATACCCACCAGGTGGAATAGTACTGTTGCCATGCTTAAAAGTTTATTGGAACAGAAACATGTCCTTTGTGCTTATGCAGCAGACTTTGAATT
>JAUESE010071371.1:0-15401 GCA_032274725.1 Malacoctenus triangulatus
TGAAAAATCTCCTAATTTCCTGGTGAGGTTTTCATTGGCACTGACCTTGCAGCGTGTAATCTGAATGTAGGTAATAGCTCGGCAATACATCACCATCCGTATGCAGCCTGCAGCAGCTGCAGAGGCGACGCACGAGCACGACCGGATGCCAGAAAGCAGGTGTGCAGGGAATTTACAGGGATTGCTTGCAGCAGTGCTTCCTAATCCCGGACTTGAAGTATCCCGGCGTTGCAAGTCATCATCAAGCGTATCATCTTATAAGCCATCCGTCCATCTTATGTATTATTTCCCCCCCCCCCCCCCAACTTGAATCTGGAGGGCGCTGGAGATGATCCCACCAAAGGCAGGGTAGACCCCCGGACATGTTGCCAGACAGTCGCGGACAGAAATAGCCCCCCCCCCCACATACGTGTACACACCCACAACTGTGGATTAGCATGTGTTTTGGATAGTTGGATAGTGCTCGAGACCCCACCTATGCACAAGGACACACGCGAATTCTTCACTACTCCTCCTCCTCGTTGTTGTTGTGAGACCACGAAACATTACACCATAATGCGGCAATGATAATCACCAACAAAAGAAGTCCTTCTGATTCATCAAGGCGTTGAAAGCGTGCGGGGCCGTGGGCGCCGCTCGGCACGAAACGGGAGCGCGCCGACATGTTGGGGAGCCGATGCCTTTCCTTTCGAATTTCTTGACCGCAGAAAAAAAAAAATCAAAGTCTTCTTCTTGGCAAAAGAGGCTGTGATACCGTCAGGGAGTGTAAATGTAGCGCAGGCGGTTATGGATCGGATTGTTTGCGGTGTATCAATATTTAGTCCTATCAGTTTACAGTCGGTGTTTGCTGCTGCACCACAAGGACATGTGCTAACCTTGGTGCAAAAAAAAATCACTAATGAATAATGGCTGCTATAAATGGCCGAATGCTCCCGCTCTGTGTAAAAATAGTCCAGATAAACCAGATATGTCCCAGAAACCTCAATCACTTAGCAGGCCAGCGCTTGTCCACTGTCCAACATCAACATATGGACACTGATTTCATTCCAATTAGTATTCCAGGGAACAATCAGTGTTTTGTTTTTGAATGGCCGCAGCAGCTGTGTTAGATTAAAACATAACGAGCAACAATTGTGAGCGGGCTCGGAGCAGACAGCGATGAAAGCGTGAACTCACCATGTTGCATGCGCTCCCCGTGTGTTCCCCTCCTGCTCTCATTCGCAGCCCTGTCCAAAGGGAACAAGCCGGTGCACACCATCCTCCTGAACCCGCACGTGCACCTCATCGGGGAGAACGCGGCGTGCATCGCCTACATCCGCCTCACCCAGTACATGGACGTCGGCGGCATGCCCCGCACCATGCAGTCGGAGGAGACCCGCGTGTGGCACCGCCGCGATGGGAAGTGGCAGAACATTCACTTCCATCGCTCCGGCTCGCCCAGCATTCCCTCCCAGTAAGAGACGCATTTCACCAGTGGATTAAAAAACTCTGCTTTCACACCGGTTGGGACGGCCCGCAATTTAAATGACCCGTCCCAGTTAGTACAGTCTGCTTTCACACTGGCTTCTGCCTCTGTGGACTAAGCTGCCCCTTAATAGGGTGGGAAAAGGGGGGTCATGTTTCCATGACGACTGTTCACGTGGTTACAGCGCAGAAAAAAAAAAGGAAGCTCGTTAGGTTTTTTTAGTGGCGTTCTAGTGGAAACGATGAACCAGCTCATTATGAGACGTATCTATAAAAAGACACAAAGACCATTTCTTTCCTTCTTATTCTTATTCTACATGTTTCACAGCCCTTTCTGTTTCCTGGTGTTATAACAAAAGGAGGTAAAAGTAGCTTCCGCCTGTCGAGCAAAAGGTTCCTTTTTTCTCTGATGGAACAATCAAATTGTGATTCTTTTTCTGTTTTACATTTAATCTACGAGACACATTTTATATCAGAAACACCACCACTGTATTTGTGCTATCACTATTTCCAGTATTTAGTAATGATGTCAGAGTGCTCCATGTGACTTGTCAATTCAGCCTAATTTATATTCTCCTTTTCTTTCTCATTGCAGTTAATGGATTTCCAACATGTGGTCAGAAAAAAGGAATTTGAAAAAGATAAAAAAAAAAAAGAGAAAAAGATCAATCCCCATCCGCAAATCTAGTGAAGCAGTCAACTAGCCAACCTGTGGCTGCTCCCTGACCTTCTCCAAGGATACGGCATCGCACAGGACACAAGTATTATTACATTTTACTGTTATGGCATTTTATTAATGGACGTCATTTGAAAACCCACCGCTGGGTGGCTGCACACCGTATTTGGACATTATGAATCGAGCATATTGAGAACATTTTTTGTTTGTTTTTTAAGATGTTTTGGTATGCATTTTAAATATAAAATAGAGATGTTTAACAATCTACTACTGTAACCTCTCCCAAAAATTAGTTCTGTATTTTTATGTGTATTTATGTGTGTGCAAATCGACAAAAATATTTGGAAGATCAGAATGTTAAAAATTGAGCTTGCTTTAGTTTTGGTGATGTATATACATTGTGATTGTTGATATAAAAAAAACAAAAACAAACATTGAAATTGCTATTCTTGCTATCAGAGGAATTAAGAGTTTACGTAAAATACAGTTTATGAGCTACATTTATGTTTGCTATGAGCTAAGTCATACTGTTTAAATTGTCAGATTTCAATCTATAGTACTAATTTAAATGTAAAGAAAAGCAGAGCAGCTTACACTTTGCATTGAGATATGTTTGCCTTTATATCAGTGAAATAAGAAATATGAGAATGTAGCATATATGTAATATATGAAAAATTTAAGACTATTGTGTAGTGCATGGTGGGGGGAGGGGGGGCGTTATTGTGAGTAAGATCATATGAAACTATATTATATTCTCTTTGATTTGTCAATCACTGACCTGTTTGTTTGCATTTGTTAATGTTGTGCATCAGTCCTGTCCCCAATGTTTCTAACGTCCTCCAATATCAGAAGAACTACGGTCAGCATCCAATATCAAACCGTCATATCGAACGGAGGATCAAGTTCCGCCGCCCTGACATTTTGTATAAAAATGGGACAAACAGCAGATCATTTTTCATAATGTTTGTACTTGTACTGTATGACTGTGTGTGTAGGGTTTCTGTTGTCATTTTAATCTTGTCATACAGGTATGTTACTTTTGGCATAGAGAGGGTGCAGACCATGAAGAAGGAGCAAAACCAGAGAGAGAGCGAGAGAGAGAGACCCTCGACCTTTGGCTAGGGCTCGACCCTGCTGCTTGTAGTTCGGGGGTCCGGAAGCATCGAAACACTCTGGAAGAAACAGTGTTGTGGGGGGAGAACGGGGATCAGTGATGGACAGTTGACGGTCAATGCGATGTTTTCCGGGGAGGGGGGGGGGTCGGTTTTGCTGCTGGTCCGTGGTCTCACCGCTGCAGGACAATGACAGTGTCTACGTCATCCCCACCATTTGCTCTGTCTGTGGTCCGTCTGTTCTTTTTTAAGGGGAAAAAATGTGATAAACATTTCTTTTGATGAAACGTATGATGTCAATGCAATGCACCACTCCTTATATGGTGTGTACCTTTTGCCAGCATGGCAATAGATGGCTTAACATGTTTAAGAAATAAATAAATCAGCGAAAAAGGTGTGACAGTGGAGGAGTTTTACATTATTTTTTATCTTTGTGTTGGTGAGATGGAGTGAAGACTTTCAAGTCATTTCAGTGCAATCGTCGCAAAACAACTTTTCTCTCAAAGTATCTATTTGTCTGAAAGTGTGTGCGACAATGTACTTCTCTGAGTGACGTCTTAGCTGGTTCACGTTTGTGTATTTACCAACTTGCTGCACTCTACTAGCCAGCTATTTACAATACTTATGTTTTACAAATTGAATTTGGCAATTTAGACTATTCAGAATAAAAGCTTAGATATAAGATCTGATTTGTGACTTGGCTCTTATGCTTTTATTCACTTTCGCACATTTAGGAAACTTATTTTTGGCGATGATTCATGTGTGTTTCTTCTACTTCAGGGACTTGCAAGAAAAATTGAAAGCCTGGCTCACTGCAGGGTTTAAGTGGTTGAATCTGTTAGTCAGTAGGGACCTCTTGTGGATGTCAGCAGTACCTACGTGAAGAAGTACATGAACGACCGCTGCGCCATCGCCTCACTGCACTGCAGGTTTTGCAGCCTCGAGTAAAACACATTCGATTTGGAGAAAAAAAAAGCCAAATTGTGGCGCTGCGCGATGCGAACACAACGACTCTATCCGGGTATCTCGTGTGCGTTTGTGATAGCTGGGAAACGTCCTGCGGTTCCTCCGGCCGCCAGCCGGGGGCAGCACAGCTCTGCAGCACTGCTGCGTCTCTTACATCCGGCCTCCAGACAAACAGTATAGTTGTCAAACATCTTAGCACTTATTCTAATAGATGTTTATTAAGATGAAAAAAAGACAAGATGCGGCGCGTTATGTTTGTACATTTTTATTCTCTATCAGCCATAGATGCACTGCAGCCATTTTTGTTTTTGTCTTTTTGAATTTTGATACAGTAACACATGCCCTTATAGATATTTATATATGCATCGTATATGTATATGCCATCATCACAGAAAAGGGATGCTGATTTTTCAAATTAAAGCATACCTGTCACAGTGAACTTTTACTAATTTGCATTTTACAAGTTTCTAAATCACAAAGTAAACAGTGATAGTGAAATAAATAGGTGACATGTTGGAGATACATACAGTAGCGATGCTCAGAGCTGTGGTTA
The DNA here is from genome assembly GCA_032274725.1 of Malacoctenus triangulatus. Taxonomy (NCBI): domain Eukaryota; kingdom Metazoa; phylum Chordata; class Actinopteri; order Blenniiformes; family Labrisomidae; genus Malacoctenus; species Malacoctenus triangulatus. Next base: position 4,772 of record JAUESE010071371.1, read on the forward strand.
ATCGTATAATTTAGGCTCTCAATCTGCTTGGTTGCGCATGTGTCCGGTGTATCACTGTTTTGTATTTGTCGCCTGTCCCTCTGAAATGAAACCGTCCCTGTGGTTAAGATATGATGTACTTTGAATCCTGTGCACAGAAAGCATGGAGGCAGTTCCTCCTGACACTCAGGAGAGCAGATGCCATTTGTGTAAAATGAACATTTCTTTTCAGTGTTGACAGAAACTGGTACACAGTCTTTTACAACTCACACACAGACACACACGCATTCACTCACTAACCTATCACACAACTGGAACCACAGGGGCTCCCTCTCTGAGTCAGAAGATAAAAATAATGTGGTTTTATATCAAATAAAACTATTCAACACCTGATCGCCTTATTAGGAATGCGTCAGAAGTAAATCACTGGAGCAGTGATGATTATTTTGTTCCCCAGTGACAAATTCTGAAGCATTTCAAAACGAAATAAGTTTCGACTGAATTATGAACTAAACTAAACTAACTAAGTTAACCTCAGTGAACGAAAAATCAAAACAATAAACTTGTGAATAATACGATTCCAAACACAAGTTGAAAATGACCTCAATATAGTCCAGACTTTAAACCTGCAGTAATGTAGAATTTAACTCTACACATGCATGGACAAAGTCAAGCAAGAAACACTCATACAATCCAGCCTCATTCTCACACACAGACAGACACAGACCTCACCATCCACACAAAATAAGCCAAAATCAAACATTTAAAAGAACAAGCTAAAAGAATGAAACATACAAACAAATAAAACACACACACAGAAGAGTAAGAAAGGCCAGAAGGACAATCCGGAGATAAAGCAGTCAAAGCTCGGGTCAAACTGACAGATGTTCATTAGTCATGCCTTTTTCTACTTCACAGGAGTGAATATTAATTCCTAGGCTACAGATGTCAGTAATGTTTAGATTATAGATAATATATTAATCCCAAAGACAGATTACACATAGTCTACACGAAACACAACAGCAGCAGTTAAATTCAGTGTCGATACAGTCTGAGCTTTGTGACATCTTGACCACCTGAATCCGAAAAGCAGAGAGGCGAGTACAGTGAGTGAGAAGGTTTCCCAGACGGCTGAGAAACTGGAGATGTGAGAGGCAGTGCAATGTGAAATATTGTCTTTCAGTCCGAGCACCTACTTGAAGCGCAGTACCAGTATTTTGTCGGTAAAATTGTTCTTTACCTTCAGGAGGTTTGAGTTAGTTGATGTTAATTAGTGGTTCTTTTTTTCTTTGTTTTTTGTTTCTTTTTTTTTCTCTATATATTTTTCATTGCTCTACCACAGGATCAAGACAAAAATTATCAGACAGCTTTGACATGGAAATAAAATAAACAAGGAAAACGAGAGAAGGCTTTCTTTGGTCACAAAAAAAGGCAAAACAACATCAGAAAAAGAAAAATCACTGACTACAAAAAAAAAAAATAGCCAGGGAATAAATATCCTAATTGTGAACAGAAGGTCATATTTCTGGGACTTAAACGGGAAGACTGTGGTAGCTCTGAAGTGCCGCGGTGCACACTGGGATTGCATGTGGCTAATGCATAGGATCAGCAGAGACTTTAGCGTGGGCAGAACCGGGGAGTTGGGGGAGAGGTTTCGCTCAATCTTCTACTCTTCGCCCTCGTCTTCGTCCCTTCGTCTCTTGTCCTCCCTTTCTTCTTCATAGTAGCGGTGAAAGAGCTGGTGGAGGTGCTGTTGGAGGTCACTGGGCTTTGACCCTTTTCTGGGGCTGTCCACTTGTTCTTTAACGACCCGTTTGTGCTGCCCAGCTTCCTTCACCACTGTTTGTCTGAGGGTTTGGCCTTTACACACTTGTGCCCTGAAAAAAGAGTGAGAACAGAGGAGGGAGTTGATATGTTGAAAACAAAAGGACACTTTTGTATGTGGACATCAGCTTTAAAGAAAATGTTTTTGTTTTAAACTTGTATTGTAACAAAAAAAAAACCACTCGTATTAGATCATGCTTTGTAAATCAGCTTTCAGCTGCAATCACACGCACATAAACCTCAGCTCAACATTTCCACACAGGCAGATTAAAATCAGTGTTAAAGATTTTACACTTCACTACATTGTAAATAACCTCACATAAAACAAAACCAACAAAATATTGCAACATTAAAATTTGAAGAGATAAATAACTGAAGCAGATACAACCTGTGGAAGCTGTTTCTGTACTCTGAACCTTTCTCGAGTCCTGATGGATAGTTTCTGACCGAATGAATGAACGGAAACCTACACTTCACTTGCACAAGCAACATGCGTACTCAGTGAAATTCTAGTGAATTAGTGCTGTACACACACACACACACACACGCAGAATCATCCTGCCGCACGCCAGCACTCACACACACCTCCTGACCACAGTTCCATCCTCTTTGACAGTCTCTTTCTCTACCACAGGGGGGAGCTCTGATCCGCTAAAATCACTCAAATAACCCAGAGCCTGGTGGTGTAAAAAACAGTCGTTTTTTTAAAAAAAAATTCCAAACTTCATCTCAGTTTTGAGGGACCAAATTGCCTGTTCATGGTCTGCTCAGTCTTACTTAATAATAGTGTGAGACAAAATTGCAAACCTGTTGAAAGTCGTCTTGGGCTGACGGGAGGTCAGAGGCCAGTGACGGATCACCCTGGTGTGTCACCATCCTTTCACCCTCCACCACTGTGGTCCGTTCTGTGTGACTGACCTGGTAACCATCAGTGGTCTCTGGGTTTGTTGATGAAAACCCTTCACATTCAGTAAATGTTACCTGGAGCGGAACGAAAAGTAATTAGGTTGTGCATTTCTCTGTTGAAGAGGTGCATTTGTAGGCGAGAGGAAACACAAACCTCCGTGTGGTCTCCCTCGCTCCTCACCACAGTGCGCTTCACCACCTTGGAGTACCCGGCCCCCTCTGTTGTCCCCTGAGGTGCTCCTTCTGGTGACGTCTCATCGTGCTCCGCACCATCCGCAGAAACACACTTGCGAATTATTTTGCGGGTAACCTTGAAGAAATAATGTTTCCCCAGACAAAGAGACACAGAGCAATGAAGCTCAAAAATACACCCACAAGGATATTTCAACAATTGAACTATTTTTAGGAGAAGTTTTTTGTTTTTATCCTCTTTTCACTTTTTAGCAAGCAGGAAGTTTCTGTTGTATCTCTTGCGACACTAAATTTGACTGGTAATGTTGTATTGCTCATTTTGTTTAAGATTCTAGCCACAACATGCAGGTTACCTATTTGTTGTTTATTCTCTCTATATACTCTTATTTGTTTTACCTTCTTAACAACAATATGTCCGTTTTCGTCCCGGTACCTTTCTTCAGTCACTGACTGAGCAGGGAGGTCAGACATCTCATCAGCCTGTAAAGCAAACAAGGCAAACTGTTCAGCATAAGGTAAGCACATGGCCTTCGTGTTTCCTTTGAGTCCCACTAACAACATGTGTTAGAGGAAAAAACAGGACATAAAGCTCGTAAATCAGGGAGTAATTAAGTGAACAACAGGAACACAAAACACAAACTTGCTTGGGATTTCTTGTTGTCAAACAAATAAATAAGTGTGAGAAGATTTTTTTATGTGGTCCGACTATTTATGTTAACTGGGTTGGCGGTTCCAGAGGAAATCTTCGGACAAGTGTTTTTTTTCACCCTTTCTGTTAGAGTTTGAGATTTTAAGACAGTACAACATGAAACCAGTAAAGACGCCGTTGGATGAAGGCTCCATGTTAGTTCGAAACACCGTCAATCAGGCTGAGGCGGATACCTTAATGACAACCCTCCTTCGTACTATTCTGGTGGTCAGAAATTCATCATCTGAACTGTCTGACAGTGATCCGAGCTCTGCAGTGATCTCCTGACCAAACAACACAAATCCATTTAGATTCTGATGAACGAAAAAGAGGTGAGAGTTGTGTTCGGAGCAAAGCAAAGCCAAAGGCTGAGTGACGTGTTGCACTTTGCAGTGTGCCGAAGGCTCGACTCAATTTTGATGCTACACACTGCAAAGTACACCATGGCAGTCTGTAACTGAACACATCTGAAAAGGAGTCCATGCTTTTACTTAAAACAATGCACTCAACTGCTGGTTAAAAGAAAAAAATTGTGTGGTCTGTGTTATCACTGCGTTTGATCCAGGCAGCAAAGTGGCATGCTAAGTTAGAAGTGGTTGAAACCTAAAATAAAAAACAAAATCAGGAGTTTCACATCCCATTCAGGAGGGTTAGCAGTCATTTCCTTTCGAAGCAAATATAGTATTTGGCCAAGCTCAGCTCCGGGGGGAAAACTTGCAGGTTTTTCAGCAAATCTCATCTTACCATAGCGAGAGATTTGTCAGTTTCATCATGTGGGCCAGTTTCACAGACAGAGGGTGGTTGTGAAGCCTCACACAACACGAATTCTTCATCTGACTCTTCCGAGTGGTGCAGCAACTCCTTGCTGTCTATAATATGAAACGGCTCGTGGACAAAAGGAGCATCTTCGTAATCTTCACTTCCGGAAGACAGAAGTACTCTCTGATGATCGTTTTCTGGCCTTTTAAAGTGTCTGAAGCGATCCTTGGGCTGATGTTCACTTGAACACTTCGTCACAGGTTCCTCAGGCTCAGTCTCTGAGAAATCGGACGCCGCCTCCTTACAGTCGAGAAACGGCTCCGGGTCAGACTGGTCAAAGGTGGGGCTGTACGCACCACTGCAGACTACCTCACTGTATCTGGGAGGTTTGTGGGTACTGACAGCTTCGATGGGGGAGGCAGAAGAAGGGATGCTATACTCCTCGTCAGAGGTTGATGATTTCATCTCAGGTTTGGATTCGACTGGAGTGGACTGAAAGCATTCATAGTCTTCTGGAGTCAAAGAGTCTTCTGAATGCCGTCCACTGGTCTTTAGTCTGTCCTCATCCAAAGTTGTCTCCAATGTTCCGGCAGACTGGTAAGGCATTAACTCGTCAAAGCTGAAATGTCTTGCAGTCGTCACGGTCTCAGGGGTCAAATCAGAAAGCGAGAGAGAGGAATACTCTTCACTCTGACAGGTTTCAAAAAAAATTGGTTCCCATAAACGTGGATCTTGGTCGCTTTGTGCTGACGTTTCTTCTGTCGCATCCTTCGGGTCATTGCACAGTGGGGAAGCTTTTACTTTGTCTTCATCTTGACTTTGGCTAATACCAGCTGTACATTCCTCCTCAAAAAGATGAGTCAGCCCTTTTTCATGGGTGTCAATTTGACTCTCTGTAGCTACTAAAGGACTTATCATGGTAGCGTTGTCTTCCTGCAGCACATCCACATGGAAACTTGAGCTTTGGGATGGTTCTGTTTCATTCCAAATTCCTAGGGGAGTTTTGGGCAATGATGGGGATTCAGTGGAGGATACCGGACTGTCTTCATGATAAACAAATCTCAATGGTATACTTGTCATTGTTTCGTCAAGAGGAAGTAAACCCAGTTCACTCTCATCCTCTGTAGATGGCCAGATATCTGCTGCTTCTGGGACTCCTGCATTTGCATAGTTTTGCGCCCCAAGATGTCCATCAGATGGCACAGTGACTTTTTCGTCATCACTTTCTCCTGTCGGGCATCGATCCTCGAATGATAGGCCTTTCGACTCTTCAATTTGATCACCTTCAGGACTGTTGTCAGTGGATTCTGACGAGTCTGCCTTGGTTACTTCTGGGTCTAACTTGAGTTTCATCTCTTCCAAATCTGAGAGCAATTGGTCGAGCTGAGGAGACGCAGACTCTGATGAAGGCGGCGTAGAATCTGGGGACGTCTTGGTTAGAACCCGTAAACTGTCTTGAGATGTTTCGTGTGGTGAGTCTAGGATCAATGAACTGGGTTTGGCTAAGCCTGAATCTTCAACTTTCATCTCTGGATAGCAACTTTCTTTGGTTAATGCAATATCACATTCTGGTTTACCGAAATCATCAGCACCCGGCACTGCTAATGCTAGTTTTTCAGTGGTAGTTGTGTTTAAGTCATGTGCCGAGGGTGTTGTCTCAATTGGATGGACCTGATTTTGTTTTAAGTCGACTGTTTTTTGTTTTGAAGACTGTGAATGAACATTCTTGGGAGATGCAGTTGGTACCTGAAAGAAACCATACAGTGGAATGGAAAAAAAACAAATTACAAAGGTGATTTTACGGCTTATGTGATGATACAGGCAATACACAACATGCTTCAGCTAGGACAAATTTTCCTGTACAGGAGAAAAAAACCTTTAGAAATTAATTTGTAGCCCATCTGTGTAAAGGTTATGGGACATATATTTCAATATATCTCATAATCATTGTGAAAATCAATGGAAACCTACGAGTGTAATTGCAGACTTGGCAGAAAAACAAAGCTCAGAAGAATTAATGCCAAAATAATGATTTGATGTACGATGAGAGTGGAGATGTTTGAAATTAGGAATATTTATAAAAAAAGGAAAACGTTGACCATTATGTCATGATGTAAAAGAAAGAAAAATGCATTGCATTCAAGACAAACCCACATGTTTATATTTGCCACAATCAAATGCTTCTGACTTTTGGAGTTCCAAACATGGACAAAGAGAACATTTCAGATAGCAACAACTGTCACACTTTCTCCTTGAAAACATGTGATCATTTAGGCAGAGGAAGGAAGAAGTGTGAGGCATATTCTGGCAAACAACATGCATTTCATTCAACTGAAATGCAGTTTTGGAAATCACAATACTACTTTGGCAGGTCCATTGAGTGCATCAGACATCTATTGAGGTGGGTGTTCGTGGCATGTTGGTGCATGTGATTTATAGACAGTCAAGCAGGCAGAAATGATACCAACCTGTACATGCCTTTATCTATGGCAAGTACATTACTTGGTATACATTTTTAAAGCTCATAATCAAAAGTAGCACGATGAAGCCTTGGGAAACACCAGAAAGTTTAAATTGTGCATATTCGGTGGGTGTTGCACGAGTTTTGATTAGTTTTGCTTCATTAACAGGTCATTCCATGTGCTCTAATGCAAACATGCCACAGCAAAACAGGGAAAGCCTTTTCTAATATTAGTGATAGCCTTAATTAGACTACATGGCCTTAATCCTTGCTTTTAGAACCAGCGGTGCAGTCACTATTAGGCAGGTTGTTTTGCTCTCTTACCAACAGATGGGAACTTTTGCTCTTGTTCTTTTTGTTCTTCAAAAAGACAAATCTTTGCCTTGTGTCATCTTGAATTGTCACTCAGGCTCTTTCCACTCATGTTCAGAAACATGTCGTCGTCAATTCTTCTCTTGCTGGATCTTGGGCACCAAAAGCCTCCTCCATCCAGACACCATGATGAATTCATTCAAAAGAAAGTTCCAATGGCATTTGACTCAGTTTGACTAAACAAGGGGTGATTTTTGTTTGAGAAAGGAGCAGAGGCTCATATCTCTGCAGTTCAATTTGAAGTCTTTGGGATGTTTGTTTGTTTTAGTCAGAAATCCACCACCAAATCTTCAATAGAACAAAGCTTTCAAAAAGACATCAGCAGGCTGTGTGGCTTGCAGTACAAACCTGCATTTCTTCAAAATATATGCGAAGCTCTTCGTCACTGGCATTCAACATAAAGTCTTTATGCAGTCATATTCAACCTCTCAGGTTAGATGCTACTGCACAAGAAGTATGTTCTGTGTTTTAAATACATAAAATGTTCCTTTCAGTAAGCTCCAATCACTTAAGAATAATTGGAAATTACCGAAGCATAGAGTCAAAGTCAGAAAGCTGCAGAAATATCTCACCTGTCCGCCAGCTATTCGAAAAATCTCTTGAAGCTATTGTGTTCAATGAACAATGCCAATTTTTACATTGCAAGAAGCTGGCAGAATCACGTATGTGTACATTTCAACACTGTGTAGGATGCTGAATAGTGACCGTGTTGTCACCATGTTCAACTGCTCAACATGCCATACCTGTGAACAGGTTGCTCTTTTAATGTGGGATGGTGTCTTGATAACACATATTAAGACCTCCAATGATTTCAGGGTCACATTTGATTCTAATATAAATGCTGGCCAAGAGGATAATTTCCAAAATTTGAGAAATTCTAAATTTGAAATTTTAACTTTCACTTTTTTTTTTTTTTTTTAATCTTGAGGCAACTCCCTTTTTTAAATCACTGCATCAGTTTACTTGTTTTTCTAATTTCATTTTTTTGTTTTTCTTTTGCTGATATTTATACAGATGATGGAGGTCCAACTTGTGGATACAACCAAACAGAAAAACCAAAATAAGCAAAATGTTTTTTTTTTTGGTTTTTGTAGTGGACTGTGCCAAACTGAGAAATGATTTAAACTGTACCAAGGTTAAAAAGAAAAGTCTAAAGGAGTGGGAAACAAAATCAAAGATAACGGCTAAAATATCAAATCTAAAGTATATAATCAAAAGGTGATGTGTGTGGATCAAGTTGGCTTTGAAAGTATTGTTTTGTTTTCTGAGAGATGTTATTGACAAAGCTTTCCCAAGTGTTCTTGGACTGAATCACTTGATCTGGCTTGACAAAAAGAGCAATTGCCCTTATAAACTGGGTCTTTGACATGTGACATAAGGGATTGAAGATGAGGCCTACAATTGATGGTTTTTTCTTGTGATAATCGCATTTTATACGAATCTGAATGCAAAAGCTTGGTTGGAACATCGGTCAGCATGGAAGGACTTTTAAGTGACTCTGTAGAAAAATCTGAGTGTTGAGGACATGAGGGTTTTGTTTCTGGCAAGGAGGGTGTAAAGTGTAAAGAACTTTGTTGGGTCACAACAGTCACACTTGAGATGGACGGCGAAAGGGGGAGATTTGGGTTCACATCTGTGCAGTCAGTTTGAAATGTTGAAAAAGAATCAGGTGAATCTGCTCTCCAGTCATCAGGCAAAAACTCAAAAACTTCACCATCTGACATGGTGGAAAGAGGTGACAGTGGTCTGTGGATGGGAGGATAAAGTAGGTAATAATCACAGTGTAGATCACTTAGTTCACAAAATGAGTTGAACTGGTCAGTGGAAGCAACAGACGCAGGGGAAGAAGTTCTGAAAACTTCAAATGAATTTTGCCACACCAAAAGTTTTGAATCAGAAGAAACAGATTCAAAGGACAAAGCCTGGAAAGGCTTAAGTTTAAAGGTTAACATTGCTGACTCTGGTGATGATGGTCTGCTCTCATCAAAACCAGTGGCAAAACCCAAATCAGAACCTTCCCAGTCTGATAATAAAGATAAAGGACTTAAATATCCATCATCCAAAAAGATAACATCGTTCTCAATGTACCGAGGCTCGAACTGAGGTAAGGGCGAGTCAGGGGAAAGTGAACGAAATTCATGAAGAGTGTTTATGAAATCGAGACAATCTGGTGATGATGGTCTGTTCTCATCAAACAGAGTGAATAAGTGCATGTCAGTACCTTCCCAGTCAGAATGTATGGATGAAGGAGTCAACGACCTGGTGTCATAGAAGTCAACATTGTTTTGGAAGTAGTTCAATCCATACTGAGGTATGGGAGAGTCAGGAGAGAGAGATCTGAATTCACTGAGAGACCAGACTGAATTTGGAGAATCTGGTCTTAACTCTTCCTCACACAAATCTAAAAAGGAGTAGAAATACTCATCATCTGATGGATGTGACAGTGGTGAAATACTTTTCTCAGGTGTTTTGCTGTCTGTTAAATTTCCTTGATGAGTTGTACCCCGCACAACATCTGCGTAGGAAAGACTCCTTACAGTAGAAACATATGGCTGGATAGATAAATTAAAGTCTGAGTATTTGGTAAGTGAATCTGGTGATTCTGCCCTGTTTTCATCAAACAATTCTTCCAGACAGAATTCGAAATATTCAACATCTGACAATGTTGATTGAGGTGACATTGGCCTTTCATTACTGTATTGTAAGTAGTAGTCACAGTGTTTGTAATTAATGTGACCAAATGCAATGCTAGATGAAATACAATAGTTATCTAGTGATGCCACAGACTCTGGGGAGGATGGTCTAAAAAAAGCCAACCAGTCATTCAAGAGAGAGAAGTCAAAACCAGAGGACACAGACTCTGGGGACAAAGCCCTACTGTCAAAAAAACTGTCAAGTTCAAAGTCTGACATCACAGACTCTGGGGATGATGGTCTGGTCCCAGCAAAAAAAGTATCCAAACACATGTCAGTACCTTCCCAGTCAGAAATTACCGAAAAAGGACTCAGTGATCTGGTGTCATAGAAGTCGACATTCTTTGATGAAAATCTATACTGAGGTATGGGAGAGTCAGGAGACAATGGTCTGCATTGACTCAAACACTCGTCTGATGTTGGAGAATCTAGTCTTGCCTCTGGGTCCCACTGATCAATAAATGAAAAGCTGTACTCATATTCTGATGGATAAGACCAAGACCACGTTGGAATTCTCTCAGATGTTTTGGTCCCTGATAGATTGTCAACTGTTTCTCTTTGTGTTGTCCCCCGCACAACATCTGCGTAGGACAGAGTCCTTACAGCAGACAAATGTTGCAATGCATTCAAAGTCTTGTCAGAGTGCTTGATTTCAAAGCTTGAAGGAAGTGAATCTGGTGAATCTGCCCTGTTTTCATCAAACAATTCCTCCAGACAATACTCAAAATACTCAATATCTGACACTGTTGAAAGAGC
>JAUESE010071427.1:0-15389 GCA_032274725.1 Malacoctenus triangulatus
TCAATGGTCTGCATTGACAGCTCCTCCCTGCCCTGTGAACCCCCAATCAGCGTTTAGTATTCAAATGAGTTGACAAGCAGTCTGATCAGTGTCATATTTGTCTCTCTCCCCTCGCTGAGGCAGGCTGGATGAGCTGCTGCCTGCCGCGGTAACACTCGGTGCATCTCTTGAATGGGAAAACCCACCCGATCCTCTTCATTTCTGATGTGTGTAGATAGTGGCAGAGCCCCACACATAAACTCTTCCCTATCCACTGCCCACAGGCAGGGTTAAGTTAACACCATGTCTCTGTTGAAAACTCAAGTTTATGTGAGGGAGTGAAGCTCCGCTGAATGCGTCATAGCGATGTACGCATTATGTGTGTGAGTCTGCGAGACCCTGACATTTAGCTCCGCCCACCCTCTAGTAACTTTTGCATGCTGGTTTGAGGTTGATCACAAAAAGTTATAGTTGTCTTTTTCAATTCCACTCCCGCTGTTTTCAGCCCAGAGAGAGCTTTGTTTCTGGAAAACTCATTCTTGCGATGCATTTGTTTTTTTGAGCTTTTAAAAAAGTTAGTGCTACCCCTGCCTGTACCAGTAGCAATGATGCTAGTACCTCACAGGCAGCAGCTAGCACACTGCCAATGACACCCATACCATCAGCCAACGCTTGTCCTCCCCCAATTGTTGGTCCCTCACTGCTGCCTAAAAACCAAGGTTTACCCAGTGATTTAAATGACAGTACACCATCTCAGCCAATTCCAGGTAGCTACCCAAAGCATGCATTTGGAGCAAAATTAAGATCATTCAATCCTGCCTGGTATCGTGCACGACCATGGCTGGAGTACTCTGTTGTACAAGATGCATGCTTCTGTTTCCGCTGTTGGAAATATACAAATGCTAATGAGAGGGATGTTGTTTTTGCCTTAACTGGCTTTAACAACTGGAAAGCAGCACTTGAATGGGACAAGGGGCTACAGAGGCATGCATCCAGCCAAAACCATGTGCAGTCTTCAACTGTCTGGACTCAGCACAAAAGCAGAGAGGCTGCAGGGGTGACTGTTGACTCCTTGTTGGTTGGTCAAACGCAGCTAGAAAAAAAACATTACTACGACAAGAGTATAGGCAGTGCTGTAAGGTTTCTCTGTGTGAATGAGTTAGGGCTGTGTGGAACTGCAGAAACTTTCACACCTGATAGGCCTACAGCTGATGATGATGGTGAGGACATTGCTTCAGGTCTTTTCATAAAACTGATGAAGTACACTTTGGAGAAGGATGAAAAACTAGCAAACATTGCTAAAACTATCCCAAAACATACAAAATACACATCTAAGGATACCCAAAATGAAATAATTCAAGCACTGACAGACATGGTGCTTGGAGAAATGAAAAGAAAATATAAAAATGCTGATTCTGCAGGATTTTGCCTCAAAAGTGATGGGACAAGGGACAGGTGCAATGAGGAAAATTTATCTGTGATAATACGATTTGTCAGCAACTCCATGCCAGAAAAGCATCTCATTGGGTTGCTTGACTTGAGTCAACTTGATGCAGAATACATCACCTCTGCAATATTGTCACACCTCTCTGATGCTGGCTACAGCGCTGACAACATACTGAGCCAGTGTTATGATGGAGCCTCTGTGATGAGTGGGGTAAGAGGTGGTGTACAAGCTCTGCTCCAAAAGAAGCTTGCAAGACATGACCCATGTATACACTGCTACAACCACCAACTGCACTTGGTGGTTGTGTATGCCATGCAGAGTGAGCCATGTGCAAAAAGATTTTTTGATCTCTCCAACTCACTTTCAGCTTCAGCTTTTTCCAGCATCACAAGCAATATGATGCACCTAATCTTAGAAGGCTGTTTCATATTCGATGGACAAGCCACTATGAAGTGACAAGGTGCATTGTGGAACATCAAGACCAGATTCTGACTGTACTCTCTGAGATGACAGAGGATGATGATGCTGCTGTTGAGCTCTGCACTGAGGCATCAGGCCTGCTCTGTCAAATTAAGCGGCAAGACTTCTTTGAGACTGGAAAGTTTCTCGTGCAGGTGCTTGGTGTCTTGAAACCAGCCAATGCGATACTCCAGTCTCAGACAGTGGATATGTGTAGTGCTTCTGAAGTTGTTGGTGGAGCACTGAATTCCTAAAAAAACATGCAGGACCATGATGAATGTTAGACAGAATTGTGTCAGCTCTTGTAAGGCGTTTCTTCTGCAGGTCTCCTTTGTTTTCGATCTCCAACCACTCTCATATGCTGCTGAGCGTTCTAAAGTAGCTTTTTTAGTTAGTTTACCCACTGGGCCTGCTAGAGAGTGGGGCACGCCATTTTGGGATCGACAAGACACAGTCTGCAACTCCTATCATGCCTTTGTGGAGGAAATGAAGAAGGTTTTTCATCATCCTCTTCAGGGACGAGATGCAGGACACTGGCTTATGACTGTTCGTCAGGGAAATGGAAATGTGGCGGAATTCTCAGTGGATTTTCGGACCATGGCCGCAAGCAGTGGGTGGAACGAGGAGTCCCTCCAGGGAGCCTTTTACACTGCACTTCACGATTCCATCAAGGACGAACTTGCCACACGGGATGAGACCAAGAGTTTGGATCAACTTATTGATCTCGCCATTAGGATTGACAACCGGATGAGAGAACGTCGTAGGGAGAAACTGAACAGATCCAAAGTTACCCGGAGTAATCCGATTCCCAAACGCCTCCATATCCCTGTTCCCGCACCTGAACCTGAACCCATGAAGCTGGGACACACTTAGCTCTCAGCCCAGGAGAGGCAGCATCGTCGGGACACGAACGCTTGTATGTACTGTGGCAAACCTGGTCATTTCCTGGTTGAATGTCCTCGGCATCTGGGAAAAAACAGGGCTCACCAGTAGAGGGGTAAAAACTAGTGAGCCCAACAGTTTTCTCTTCTCCACCCCGTTTGCAAGTGGCAGGAAACCACTGTGAAACCATATCCTTTTTTCTGATTGACCACTCCAATCCACCTTTAGTTTTGGGATTCTCCTGGCTCCAGCAGCACAACCCCCACCTTGATTGGAGAAGGAGGAAAGTCAACTCTTGGGATCTTTGTTGTCATGAAACTTGTCTGCGTTCTGCCCTCACCCCGGGTAGCTCTGTTCCAGTTGTTCCAGGTCCTCAAGTTAAGTTGGATATGGTTCCTGGTGAGTATCATGATCTGGCTCCAGTCTTCAGTAAGGACAAAGCGCTATCCCTGCCACCGCACCACCCTTATGATTGTGCCATCGAACTGCTTCCTGGTACCACTCTGCCTACGAGTCGGCTTTACAACCTGTCAAAAACTGAACAGTTGGCCATGGAGACTAACATCCGTGAATCCCTGGCTTCAGGAATCATTCGCCCATCTTCTTCACCCTTGGGCTCAGGATTCTTCTTCGTTGATAAAAAGGACAAGACCCTGAGACCCTGCATTGACTTCTAAGGGTTAAACAACATCACCGTAAGGAATACTTATCCTCTTCCACTGATCAACTCGGCTTTTAACCTTCTTCATGGAGCAACCATCTATACCAAGTTGGATGTACGCAACGCCTACCACCTGATTCGGATCCGTGAGGGAGATGAGTGGAAGACTGCACTCAACACCCCCCTCGGTCACTTTGAGTACCTCGTCATACCCTTCGGCCTCACCAATGCTCCAGCAGTGTTCTGATCAATGATGTCCTCCGAGATATGATAAATCGCTTCGTCTTCGTCTACTTGGATGACATCCTGGTCGACTCTAGGAACCCAGAAGAATACACCCAGCATGTCCGTCTAGTTCTGGAAAGGTTTCTGAAGAACTGTCTGTTTGTCAAAGCTGAAAAATGCGCGTTTCATAAGACCACAGTCTCCTTCCTGGGATACATCAAGGACCACCTGTCTGCCGTCTCACCACCATTCAGTCGCTGCCTGTCCTTCCCCATCCGCCTGAACGCTGCCCTGTGCCTCACTCTCTGTAGTTCCGGTAGAGTTTCAGTAAGAGTAGAATTAGTTTTTGTTTTTCATTCCCTTACCACTTCCAGTTTTCATTGTAGTTACGATCGCCCTTAGTTAGTTCACTGTTTTGTACGGTCGCTTTCTGTTTGTTTGCACGTTAGTTAATTTGTTCTATTCCTAGCACTCAGTCTGTTCAGTTCCTGTTAGCTCGTCAGTTTTAGTTTATCTATTTATTCTTGTTAGTTTAGGTCTCCTGTTAGTTTTGCTTTTGGTGAGCTTTAGCAGCTCTGTTTGTTGGTGAAAGCTTGTTGGTCTGTTTACCAGTTTTTGGTATTCTGCTCCGGTTGCAGATACTTTATTTTGTAGTAAACGTTATTTCCTATCCGATGTCACCTGTCTTGTTGTCCTGCACCTGAGTCTTTGCTCCGCCCGTGACGGTTAGACAGGAAGCCAGTTTCAGCTAAAATGAAAGGAAATGAAAGGAAAGGTTTACAAAAACTGTGGTGAGGCCAGCAATGTTGTTTGGTTTAGAGACAGTATCACTGAGGAAAAGACAAGAGGCAGAGCTGGAGGTAGCAGAGATGAAGATGCTGAGGTTCTCTTTGGGAGTGACCAGGATGGATAGGATCAGGAATGAGTACATCAGAGGGACAGCACATGTTAGAGCTTTTGGAGATAAAGTCAGAGAGGCCAGACTGATCTGGTTTGAACATGTCCAGAGGAGAGATAGTGAATATATTGGTAGAAGAATGCTGAGCTTTGAGCTACCAGGCAGGAGACCTAGAAGAAGACCAAGGGGAGGTTTATGTATGTAGTGAAGAAGGACATGAAGGTAGTTCGTGTGAGAGAAGAGGATACAGGAGATGGAGCACACTTATTCACTGTGGTGACTCCTGAAAGGAAAAGCCAAAAGATAAAGGAGATCTGAAGCCTTCATTTTCCATTTTTGCTGCCATCATAAGCCCTTGAATTTGTAATTGAATATATGTAGCTTCGCTGTTCCGCTAATTACAGCAGTGTATTTGTTTAAAATGTTGAGATTCTGGTTTGTGTTTTTCTCTGAAATTAACCATTTTATTGATGTTGTTTTTAGCGCTTCACAACTCAGCAGCTGAAGGAAGTCACCACTTTTCTCCAATTTTTCTACACCTTCACATGACTTTTCAAGGAGAAATACATGTAAAACGGTCACTACAAAAGTAGATTGAGTGTTTTCACAATACGTCTACATACAGTTAGTTTTCTTACAAGCTCACACGTCTCTTGTCTCTCCTGGTCCAGAGAAAGGCTCACAATGGATGCAAGAGAACTATTTAAGGAGCTTTAGCAGCCTGTGAGCCCACTGACACTGTCTGTGCCTTCACATTGTCAGGTGATGCTGTGGGTTGTAGCATCATTGATGACCCTCGTGGAAAATACGTTTTCTGAAGAAGACAATAAGGAGGCTCATTCAGACCTGCAGCATGTCCTCAGACAGTCCTCCTGGTTTCCTGCACAGAGTTTGGGACAGCACCACAGTGTCGACACTCAATGGCCCAAAGCCTTTGGTAAGTACTCGCTGTTTAACTATTCAACCTTTAATTAAAATGAGGTATTTAAACTTTCTCACCAAAGCCCACAACAAATATTTTCACTAAGAGTGCAGTACATGTCACCGGAATCAGAGTTGAGTTCCTTTTTTTTTCACAAGCTTCAAAATTTTGTATTATTAGTTTTGTTTTGTTTTGTTTTGGGGTGAAGGTGCACCAAACTTCACCTCTTCCCCTCTTAAGGTTTCTTTTAGGAGCCAATTTACTTGACTCACAAGGAACATTTCACAAAAATGGTGAATGCCCATGATGTCATGTGCAATAATCCCAAAAACAAGCTAGAAGTTTTTGAATGGCACATAAATGAAGCACATCTTGCACACATGTATGTAGTAGCAGTGAGCTAAATTAATTCAGAGTCGGTCTACAGAGTTTTGTTGTGCAGTAATTATTCACGCCCTTGCAGCAGGTGTTTGCATATCCACATTCTTATGTACATCTGAAATGAACTATCAACATGCTGAAAGGTAAACCATCAAATTGCATCAGTGGGAATCAGCAGTGGAGACCGTGAAGCTTCATCAGCAGGCTCATGGTATTAAGTTGATCTGTTTTAAAGTCCATTCACACATGAACACAGGCAGAACCACAGTGTAAGATGATGAGAGGAAAGGATGACCTTCAATGAGGGACAATCTCAGAGAAATGGGTTAATCCGTCACTCACCATCCCCTGACCGTGGCCTCAAATACAAAAATTACATTTGCCAATAAACCTTTTTGCCACAAAGTCTGATTCACAAAAAACAGATCTGCCAGAATAAATGGGCGTACCTGGATACCAGCTGTGACCCATGAGCTGAGACTCCCTGGAAATGGGGAAAAGGGGCAAAGCTCAGAGTGAAGTGGTGATTTAAAGTCAGAATTAAAAATGTACTTTTACTTTATAGTGCATGCCACTAGCCCAAGCACTTCATACAAATATATAGACACAAGCAGCAGTGTTATTTGTGCTATCCAGCCACAACTAATAAACAAGTGAACAAACTGTGCTCAGTTTTTGATCAATGCTTGTCATGTTTCTATCTATGTGAAGAACTGCCCGTTGGTGTGGGTGTGTGTGTGTTTGTGTGTGTGCGTGCGTGTGTGCGTGCGTGCGTGCGTGTGTGTGGTGAAGATGGTACCTGGTTGCCCAGTATGAAGAAAAGGAGATATTTAGGTGGAATTTTATCCACACTGAATTGAAAAATATTCTCAATGAAACTCTTTGAAGAAAAGGAACATGACAGCATTTTGATTTTTTTGAAAGCTGAAAACAAAAAGAGAAATTGGGATCTTCATTGAATCCAGTGAGTGTCGTTGTCGATGGAGCTGGAAAAACCAAATGCCTTCAAGCAAAGCAGCTGAAAAGAATCCTAAGTATAAAGAAAATAACTTGAACACCTTCCAATAGATTTTTGATTGACCGGTGAACTCTGTGCCCAGGAGGCTCCATCTTTCATTCAGCATGCTCCTCAACACACAGAGCCATACAAAAAATCAGAGTGGAAACTCATTAATATAGGGCGTGTTCACTTTCACACAGAGGCTGTTTCAAATGCTTCTCATTACACATAAAGTCAGTATGCTGGACTTTAGACTTATTTGGTCTACATTTTGGTATTGCTTTAACATGAAGAAAGGCACAATGCGCAGCAATTTACTGAGGTACAATGTAAACCTTAAATGATATGAGAAATGTAAATACATATACAAAAGATAATTGTCTTGACTAAATATGGTCAAAATCACACTTGTGGCTGATATCATGACAACTGCTGGAGAAAGTGACATCAGCAGGAGTTCTGTAGGTTTTGGCTGTCATCCGTCAAAGGTTTTTCTATGGAAAAACATCACAGCTTAAGGTGATTAGTTCCTGGATGCCCAAAGAAAAATTCTTTGAAACATCACAGAAAGGTTCCAGTAGATAAGGTCAATGGGCTGATTGGGTTTTGGTCAGTTGTTGGGTTGTTGGTCAGGCTGAAGCGTCCCCCTGATGCCATGGCACTGAAATCTGATAGTTATATTAATAGAAAGAGGAAACAGGACATCTTGTGATTTTCACAGTTAAAAAGAAAATGCTTTTCTAAAACTTGGCAAGAGTTTGTTCTTGTTTACCAGTCTGAGGGGGGGCGGAGGGCCTCCTACATGAGTGAGACTGATAAAAACGTGATGTCAATCTGTTGTGACAAAATAATCTCACTATTCCTCAAATTGAATTTGAACTTAAAGGTTTTCTAAGTGGTCTACAACATGTACTGTCAAATGAGCGAATCTATCCATCTTTTCTAAATGACTTTTTCCCAGTTTGGGTTGCTGAAGGATATATCAGCTGTTTTAGGTGAAATAATGTTCAATCTGCACTGGCTGCCAGTCCAATACAAGGCACAGGCAGAGAGAACCACACATACTCACTCCGACAGGTGATGCAAATCATCAGAAAACCTATTGAGCATGGACAGAAACACTGCAAACATGAGGGAAAGCCATGTGTGCATGAGATAAAAGCTTCCACTGAGAAGCTTTCAGCTTAGACCAAGTCACTGACTGAGTCCTTCAAAAAATGTTTCCACGATGATTGAAATGACACAATTCAGACAAGCTGACACGGGCCTTTTTACATGTTTCACTCTCACTGAAACAGCGATAGAACCTTTACACATGACTGCTTGAATGTTTCCCTGTTCACTTTTAACATGAAATAGTTTTATAATTACATGAAGTCATGCAAACCCCCGTGGCATGTTCAGACAGAACTGGATTTTTTACCCAAGCAGGGTATGATGGAGATGGTCCTGCAACTCTTCGCCTGGGGAGTCCCTCTATGCATTTTTCTCTCCTCTTCTCCCTTTTGATTACAAGTTCTTTTCAGTAAACATGGAAGCATGAAAGAACACGCTCCTGTGAAACTGTGAGCAAGCTGCAGTAGCAAAGCCATCCTGAGGCTATATATTGTGTGAAGGCATCCAGAGGCCGTACAGGACAGAGCCATC
This sequence comes from Malacoctenus triangulatus, assembly GCA_032274725.1. Lineage (NCBI taxonomy): Eukaryota > Metazoa > Chordata > Actinopteri > Blenniiformes > Labrisomidae > Malacoctenus > Malacoctenus triangulatus. Next base: position 8,502 of record JAUESE010071427.1, read on the forward strand.
CTCAGGTCACCGAGCAGAAGCCTCCACCAGGTCTGTTCAGCACAGAGCTCCGGCCTGCTGCCATGCTGGCCACTGAGAAGGCTTTCACCCTGCCTGTCGGTAGAAAACAACCGGCAGCTCTGGCTGTGACCTCTCATGGTCACATTGCTTCATACAGGAGCCAACTGAAAGGAAGGAGAAAGGAGTTTCCTAAATCACTACACAAAGTTTGAGAAGTATTGCACTTCTTATTTATGGCAAGTACCGTAAATAAAACTACTTCCACAGGTGGGCTTCCAAATGAATGCTGAAGCTTTTGTTTCCATCTATCTGAGAAGTATTACAACATTTATGTGTACATCCAAGCAGTTCTTCAGTGAGAATATTACAAGTTGGTGCCTGTCAGAGTGAAGTATATACACTGTATGTAAGAAGAGTGTTTTCTTTTGAACTAACACAGCATTGCATATGAAACTTGAAAAAAACTGAAGATGGCTGAGACATTATATTATCACATAATTCAGGAACAGGCATTTTGGATGCTATGGGAATGCATCACTGCTCAGTTAGTCATGATGCAGTTTACCAACAAACAAAATTACAATCTGAATAAATGAATGAACTCACAAAACCTTTTTTAAACTGAACAGGAAGTCCCTGATTTGTACAACAGAAATGAACAATACCACCAATGAAGGATGAAGCATTGTGCTGTACATTTTCCTTCTCTGCTCCCTTGTCAATCAAAAGGGGATTCAGTCTTCAGACGGATCCTCCCATCTAGATGCAGATGTCCACTGTCCAGGCCCGCCCACTGCCCCATTGACCCAGTTGATCCTGTACCAACTCCTCTTGGAGGGGACAATGTTTTTTATTTGTTTTTTTAGCTCAGAAAATATAAAGGCTGTAGAGCTAATGAGTGCAAGCGAACAAAGTAGCAAACTTCAAATGGACCGATACACTCATTTTGGTAATCAAAATACATGCTTTATTACTTAACAGTAAAACAATGAAGTGTATTGAATTTTTTTGCAGTACAATGTACTGACTTATAGGAAATGAAATAATGAAAGCTCTCCAGTTAAACTAACTGAAGTTGTAAAGTTTTCAGGAGCCTCACCCTCAAGAATCAAAACTTTGGCAGCACCAGTCCAGGCTGGCAAAGAAAGAAGAGATGGAATTTATGTCTTTACACATGCTCTGGGTTCCAAACCAACAGTCAATCTGACAGTCTTTTCTGAATTAATATTTCTGTACAGGAAAAATATTGATTATTTTTAATGTGCTTCCATCTTTTGTGCAGTGGAGAGGTTCTTGATCCAGGATGAAGTCCAGCAGGATCAATGGAGGACTTCCCTGCATGACTCAACCCTCCCAAAAACATCAAAGAAGAATCGTAAAAGGGCAAAGAGCAGCCACGACTGTCGGTTGGAGAAGAAGGAGCTGCGAGTGCGGGACCTCAGCCTTGGCTATGACTCGGATGAGATAATTCTCTTCAAGTATTGTGTTGGCACATGTTACAGTTCTCGTAAGAACTACGACCTGGCTCTGAAGTCACTGATGGACAATGGGAGCATTTCAAGCAAGAAGGTCAGCACTCAACCCTGTTGTCGGCCCATACGCTATGAGACGGTGTCCTTCATGGACAGCCAGACCACCTGGCACACAATAAAATGGCTCTCTGCAACCAACTGCAGCTGTGTGGGCTGACTGCAAGATGGGTGTCTGTCAATGTAAGACATTAATGGAGAAGTTATTTTATGACAGAGTGGGCTGCAGCGAGGCCTGCCATCCACTGGGAGTGGTCTCAGGTACATGCCTCGAATGGCCTCCAAGGTGTAGAAAACAAAGCTTGACGGTTGATGGAGGTTAAGATACCTTCACAAAGAGCCTGACAGCAGCAACAGGAGGACAAAATGACCAGAAATCTCCCAGTCATTGTGGATTTTAGTTGGTCCCCTTTAAACTGTCTTTGCAGACTTTCCTGCTAATGTTGTTCCATCACCTTTGGAGGTCCCAAGTCCTGTTAGCACAGGACAGTGGAGTTATGTCTGCAGCTTGGATGTCAGAACAAGATGATCAGTTTTGTGGGGGGTTTGAACTGTGAGTTGTTGGTTTCAACAGAGAAAACTTCTCTGATTGGCTGTTGAGCTGAAATGAAGGCGGCCTTCCAATGGAAGCTCACTGCAGACACATAACTGAAACATTCAGACTCCTGCAAATATGAAGGCTGATTTTATTTGTACTCACTCATTGGCAACAGAATGAAAAACAGAATGAAAACTTGTGGGTGGTCTGTCCTTTTGAGGGACACCAATCCAGCTGGAAAGACATTGCTTGTTCCTATTGAAATGTGAGATGAAGGCTAACCTGTATTGACTCCCTGAGTCAACAAACCTTCATCAACCACCAGCTTATTGATTACAAACAGTGAAGACAGTTCTGACCTTCAAGGCCAAGGGACCTTTGAACATGTAAACCCAGTTGCTCTTTGCTAATGTTAAAGAAAATATGGTGCTTTTGATTTCGATGAACTATTTATTTTACTTTAATGTCATATATCACTTAGACTTCCCGTTTTAATTGAGAATGAAGTTGTTTGGGCCTAAAGTGTTGGCCTTAAGCAGCCCTCTGCCAGAGGCTGTTTTCACCATACATTTAATCTGTTCCTGCCAACTTGTTGCCATCATAATTTGTATAAACACTGGAGGTCATAGTTTAGTTCATCCTCTGACTTTAGTTTACCTCATATCTACAGCTCTGACTAATAAAACATTTCATAACCATGCAAGGTCATTTTTCCTGAGTGAAGGTGACAGATGTTTGACAATCTGTTGAAATAGCAGGGGACGATGCTAACAACCAGAACTGAAAGGCAGATGGGGCAGTACCACTCACTGGACAAGAGATCAGTGAATGCTTGCTCACTTATTGTAAGCAAAGTGGACAAAAACATTTTCAAGATGCAACTTACTTCTTTGGTCTTGACGAAAATGATATTTTTGATATTGTAGTTATTTAAAGGTTTTTATGCGATACAGGAACTGTTTGAGCCCACTTGTTTTCAAATTTGGTTGTATTGAATTAAAATGAGTTCTTCACCATCGTCTTAGATGACAGTTGTGGATTTTGTAGCAACAAGACTGTGCCATGACATTGTGCTGTCATATCAATTCAATAACTATGACAATAACAATGGAAGCCTCAGTATCAGCCTCATAAAACAGATACTGTGGGAGTATTTTTATCTGAATGCACCAGTTGGACAAACAAATAATTTCAATGAAAGTCATTGGATGAGTTTGTGTGATGAGGTGCTCCCACATTGCAAACTATTTATCCTTTATACTTGCATGTGTGTTTATCTAACACCTTTCATGAAGCTCTGAGTCTGGTTTGAAATCCTGCTTGAGACCAGATTCTTTTTATGTGGGGCTTTCAGATTTATCCCAAAAGCCAGGATGGCACCAGTGCTGTGCAATGCCAGAGATCTGAACCAAACTCACAGGAACCCTTGACACTATATCTGAAAAAAAAAGTTTTTTAATCACCTGGTGGACATTAAAGACGTGTTAAGTGTTTTACTTTAGTGCCTAAAGCCAGGGTCCCTGAAGCTTCCTAATATACAGCCTTGTCATCTCCTCTGCCCAGCTTTTTTCCTGTGATGAATAAGCGCTTTCACAAAGAAGTGGAATTGAAAAAAGGTGGCACTATTCCCTCCACAAGCATTAACAAACAAAAGTGCTTTCATTGTTAACATTGTTCAGGTTGGCTAAGTAACATTTTAAACAGTCAAACAAGTCTGGTAAAGATAAGCCAAACTTATTCTGATATGAAAAGTGTCAATATATGTGTGTTGAGGAGTCCAATCCTACATTTGTTGGTGCACAAACACCTTTTTTGAGGGACAAACACTGCCAAGCCACAAACAACCAGACAAGCTACCCATAAATAGCTGAGTGTGCTTGGAATATTTATAGACAGGTTTACAAAGCAGCTGAACACAGAAAGCTTCAATGAACACGTCTCCAATGCTACACCAAAGAAAGATTACACCACATGTGATGTGATATCACTTTGATACTGAAAGGGCCTGCAAATGTTAGCAAGCTAACTGTGCCAAATGTGAAGCCCAACACTATCACTAACACCAGACCCCAAGTTCACTGTCAGCTAGCAAGCTAACTGTACCAAATGTGAAGCCCAACACTATCACTAACACCAGACCCCAAGTTCACTGTCAGTGTCCAGAGACAATGTCCTCACTATGTACAAAACAATCTCTGGAGGCAAACCACATGTCCATCTATCAACATTTGGTTCTTGTAAAACTCTTTCAGTTGTCTCACTTCCTCATCTTACAAGCACTTCAACTTTTGGAGAAAAAAAGTTCACTTGTCGTCTGATATGTCCCACCCACTAACAAGTGTCGGGATGACGAGTGTCGTTCACTTAATCTCACAGTGGTGAGAATGTCGATTGGTGTATTCAGAGACTGATGTTGGTGCTGGTTTGTTAAGTGGTTTCATTTTCTAGAAAAGCCTTTCACAGCATCTTTACAGCAGCATGATGTATTCACAAGACCCACCTGACAAACACACGACACAGCAGCAGGGTGGGAAGTCTGGAGGAAATGATATCCCGTTTTCTAACATTTATCATTAGGGACCATTGTCATGACACCTTTATTTTGGCTCATGCTCTGCTGCTCAGAAATGTCCTTCAAAATTATTCAAAATTCTTTCTCTGAATTATTTCTAGGCCAGATGCTTGTGAGAGGTGTCACGTCATCCCTGATCTGAAAATAGACCTTGTGGAGAAAGGCTGTCACTCTGAGATACGATGGACTCATGACTATATTTGTGATGGCATCCTACAATAGATTTGTCAAGGATGTAAACAAGTTGTGTCATTCTGACTCCAGAGCTACTGTGGGATTTACAATGAGCAAGGTTTGGCTTAAGCACATTAGATCAGGCACAGTCACAATTTAACTGACACCCCAGGGATTTGAACCAGCAACATTCTGGTTACTCAGTACTGGCCTCCAATTGTATTGCCCTGCCCACTTTGTGGGTGGATAGGGATGACGGTGAAGGACTTCCCTCTGTTCTCTTCCCCACACACTATACATCCACAGCTAAGAGGACAGGTTCAATGCACCGGGGGTCCAAGTGGGCCTCTTTCTCCTGTTAATCCTGTTTTGAAGCACACACACTTTACCACGACGAAGTGCACTGATAAGCGAGGTCTTGAATCCTGCCCTGATCCTGGGTGGTGGTGAACCTCCTCTAACCAATCATCACTTCCTTGCTTCAAGGAAGTAACCTGTCTTGTGGCAGTGTTGCCAACTTGGCAACTCTAAATCCTCTTGGCGACTTCCTTTGTCTAAAGTGATGTATGTGCAACTAATCCAGCATTTTTTCCTGCTGTTTTGGAGACACTGACACAAAAGCTCGTATTGTTCTACATACTATTAACTATCTAATGTTGAGCACACCTGCGCCACCAGTGCACCCTGTCTGCTGTCTACTCTGCAACCACACTTAATGATTCATGAATTAGCAAAACTCTTTCTGAGATTTTGTTGGCGCAATCATCTGGTGTCATTGTACTGAGGTGGTGGCAACATCTCACTCCAAGGTTTTCAGAAAAGTTTACAGCTCTGAAGTAACAATGCAAAAATCTGCATTTAAGGTAATGTTAGCACTTATCTTGAAATTGGATTGTGTCTGGTTGTCACAACTAAATTTGGTAACTTAGAGGTGCAACGCGTCTAGTGTCTTGGACAGCTGAGTTGAGCTGCAGCTTTGCTTGGACTGAAGCAGTAAAACACACTGCACCCCAAAGACAAAGGTCTTTTTCTGTGGGGTTTTTTTTGGTCTAACAGAACTTTTTGGCATCTGTTTTTTTTAAAATCAGAAGTGGGACCTGAATGAGTTGCTTCTATATTCATGTTCAGACATTCATAACCACTCCTTGTCAAAACAAACAGGTCGGTAACGGTACTCAGAACTATGGCAGGGAGAGGAAGTCAAGGAGCCTGCAATGAGAGACAAGGTGAGCTATCAAAATAAAACAGAAAACAGACTCTTCTATGCTGCTATTTCTTTAGAGTTTTATAGATAGGCAGTGGGCGCTCTTTAACTTAGACTTGTGGGTTAAGTTACACTTTAAACCCTTGACATTTAAGCCTGCTATGGGACCGTGCTCTGTCATCACATCCATCAGATGACCATCAGATGAAAGGCTTCAGATGTTCACAAGTGACATTATCTACAGGTGATATAGATATCAGATGACCAAAGTTTAGCCTTGATATAACCACCAAGTTTGTCCTTAGGGCTTTGCATCTGCCAAGCACACTACCAGCAATAACACCGCTACAGTAGGAGTCAAACTGAGCTCAGCATGTACGGTACATAAATTTGGGGTTAGTAAAGACTAAGGCGCCATCTGTTGGAAGAAAGAGCTCATCACATAAATACGGCAAATTTCTTTTTTTAAATGTAGGCTATTTTTTTAAAGAGAAAAGTAACTTTTAACCACATAAGTAATTGCAAAGAAACTTGTAAAATTGTAGAACACCTGCAATATTAAATGTTTGAGTCAAATAATCATGCATGACATTGATGCATATCAATCTGTCCACATACAAGATTTTTACACCGCCATTAGAACCACAACTTGGAGTTCATTTGTTTCCATTTCCTCTTTTGATGAAGTGCACATTCCGCTTACACAGAGTCAGATTCAGGAAGACACACACATTGCTTGTTTTTTTTGCTATTGCTGTATTTTATAAACAGGAACTATTGCTTCTTTCTTCAATTTAAAGGTGCTATATGTAGGATTTTTAGTAAAAGCTATATTTAAAAAAATAATAATAATACGGCAAAATGGCGGAGT
>JAUESE010071456.1:0-27265 GCA_032274725.1 Malacoctenus triangulatus
CATACATGCATGTGGAGAATATCTGAACTCTACACATGAAGGCCCCCTGAACCAGAATCAAAACCCCTGTGTTCTCATGGTGAAACATAAAAGCACCCCCCCCCCCCACCCACCCCCCAAAAAAAGACACACGTGGCTTCAAATTGAAAAGAATTGCAAAAACTTGTAATTTATTGTCCTGGCTTCCTTTTTTTTTTGTTAATAAGAGACACCTTAATCTTTTGAAAATACACAAAGGGATATATAAACCGAAAAGTTAAAAATATGAATATATATACATACATATTTCAACCATCATTGAAATGTAATATCACTGAGAGATGAGAGAAATGCCAAGTCGGAATATGCAAATATGTTCATCTGGCTTCCTCAGTCGGCGACAATTTTAATTGATTAATTGAAGATGTTTATTGGATTGGTTGCAGCTTAACAAATCGAAATGTGATTTGTCAAGCTGTTCGGTACAACAGCGTGACCGTGTCCCCCCCCGTTCACCTCCATATCGTTCCCGATGAGTTAATGTCCTGATTTCTCCGAGTCTGAAGCCGAGGCAGGACCAATCCCTTAAAGATTTTTAGCGGGCGCGCTTTGATTGAGATAAGTGGGATATTCATTGCCTCTGACAGACGTAACCTTGGTGAGCGCTTTTTCTCTGGCAGCCACTCGAGGAGCGTGGCAGACTGCGAGCGCCGGACACTGGGCATGACTGCGCCGGCGCGCTAACCTTGAGCCAGGCTCCCGTTGAGCGGCGCCTCGGTGTTTAAGGCCCAGAGAAAACTCATTGAACAGCTGACTTAACTGGGTTAGACTGCACCAGTGGATGCAAACGATCAGACCCGCTAATTAACAGCCGAAACAACCTTGAAAGCTGCAGACAACAGTCTGTTAGCAGCATTTGCCCCCCCCCACCACCCCACCACCACCAATACGTACAGTTTCATGTGCGTGTGTTATGCACCGTGCAACTCGCTTCATTTATTTTGCGCTTCAACAACAGTTTCTTTATAATCTTTTCTCAACAGCTGAAATTAGGTTCGAAGTACTTTCCCATCAAGCTATTGTGTTGCAAATTGGAGAGACATAACAGACAGATAAAAGCGCTGCATGTTACCCCTGACAAGAAAAAGGATGTACATGTCGGTTGGTCGGGTGGGAGGCAGGAACCGTTTCAGACTAAATAATCATCACTTTCGAGGATGCCTATTGGGGTGACTCACTTGTTTACTTGTTATCCGTATGTTCGTGTTGGTGGAGAAAGCGGATATATGTGCCTTTGACATGTGTTTTCACACAACAGTGAAAAAATGGAGAAAAAAAAAGAAAAAAACTGAAAGGGGAAACTCATCAGATTGTGTCAGAGTTGAAGCGCCGAGCCCCGGGGATTGCGTTTGATTTTTCCTCCTGATTCAGCAAGCCCGTAGTTCTCTTCTGAGGGGTCGGTCTGGCGTGAGCTGCTCCTGGGGGTCAGGGGCCAATTCGGCATTATTGAATAATAAATAAATAGAAATTTGTTCCGTCCAAGGCCGATCCCTGTTGTTTCTGCTCCCCCTCCGCTCCGCCGTGCAGACAGACGGCAGCTGGATCCTTGTATTCTCTGTAATGACCTGTATATATGCAGGGTTTCATATTTCAATCACCGCCACGGCGATGGAAATTGGTGGTTTAAGATGAAGTTGAAATTGGAAAGTGGCTATCCTGTCTGCATGAGGAAACACATTTGAATCCCGGTGGAGAAGGTGCTTGGCAGCTGCATCTGGAACGCGACCCGACAAGTTCTTAGGAGTGGAGTTTAAGTTCCAGCCACAAGTGCCTCGACTCCCTTTCAAGCCTTAGCCAAATGATTTTTCAGCGGAGGTCGCATCAGGGACATGAGATTTGAGGAAGTATTTCATAATAGCCCCATAATCAATGATTCATCACTGGAAATATTAATGAGCCATAAATGATGTATTGGACTCTGATGAGGTAGATCTACAATCACGTCGTTAAATGTCACAGGACTGTTCATTCATGGTAATTAGGTATTTGTAATAATTAATGCTTCGTGTTATTTGGCCATAAAGTCTGTATGGGAAATGATGTGCCAGCCAGCGTGCCTTTGCTTTTTCTGTCGCGGCGCTGCGAGCCTGTCAGAAATGAGTTTTAAGGCTTTCACCTTCTCTTTCTCGCTTTTCACCTATTCCTGTTACTCACACAGTTTCTTCTCTCTGCTACATTAGCTGAATATTCATTATGTGGCTAATAGTGGTGCCTTTGAAGAGGAATGATCATATTTAATTTTCTCGCCTGAGAAGGAACAAGTTAGTGGGGAGAGGGTGTAGCAGAGGAGTGTACGGGGAAAGATAAAGGGGAGGGAGTGGGAAAATTAGATCAAGCGATGAATGAAGTGGCGCTGGGGCATGGCGTTTATGGACCGGCAGTGGTGGGACAGATGGAGGGAGGTGAGATGAATCTCGTGATTACAATATGATTATATCGCGCTATCTGCCTGATAGCGCTGATTGATCTGCACACGTACCTCCACCGGTCCTCCATCTTTTCCCAGCGCCAGTACATTGTACGCGGGGGCGCGTTGTTCGCTCCCTCCTCTATGCGCCTTCCTTGGAAGGAGAGAGTCCTTCTTTCTACTACTTCTATGAAGGGATGCGATTATTAAAGAAAAAAAAAAAAAAAAAGCTCAACCAGTGTCCGCCGCAGCGGTATTTCTTCACCCAAGCTGCTGCAGTCCCTGGCTGTGTTTATCGCTTTATCGATTACCATCACAAGGCAGTAATTTGCCGGGACTTGCAGGGACATGATTAAAGATCCGCTGGCGATGCATGGTGGCTCAAGCCAGTGCTCGAGTGTCATGTTGATGAACACACGCTGACATACATACACACACGTATGTACACGGACACTAACACACTGGTGAGCAGGGGGAAGGGGGGGGAGGCCTGAGGGAGGGTGGTGTGGGGCGCATTCCTGTCATAGACATCAATGGCTTTAAATCTCCCGAGCTAACCTTTTAATGCTCTCAGATCCTTATGGCTGGCTGGATAATTGATTGTGTTTGGTCTAATGGGATTAAGAGGCAGTTGTGGCCTTGGGCTGGACACAGTGGCAGTGATGGCAGCATTGGTAGTGGATTGGAAGATGGTAGTCTGAGGCGTATGAAGTGAATGAAGTATGGACTGTATTGATGTAGAAGTGTGTTTGTGTGTGTGTGTGTGTGAGAGAGAGAGAGAGAGAGAAAGAGAGAGAGAGAGAGAGAGAGAGAGAGAGAGAGAGAGAGAGAGAGAGAGAGAGAGAGAGAGAGAGAGAGAGAGATGGACAGACACGGACAGCAGGGCAGGACAGAGAGGGAGTGAAGCAGCCGATTTAAAACAGACTGAGAGAAGAGAGGATAAAAACAGGCTAGAACAGATAGCTGCAGGTCTGCTTCTCAGTCCATCCCTAATTAGCTGTATGAGAAAACCAGGGAGCTGATGGTATCCCCAAGTGAAAAGCTTGTTAGCGTAAGAGATGCTATCTGCTGGCTATTGGTTTTGGCTGTGTTTTGCACACTGGGTGAGTCACTGGGTCTGCGGTGTTCGGCGAGATGAAAGCAACGGGAAAATGGGAGCCAAGGTGCCGGGGCCCAGCCCCCCTCTTATCACCCGGGATAAAGCCCGTCCCATCCTCACACATCAACAGCCGCGGCGCTTTAGCTTCATCCCCGACACCAGAGCTTGTTTGAATGTGCCAGTCTGCTAGCCCCCCTTTCTTCTCTGAATTATTTTTAACTTCCCTCCACACTTGGGACGAGATAAAAGCAAAAGTTTGTGTGGGAGTGTAGTGAGGGATGAGGCTGCAGTTAGTACATTTTTCGCCGGAGTTTCTCACAGACTGTATACTTGTCGCCCGGCTATGTGGCAGCTGTGCGTCTGGAGTCCCTGGCCTCCACGTGCACGACTCGATCCTGAGCGCGGCACAAAGCGGCTGTCATTACTGCTACTGTTTTGAGACTTCACACCCGGCTCCTCTTTAGGACTGCGCTCAAGCACCTCCCTCTTCAAAACCTCATAGTATAGAGGGGGAGGAGGAGGGGGGGGGTTAACGCGGCCTGTCATAGCTGGACTGCTGGCTCTATTCACGAGTCCAGCCAGCCAGATCATGCCACAGATCCAGGTTTTGTCTCCGGTGAATAGAGCGGCTGCAGCGGCCCACCAGCCCTTTATGCTGGGCCACATTTTCACTTGGGCTCGGAATATGCCAGGTCAGGATAAATGTTGCCATTTTGCCAGCTTTACTTGGCAGGAGTTGTGAAAATGTGCGTATGTGTGCATCGGTGACAGTACAAGTGTTGGTTAATGAGAGACAAACAGGGAAGCGAGAGCGCTGCAGAGAACAGCGCGGGCTACGATGGGAGGCAGATGATAAATCTGGTGTGTGCGGAGTAGGAACATGAGCGAGTACCGATAAGTGTGCAGCACACACACACACACCCACAAAAAAATCATCCAGTGTGTTTGTGAGTTCGAGAAAATGTGTCACTCTGACCTGGCTGTCTGCCTATTCCTGTCGAAGAGACGACAGGTGAAGGGTTGCTATGGTTACGTGGAGTAGGGGTAGGGTTGGAATAAGTGTTTTTTTTTTTTTTTGCGCCCCATCTCCCAGTCACAACTTTTCCACACCTCACATGTACTAGTTTTGTTTAGGTAATTGGTGCTACTGTACCACCATATGGGTGCAGCAGGTGTTGCTGGTGGGTGAGGGGCAGTGTGTGCACACGGAGAGCTATCAGTCTGCCTTGTTCTTGCTCTGTAGGGACTTCCCAGAGAGCTGTGTTGGCCCTACACAGGCCAGATGCTGCCTCGCTGTGCTCTGCTGCCCCTCCAACCCCCCCCACCTCACCCCCCACCCCCACCCAGCTCCATTCCCTGGCCCACATCAGACACATGCAGACCACTTCTCTCTCTTACCCCCCCTCCCACAGCTCTAAATCTCTTTAATTCTATCATCTGTTGCCCATTGAGGGCAGCAATTTAGTCTTTACGCAGCATTTTAGTGCGCCATTAAAAAACGTGCGGGGTTGGTGGCCAGGCCCCCCGAAGCAGAAAGGTGGACACTGCACTCTCGGGGTCTTCGCTGTGTGTGTTTCTGTGCCGCCGTCTCCGGGGACACATCTGACACTAGAAGGGGTTTCTGAAAAAAGACACGGGCATCACATCACACAGCGCCCAACACTGGTCACCACATCGTGACAGCTGTCTCTCCAACATATATTTACTTTGTGGCCACATGGTGGTGCATTTCGTTGGCTGCCCATGAATTGTTACCCACCTGTAGTTTTCCAGTTTCCTGGAAAGTTTGGTTCTAACTAGTTTGCCATTGTGTGGCACGCAGTCGAATGTCTGGGTTGTGATTCTCACCACCTGGAGAGAAAAAGGTTGTGAGTGCTTCTTGCGCGCATTTTTGCAGGCACCAGTTTCATGCAATTTTGAACAATTTCACCGATACTTTTTCAGTGATTGGAAACTATTTGTGTCGAGTTAATGACTTCTCTATCTCCCAGATGGAGAGAAACACCCACACTCAAAACAATGACAGAACAAAAACTTGCAAAATAATTCTGTCTCGCAGAATTATACCAGGACCAATTGTTTACATCATTACAGCAGCTGCACTCCAGACTAACCTGAAGCTACTCGAGCTTAATAAGCTGCCGGTTTCACCCCGTATTGAGTCAGGGGTCTCCCGAGGTCATGTTTCACTGGTTTACTCCTGCTAATGGGGAGTTGGATCAACTGGTCTTGGCCTTCTGCCACTCGGGCAGGCTACTCTCCTCCGCCGAGGTGAGGGAGAGGCTCCGTCCTTAACAGACCTGACATTGACTCTAAAAGTGATTGGCCTCTCTTAATCAGTGGAGTGCCTTGCAGCAGTGGGGCGTCACTGAGCGTGGCGTGGTCATGACCCGTCCCACTGCACCTCCAGGCGAGCCGGACTCGTCACTGAGGAGGAGAATGTTTTCAGTCTTTCGCGACATACCAGCGCAGACATAATAAAAATACACAAAAGGAAAGGAGGAAGCTTTTATTCTGTCAGGCCTGATATAGTCAGGATGATATATCTTGCCACCACGCTGTTCTTATAGGCGAGCTTTGAAGCAGGATAACGGTGACCGAGGAAAGGTCGATGTCAAGTGTCCCCGAAATGAGCAGCACAACCCAGGCACTCTCTCTGAGTGAGTCACATCGCAAAGACCACAGCCATCAATACAAAGGAGATGAATGCGTAGTTGTTTTACCTGTGCGTGGCACTTGAAGTTTTCTCTCCACACATATATACAAATCAATGTTGTATTTTCATTTATGCCTTCAACCAGGAGAGACCCTACACATCATCATATATGACAAAACAAAGATGTTTACCACTCAAAAGAAGAGAAACCGCCTTCATCTGTTTGATGAGATTAATATCGGTAAATATTTCCTGCCTACTTATTTACTCTGGTATCTCGTTGGCACTGCATTTCTCCCATCTGGGAGTGTTTTTGTTCTTTTTCACCCAGTATCTCACAGACAAAGATAAACACTGGTGTTGTTTGCTGGTGAGCCAGTGTCAACACCGGTGATGTCACAGATACCCATTGTAGCAAACAAGCCGGCAAACAATGATACGGGATTAGCTTCCCCGACAATCAGGGACAGCCCAAGGGTAGCGGAGAGATACGGGCCTGCGAAGTGCTTTGGTTGTGCACATCTTGCCGACAGCTGTCTGTCCACATGTCAGGGTGAGCAACAAATCTAATCCACAGCTTCATGGCACCTCCAACATGCAGCAGCAGTGACAGAATGGAAAGCAACAACATACCCCCCCCCCCCACTCCACCCCCCTCCCCCACCACCACCTTCCATCCATCTCACGCTTCAAATGCTAGGTGCTGGATTATTTGTGGTGTGGCGGATCATCCGGAGCCCTCTCACCCACCCAGTCAGCCTCAGAGGTGGATTAGTGGCCGGGTAATCTGACGGCTTGTGGTGACACATGTCAACCATGGGATGTCTGCGGCAAGAAGTCAGGATGAGTTCGAAAGGTTGGATAATCTAGGATATACAGCCCCTGGAATTTTCTCCCTCGACACTCCCACAGTGAACCCCCCCCTCCCCTCGCCCCCCCACCCTGGGGCCCCACAAAAACAGACACATGTGCATTCACGTATGTACACACGTTACACACGTATGCAGACTCTCCCGCGTTGGGCCCGTGGGCTTTCTTGACATTACCACCCTGACATTACCTCCTCAGCACAAATCCAGCCAGGGATTCCTGTCACATCCTTCCATGGGCACGACTCACATTTTCATTATGGTGGAGCCAGTGGCGCCGCACAACCTTTCTTTCCTCCCCTTCCTCTCTTCCTCCTCTCTTCATCACTGTGTCAATCATCACAATGCTGTCACTCTGGATCCGTCTCTGAACTAAGCTGTCTCAGAGCTAAGATCCAGACACACTTGAGAGACTGAGGCAGACTACTCACCCAGACGCTCCGCTCTTGAAGTCGTACCAGTATTTCACTGCTTTCTGCCCCTCGACACTTTTTTTTTTTTAAAGTTTTTCCTCTCCGATTTTTTTTTTCCCCCCTTTTCCTCTTTTTACTGATCTAATTTGCAATATTTCCACATATTAGATGAAGCCTGTACATGCGGAACAGAGTACACATGGCCAGGGAATTGAGAAGTGCAAATAATTCCCTCATGTGGAAAGGCTGCAATTAACTGGGGATGTCAGCCTTTGTAAAATATAATTGAGTTCAGGACGAAATGAACGTCTCTAATCCGGCCGACAGAGCACTGTCAATCAGTGTTCCTCGCATTCCCAAAACCAACTGTCATGCTTGTTTATGTCGGTCTCCCTCCCCAGTTTTTGGACACTAATGCTCTGGCAGCTGCTGCTGCCTTTAATGCGCGGGTGACTGGGTGACTTTGTGCGTGCTCGGTGGGAGCGGGATGTTGCACTACGGGGAGACACTGGACATCTGTTTTTCCGCCGGTCAGGAAGGAGATAACATTGTGCACTGAGGCATGGCGTCGGGCACCTGTGTGATTGAAGAAACGTTTTGCCCCCCCATTATTGAGAGCAAATCGCCTCTCGTGACGTGCAGAGTGATATCAGCGGGGCGTGTATCTATTAGCATAGCATGGCTTCACCTCAATTCTAAGGGTCAAATAACAGACCACCAGTCAGCCGTCCTCTCAAGTCAATAGGACTCTTTTTGTCCTCGAGATACTGGATGAGAATTACCCTGGCCATCATTGCAGTGCTGTGCAAAGCATCTTCAAGATATCCTCCTGGAAATGTCAACCATTTACAACACTCAAATATTGCCTGTCATGGCGAAAAGACCAGTGTTGACCTTAAAGTGTCTGGATAAATGAGCGCACTTAGAGAACAATCTTTTTTTTTTTTTTATTTTCTCCTCTCCGTAATTCCTTTTCTACCTGTCCGTCCTCCCGTGGCGTCTGCCTCGGGTGCTGATCTATGGCCTTTCTCTAATCAACGCTCTGACTGAGCGGTGAAGGGCTCGCACCGCATCAGATACTGGCGCGTCATTCAAAACAGCCCTCCGCATGTCCGTCTGGTGTGTGTCACACAGTTTAGTTTTTTTGTGTGTGTGTGTGTCTAATAATTGCCTTTCAAGGGCCTCTTTAGTGATCCCCACAGACTCCCAACAGGCTCCCATGGAAATGGATTAATTACAGGGCGCCTGACAAATGGCTGCCCGCAGTTGCAGTGCCTTTTGAAACTCTCTCGACTAATCAGCTGAAGACAGAGCTTGGTCACTCAGCACGACCTCATCACCAGTCTGACACAGTGGCTGTGGCTGAAGGGCCCCTCGCCGGAGATTAATTGCGTTGAACTCTCGGCGCTGCGTGCTAACACGCGGAGTCATCTCAGTCATCTCGACCAAAACGGCGGTTTCTTTAACCCCCTCGGACACCTGCGGACCCACAGTGATTGTAGAGTAATAACAAAATATCTTTGTGGTCCCGCTCAGAACTCTTTGTCTCGCAGGATCGATCTCAGAGTCCGATAGATTTGGGATTGTTTGCACAGCGCCTTCGTACAGCGCCAGTTTCTTTGTTTACGTTTGCTGTGTGTTCTCTCTTCTCGCTGAAATTGTTGAGCAGGAGAATGTACTGTTCCACTTTGTACGAGTGATATAAAATTTTAAGCCACGGTTCGTCTCGCTGCCCCTTTGAAAGATTCACAACAAAAACAATGTGCTTCCCTGTCTCGTAGATCGCTGGTTCTCAACCTTTTGCTTCTAAGTAAAGCTGTGAATACTCTCTCTGATTTACCAAAAAGATCACACTGAAGGAGGGGGGGGGTCCCGGACCCCAGGCTGGAAACCACCGTTATAAATGATAAAGATTACATCATTACGAGCATCTGATGGGAAAATCTGTACTTGTATCTCTCCAAAATCCTTAAAAGAAACATTACCCTTAATCACTTTGCAGTGTGTGGCTACACCTGCTTGCCTACCATATGGTGGTCTCGGCACTCGTTTCCAAAGCAGTTGTGCAAAAATTAGCTGCTCCAGTCAGAAAATATTTTAAACACTCAGTCCCAGTTTTTCGGGAGAAGAAAAAAATGCCTGCAGCAACTGTTTATAAATGTGAACAATCCCAAAAACCAACTGAATAGAGCCGGAATACAGAGCAGAGCCCTGGTGTACCTCTAAGAATACCTTTGTAGGTGAGTAAACGCGTGACAAATGTGTGCACGGAGGGAGGAGGGGTTGGGGGGGATGAGAGAGGGTTGGTGGGGGTGTTGGGCATGCGTGATCCCCTTGACTGGGATCCAGATCCACAGACAGAGTGCACTGAGCCCTCAGTCAGCACATCACATAAAAGCAGCAGGCTTTGCGGGATTGCGAATGGAGAGTTTATTTTTTCCTCATTTGTTTTCCTTCCTCTCAGAGAGGACAGGTTTTTCTACCATTGTGAGCACACAAAAGAGTCTGCCATTATCACAGCCGTAATCGACCATTACAGTTTTTCCCCCACTAGAGTGCTCGTTAACTGCAGGACAAAAAGCCTCCAAAACAGACAGCGTGTCCTGGTGCAAACAACGGGGTGGTTCATCGTTGCCAGCTTAAACCAGCAGCTTGTAAATTGAATCCCGTGGCATACAGTCAAGTTTACAGTGTTCGGTGGAGCTTTGCCACTGTCAACCAGCCAGCAGTGCCCAAAACTGACCCTGAGGCGCGACAACACCTGGCTCGTCCCTTGTTAATCACAGGCGGGACTCCAATCCAAGCACAAATGTCTGTGTGTCCGCGGCAATTCATGGCAGACAGGAACCAAGCCGATGTGTGTTTTGTACTCGACAAAAGCCATGATTTCACTCTCCGTCTACAGGTTTATAGTCCCTGTCCTTTATGCTGCAGTGCGCCTTTTCAGGGTTAGTGTAATTTACTGCGCTTCTCTCCGGAGCTGCATCCATTTGCGTGTGTTTCTGTTGCCTTTGTCCAACCTCATTATTGACGTTAATGGGCTCAGATGCCAACTATGATTGGCGCCGTCAGAGTCTGGATAACTTTAAAGGCCCGGCCCCAAGATGGAGACGGCGTTTCTGAGGCGTGCGTCCCGAGTGTGCTTGTGTGTGAGGGGCGCGCACGGCTTTACCTCTGCTCGGCGAGGCCCGCCGAGGAGACGCGCGCGCGACAGATATGCAGTCGCATCAGGGAAATTATGTGCGACAGCAATCACTTTACATTCCCAGACCTTAACAGATGGAGCGTGCCGTACAGTGAAATAAACACACAGCCGAATGTAGCACTGATACAATCATGCCAGCTCTTTGAGAGGGGGGGGAGGAGGGGGGGAGGGAAAGGGGCAGGGAGAGAAAAATGATGGAGAAAACAACATTTGGCGGGCCTTTGTTCAGGGTTGCTCGCTGCCTTGATGGATTTAAGGTGGGGCATTAATCTGTTGATCGAAGTGCCGTTCGTCTGCAGCCCCCCACGTCATCCATTTATTTCAAACGCTTCTCCTCATCCCCTCAGTCTGCTCTTTACTCTTTCAGATGACATCTTCTTTCAATGTATTTTGTTCAAATGGGATTACGAGGCACTGGACCACATATGGCCCTTGCTGGTCCCTATCTCTGTTGGGGAATGTAATCCTAACCCCCTCTACTCGCACCCTCCGACTCCCTTCTGCTCCGCCTCATTATCAGATGGTTAATACGTCGGGCCGAATCACTCTACATACCAGCGATATCAGCAACCCGTTTCACACGTCATCAAGACTTTTCCGTTTCTTTCTCTCTGTATCTTCCTCAAACTGATGAGGGTGTTTGACAGACTATATTTGGTGGACTTCAGAGAGATGAGTGGGGTAGATGGGCTGGGGGTGTGTGTGTGGGAGTGGGTGGGGGGGGGTGGCAGAATGGACTTGCAAGCAGATTATAGTGAGGTAAGTAGAACAACAACAATGTACGGATTACAGGCAGGATTTGTGTGAGGAACACATGATATCCGCTCTCATCCCTTTATCAGATTGGCTGTGATGGAGAGGGAGCGGTGGCTGCATGGGACCAGAGAGGAGTAGCTTTGGATTCATTAGGACGGCGCCCGATCGGGACGGAGAGCGATGATAGTGGCTCGTTATTAAACAGAACATCAGCTCACAGTCAGATGAGACGACTCTGTTCTCACAAGTCATATTAGGGTTTTTTTTTCCTGCTTTTTTTTTTTGAAACAAAGGAAGAAATTGCTTGTTTGATTGGATAACTGCAGCAATCTATCTAATCTCACATCACTGTATTTTAGAACAAGCACTGTCATTTCATGGACAATAACACTTGTTTTTTGAGTGGTAGAAAAAGGCCTATTGAATAAATCTGCCGGAATTCGAGGTTCTAAAGAATCTCGACAGAGGGTTTTATGTCAGTCTTTTATATTTTTGAGGTAATTACAGGAGATGAAGGCTCCCAGCTTTATCAGTAATTGGTCATTAGGAGAATAGAAAGATCTTAGGTGGCGTGATCAAAGAAGCACAGGGGAGGAGATTTGAGAAGATGGAAGAGTCAATTAAACACAGGCCAAAACTTCAAACTTTGGCCTCGTGGAACCACGACGGCAGCGTTTCTCCAACTGGAGCAGAAAGCCGAAACATGTTGGACTGATGCTCCTTTCTTGGAAGTACCCATTTGTTACGTTCAATAAACGTTGGACAACAGCATGGAAGTGCTGTCAAGCTGTTTTTTGTGATACTGAAAACCTTGTGCTGCGTTTCATTCATGACTTTAAGCTCACTGGAAACAGTCTCGCAGAAGTGTTACAAATTAAAAAATAGCAATAAAACAGTCGACGTGGACATGTTATACCTTTAAACCCTCGTGTAAACAATTCTCCGGGTCTCTGGAGCTGCCCAGAGTTTACTGTGAGGAAACTAAAGTAAAGGAGGGCGAGGTCATTTATCAGTTTCTCTCTTTATCAACAAACCTGTTGAACTTCTGAGGTTTTACCTTAAAAAAACCTGCCTTTTTAACAATTCTGTTTGTCTTCGCCTAAATTATCGAGTCGTAATTAACCCCTGATCTTTATTAAATCATGCATTGTTTTTCTCCTCGAGCATTAATAACCTATTGTTGAAACACTGACGATCATAAACCAGATGTTTTGTCAAAAAACGTTGCGGAAGCGCTGACATAATGATCCATCACTCCTAATGGCATCGTGTCCGAAAACACTTCTGTGTGTCACCCTGGATGGCTTTTTACTCAAAACATATTCTGTTGTTTAATTCAAAAGATCTATTGCAGCTTACGCAACCCTTTTTTTTTTCCTTTTTTTTCATCTTTTGAGCCAGACATCGATTTAATATTTGTTCTTGTCAAAGAGATTATCTCAACATAAACAGTGTGCCGAATGAGTCATTTTGAAAGGAAACTTTTTCGTTGTACGTTTGAAAAACTGCTTCATCCAAGGTTTAAGGTGACTGTGAAAGATGACTAACAAAAGGTAGCGATGTGAAGGACAGTTTACACACAGACTCCAACTGCACACGCACAAGCCTGGATTTAATTTGCTTTATTTGCTGTGGGATAGCAGAAAAAAATATCCCAAAAAGTGAGTGTTTCTGAGCGTCGTTTAAATCGCATCAACCAGGGATTTATAATTCACAAGCATTCATTATTTAACAGACCTAAATGACTTATTTTTTTTCTCCTATTAACTTGCATGCAGGACACATTCCCCTGTAGCTATCGACAAAAGAAGAGGATGCACTCGGCTCCTTGTGTATTTGCAGCCTGTGCGCGAGAGAAACTCGGGCTCTGACAGCATCAAGCCGACACCAGCGAGGGTCCGGCGCTAGTCATGCCGACACACCTTCTCATAGTGCTGTCCTCCCACACCTCTCCCCGCCGTTCCTTCCACTTGTCTCCTCTAAGTACAGGCTGACTATGCATGCAATCTCTGTAAAGACAAGATTCGCTAAGGTTCACTCTTGGTGACGCGGCGCCCGCACAATGGCAGACAAAGGGAATTCTGAGAAGTGACGGACAAACGGAAAAAGTAAAGAAATGAAATCGCCAGCCAGTGTGTGTGTGTGTGTGTGTGTGTGCGAGAGAGAGAAGTGGAACTCAGAAAGGCAGGGAGCTTTGAAAAAAAAATTGACTGAGACGAGGGAGGAAGGAAACAGATCGAACAAGAGGATGCCATGACAATTATAGGTAACAGAGCTCCCAACGTCAAAGTGGAACCCTATTTCTGGGAGCCGTCTTTTCTCCCGAATGTGAGACAGTAAATACCTTGTTTCTATCTTCCCGAGACGCCATTGTGACCACCAGTGCCACAATGGAAACCCTGATGAGGAGCACATGCAATTGCTCTCTCTTAATAAAATCTCACAGTTCCCATTACACCCAGACACAATGGGACTCTCGCCTGGCCGCTGATTGAGTTCCTGCTCTCCGGGAGCTATAATAGCAGCCGAGACACTCCCTCCCTTCCCCTCCCTCCCATCCCTCCCTCTCTCCACCTTCGCCCTTTTTACCCCACTCCTCCCTCTTCTCCACCTGCACCAGCTCCCGACTTCTTCCCGTGACACAAGTGATACTTTTACCTCGCGCCTCACATTCCTCTATCTTCACCTTGCAGCTTTTCCTCTCATCTCTATCTGTTGCCAAACTTCACGCGGCGACGTGCCAGAGAGAGACCTGGTTTCTGTGGTCGCTATTGATCTGATCGATAAGTGGCCACTTTTAGAGAGACGCCGAGGTCTCGCTGAGGTCAGTGGCACCTTTTTTTTTAAGGACGGGGGCTCAGGAGCCCGCGAGTCACAGTCTGTCTAGGAACGCCGCTGATTATGAGGGATTTGGAGGAGGTTCGGGAGGAGAGTCACGAGGCGGGATGGATTCCTTTGCCAGGGGAAAAGGGCAGAATGGTTCTCAGAAGTGGGTTAGGTTGTGGGAAAAGGAGATTTATTTGGTCTAATTGCACCCTCATCTGTAGGAGCACTTTGCTCTTTAGCCGTGGATGTAGGAGCAGTCTCTGTTCTCCTCTTGCGTTATCAGAGCCTCGGTGACTCATTAGCTTGGCCAAAGAAACAAAAATACAAATTTTAACAGCACTTTTTACACCAGCTCTCAAATGTACAGCGAGTCGTGGTTTTATTTCGAGGATTTTTATTTTTTTGTCCCAGTGTTGGCAATTGCCTCATTTGACTGTTGCACAGTTTCAAAGCTGTGGCGAACTGTATAGCTGGATTATGGTTATGCCTGCTGCGAATTAAAGGAGACACATTAAACTTGGTTTAATGTATTAAATTAAAGTGACTCACAGCACCTTTGAGGGACTTTCGCATCCACTTTGTGGAGGATCAAACAGGTAATTTTCCTGTCCTTGTAGACCGGTAATGATGCAATCAAGAGCATGTGCATTGCAAAACCCCGCACGTACACCAGACTCAATACACACATCTTTAAATAGGCCAACATGCTCTGAAGTCACTCACAGTTGGTGACCCATTAGAGACATTAAAGATTTCCAGTTTTTTTTTTTCCTTTTTTCTCCCAAGATGTTAGTCAGGTGAACTGAGGCACTCCCCGCTGCTCTGTGATGCCAGCAAAGGTCAGCAGCTGGTGGCTTTGCTCCCGTCGACTTCACAGTTCCTTCCTCCCGAGGGTCCAGACACCCTGCCAGGGAGTACACAAAGAAAAGGAGGCTTGTACATACATCACGGAGAAGCCATACGACGGCGCACCGTGCCTTTAAACAGAGCGGGTCCTCTGGGTCCCCTCGCCGGCGGGGCCGAGGCTGTGCCTGCTCCACCATTGCCAATATTAAAAAATTGCTCATTTTAATCATGTTCCTGCTTTAAGGTGTCAGAAACCTGCCAGTTGCTTTTCTTTAGAAAGCCGCAGGTGTGTGTTTCTTCCACTGTTTGGCTCAACTGTAATGTTTTGGACAATCAAAGCTCAGACTGAGGGGGTCCACAGGCCTTTCTTGGAGGCAATTAGAGAACTTAGAGGCTCTAAAGATAAATTGCCGGGAGTCACTTTATCGCCCCGAGGTACGCACAAATAGTTTTTTTTAGGTCGCGAAAGCATCGTTTCTACAATCATTTCTCTCATTTCTGCAGGATCTCAAAAGGTTTTTAAAGTTGGATTGACGGAGAAGTTGAATCGGAGGAGGAGAAATAAAAAGAGTACTTTTCTGTCTGCCAGCGTCCCGTCCGTCACTTAAGTGAAGCTGTCTCATGTAGGTCAGTGCTCTCAGCGCCGCCTGCTTCTCGCTCCGCCACTGTCCTGGCCAGGCCCGGCGTCAGCTGCTTATGTCACATTAATTTCATAGGGGGGGGGCTGGTGCACGGGCAGCCTTTGATATGCTTCATATTGCTATTTTGTGTGTTTGTTATTGTTATTATTTGATCCAGTCGACTGACTTGTCTGTGTCTGAGGGGGGCTGATACCATGGAGATAAGGGTGTCAGATCAGTCGGGCGCCGTGCTTTATTTCCCCCCCCCCTCGACAAATTCGCCAAAGTTTTTCACATCTCATCCTTGCGCCGCGATGACAGGCTGACAGGAGGGGTCCGGCCTGACACATCGCGGCGATAGGCAGCTCACGCTGACAATAATGCTGCCGTTGCTCATGCTGAAGAGAGCCCATCCCCTTTGATTTCATTGAGAAGGAACGCAGAGGGAGAGAGAGAGAGACAGAGGGGGGAGGGGTGGAGAGGGGGCGAGCGAGAGAGACGGAACAGAGGGAGGCAGACTGGCATCCAGTCAAGGAACCACGACCATTTTTTGATCTCCAGACAGTCTGCCACGCCGATGGTAATCCTTTTGCAACACCCGTCTTGCGCTGTGTAGGTAGACTGTCAGACTGACAAACACGTGCACTCACACAAACACAGATGTTAGAAACCAAGTCTGCGCATACATAATCAGCTTGTAAAAAAAAAAAAAAGAAAAAAAAAAAGCGCCAAGCGACATTTTGACTCGGAAAGCGAAGCGAAAGCCACACAATCACCAGTACAAACTTCGTCGCAGGTTTGAAGTCGTAAGATTTTCCAGATTGTGTCCTTGAGCAGGAGACGTTCACTGTGTTCGAGGTATAAAAACATCTCTTAAATAAACGGGAAAAGTGTAAAAAATACATTAATCACACCACTTGTCATCACGTCGAGCAACATTAATCATATTTGCAAATTGTCTCGCACTTGACAATTAGAAGAAAAGACGATAGAGAAATTGTTGATGGTGAGTAAGCCCCACGAAAGAGCTGATTGATTTAATTATTTTCCTGTCACTCATTAAAGGCAACATTAAAATGT
Organism: Malacoctenus triangulatus; assembly: GCA_032274725.1. Classification (NCBI taxonomy): domain Eukaryota; kingdom Metazoa; phylum Chordata; class Actinopteri; order Blenniiformes; family Labrisomidae; genus Malacoctenus; species Malacoctenus triangulatus. The sequence goes on from JAUESE010071456.1 coordinate 16,817, forward strand.
ATTCAAGTGCTTCTGCAAAACCCAAACTTTCCCTCTCCGGTTGCTGTGTTAATGGTTACAGGTAGCAGAGCTTGTTTTGTGGTGACCTCGACCTTGGAGAAACAGCTCCTGTGTTCAGAATTATCTCATTTGCACATTGTGATTTTTAATGTAGTCAGTAATAAAACCTTAGCTCTCTCCCAAAGTCCACAGTGATCAGTGCTGAGCTTAATCCCCCCCACACTCCCCCTTTCTTTTGTGTCTGTTGCTTTTATTTTGAATTCCTGCAGATCCGTGTTGGGTTGCCTACCTGCCTTTGTGATTTTTCCCTTCCAGTTTTTGTACTCATCAGCCAATTAGCCTTTTGTATCTGCATAGCCGCTTCATCTTCCAGTTGCCAGGTTGTCTCCGAACTTTGCATAGTTAAGCTTCCCAGCCTTCTTTGTTACCAGTGTCTCCTCTTTTTTTTCCCTGTTTGACCTTTTGCCTATCCCTAGTTTTGCTTCTTTTTTTTTGCCAGCTCTCTGCCCGTGTTGTTTGCTTGTTATCCTGCAGACCGTGAACAAAGCTTGCCTTTTGCTTCTCCAAGCTGCTGAGTGTCAAAGCATTTCTGTCCTCTGCCTTTGAGCTATTAGTCACAGTTGGTAGTTCACACCCATGTTAAATAAAAATCATGTGACATTCACTTTCTTTGCTGTGTGTAATTTGTCACTGTGTTCAAATATGAAGGTGTGGCTATTTGGGATTAAGAGTATAATTTCTTTTCCCTATTCCCTTCTTTATAAGAGGGTTTGGAGGGTCTTTTACAGCACTTATATCTTGAATCAGAGTAAAGTACTGGCAGGCAAAGATGAATCAGAACCTTCGCCTGCTATTCAGATGTTTTCATTGTGAAATATAGGCTAAATCTGGTCATTTTTCACCCTTTTTTTGATTTTAATTCACAAATGAGTTGCATTTATTTAGGCTTTAAGTCTAAACCGAAACCTCTCTGTGTGTGGTTTGCATGTTTATCTCTTCCTTGCTATTATTATTATCACAAAATGTGAAGTACGACCATAAGCTGCGAGCAAACGCTATTGTTTTTTGTTTTTGTCGTTTGTTTTTGCGTTGGGAAGCGTTCCAGCGGCGTTCCTCGCACTCAGGACAGCGGAACGTGTGACTCAATACATAATCATGACATCCTCGAGCTGATAGGCGTTGGATTAGATCTGAGTGGATTAGAAAGAATCTGGAGGTTGGTGGTTTGGTGGGAACAGATCACCTAGATTGAAAAAGGATTTCCGACACTTCCAAATGAGATATAGGCGTGCGTTCGGAGATAAGAAGCCGCGCATGAAAATGGGTCAATTGTTCTGCAGGTTTAGATTGTGATTAAGAAGATTACATTCCTCCAGTGAACAACAATGGCAAAGTCAGACAGCAGCCCAGTGGTGCTCAGCCACTCCGTCAGCCTGGCTGATCCCCATTGCGTCCTTTTTCACCAGCATTCACACTTTCATGTTTTGAGCGATGGGACTTAAGTTCTGGAGCCGCACTCGTCAGGCTGCAGATTTTTTTCTTTCTTTCTTTTTTTTTTTTTTTTCCTGTTGGAACAGAACATAACAAAGCGCAGGATAATTTGACTCATTCCCGTACCAAAGGGTGTGTTGATGAAACAGTGCGCGAGTCTGTCTGGTTCCCAACTACCTCATCCTCCATTTTTCAGAGGAGAGTGATTAGAGCGGGGGGCACTTAGGCCAGAGTTAGAGGACTGCTATTGATTGATCAAACCTGGCCGTTCGGTCTTGAAGAAGAAGGGGGTGGTGGGGTGGCGGGGGGGTGGTGGTGATGGTGGTGGAGGGGGAGGGGGGGGGGTCTTCCACGCAGTCTGTTCCTTCTCTAATGAAAGGAAGGCAAAGCTTGCCGCCTGCTTTGATCCAAAACGGATTAAAAACGCTCCTGCTTATGGAAGTGGAAAGATCAGAGTTGTCTGTCTGGGTGTATCTGATGTGTTTCTGGGAAAAGATACACAGCTCTCCGCCTCGGTGTCTGACACTCACTTCATGGTGGGGGACAAGGGATCAGACTCACTGTGTGGTCAACAAATACCCCCCCCCCTACACCCCCACCCTCAACCCCCTCCCCTCTCGCCCCCAAGCTTTGATCACCAGCTTCATCAGTGATTATTCATTTTCAGCCTCTGCTTCCTCTCTTCAGCAGGCTGTGTACACTATGCGTTGCGCCTCCGTGTCTTGTTCCAGTGTTTGTTTTCTCATTTTCCTCCAGAATCACATCTGTGTTTTCTGCTGCTACATGTTTCCCGTGCATGTGTCTGCGAGCGCTTGCCTTTGTGATGCATCACAAGGCGTTTTTGTTTTTTTTTTTTTTTTTTTTAACCAAAGGCAACAGATCTGAGGTTCCTGACGGCCTGTCTGTTTGCAACAAAAGAACGCAGGTCAGAATCAATAAGATCATTTTGTTATGCGCGGCGGCGCTTCGGACAGCCATTTGAAGGAAGTCCTGAAAATAAAAAAAGCTTAATAAACTTGAAGCCACGCTTTCAATAATTAAAGCTGATTTTCTCAGTGAGAGAAGGAAAAAAAACATTTTTGAGGCAGCGGACGAGGTGGAAGGCTTTGATACAGCCGAGGAGCGGTCATAAAAGTTTCAGATGTAGGGAGAGTAATTGACATTTTTCTCAAGTTGGCAGTCAGAACCACACATATGCTTTGCCAAGTAGACCTTCAAGTTTGTATGGTCAGTCTCTCTCTTTCTCTCCATTTCTATCTTCCTTACTCACACAGCAGACTGACACACACACACACACACACACACACACACACACACACACACACACACAGACGCACACTTTCTGTCCGATGCATTTCAGTTTGATGCGTTTTATGGATTTTTCTCACAGCTCAGTTGAAAAATTCAATTAATTGAGCCTTGCTGTGAAATATCTATCAGATGAGGATACAGTCATTTTTCAGAGTGTGGACCATGCAGTATTCATATCTGCATGATGCATGGAGTGCAAAATATAAACTGAGGGTAACAGCTGATTTATGCACGTATCTTCCTGATTTATTTTCACTCTGACACACACACGCGCGCACACACACACCCACACCCACACCTCCATTGACACAAACAGGAATGCAGCCACTTTGGGTGATGAAGCAGTCATTCAGGTACTTAAGTTTTCCAGCCCTGGGGCAGTGGACTGCATTGTGATGTGTACGGTGACAAGCAGCCCTGCTGCTCCTGTGAAGGCACCCTTTGAAAAGCTTCCCAGCTGCTCCTCCGAAAACGATCCGTTTATGCTAAAGCTGGCCACTTGAGGATTTTTTTGTGTGTGTGTGCGGCTGATTTATTATACACACCGTTTTCCCACATGTATGTTATCACAGAAGGGGGGGGTGGAGCTGTTAGAGAGACTCCAATAGCCACTGGCAGGTGCCGCTGCTCCCTCAGATCGTTCGCGCTTCAGGAGCATGGTGCACAGGGGAGCCAAAGCACCGCCGCAACAGAGGAGAGAGAGAGAGAGAGAGAGAGAGAGAGAGAGAGTGGTGGCCTCTCTGTGTTCAGTTCCTTCCTTTCTTCCGACTACCTGTTCATTAGGCAGATGACTGGCGAGCTGCGTGAGGCCTGGTAACGGCGAGCCTGCCAGAGGAAAACCTGACATTATCTCCTATTTATCAGAAGTTGCTGAACTCGTCGGCGCACTACCAGACATCAATGCATCAATAAATCAGCAATCACTCTGGGCGGTCTTGACTTGTATAGCTTCCTGCCGCCCTGACACACTTTTATATACTCCATTTTATTCACTTTTTATGTGCTGGGTTGATGTATTTTATCGAGCTAGTTACTACAGAACATAAACTAGGGATTACAACCTTGTGCATAAAAAAATCTGCCCCCAGAGAGGAATGGAAGCAATCTGTTTTTAATATACCCTAATTCTTATTCTCTGCACTGCTTCCGCGCTTCGCTTTCCGTCACTCAGCCTGCCATGCCTGTTGCCACTGTCTGTATGCAGAACCTGAGCAACATTGTTTTCATATCCTATTATCCGGAGATTTCGCCTGGCCTTCTCACCCCTCCGTTTCCCCCCTTTACTTTACCTCTCTACCTAGCGGAGGCTTCCACGAAGCAGCTGCTGTTATCTCCCAAGCTTTCAACAAGCTGTCACATCCACTAGCTGCTGCCTCCTTCAAAAGCTGTCTCCCACCACCGCGCTGTGTGCGCTCCCTGCGGTTCCCCGCTGCCTGCTGGGAGGCGCACCCGGTGATGTCAAACTTGGACAACTTCTAGAAAAAAAAAGAAAGGAAGAAAAAAAAGAAAAAAGAGGAACCAACACGAGGGTCGAATGATCGGAAGGATGGAGAAAACGTAAGCATAAAAGACGGAAGGGGTCCCGTTGCAATAAGGTTGTTATTTATTTCCCCCCCCTTCTTCTTTTTCCAAAGCTGACTCTATTGATTTTTTTTCTAACCTGAAACACAGCCACAGTAGAACCTTCCATCGTCTTATAGATTGGAATTGATTGCCTTGAGGCTCTCTTGTCCTGTAAATATTTGCAAGGCTTTATTGATTCCATTAGTGGCTGGCTGCTATTTGTGACAATGCTATGGATGGTTGCTGTTGAGAAGACTAAACGAATGCTGGGAGGGCCGTGGTTTTTTTTTTTTCTCCACCACACATTAAGGTCTTGTTTCACACGCGCAACGTTGTACACAACCGGTCCTCGCGGCCATTACGAGCCAAATGGTCATCCTCTTGATTTGTGTGTTACCTTTTGAAAGCAAGCTTTCCAGGTGCATGATGCACAAGCTCACAGCCACTCTCATTAGTCCATTTATTCGTCTTTAGAGAAAGGGGCGGTTGGAGGGGGTGTGGGGACGGGGGGGGGGGGTGAGTCACTATTTACTGCCAGATGTTTCTGTGCGGCGAGCCAAAGGTAGAGGATGACAGAAAGGCGTTTTGTTGTGTAAATCTTGGACGTGACCCTTTAGAGAGCAGTGATGCTGGCGTGATGGAGAGGAAGTGAGGAGGCCAGAGTCTTAAAAGCCTATACACAATGCTCATATAGGGGCCAGTAATGAACAATGCATATACAGTAGACAGTGGGTGTTTCATCTAATCTGATGAAGTGAGGGGCCGGGAGAGTGCTGCTTAAGAGCACAGGGGAGAGCGGAGTGGCCCACGCACTGCTGCTCTGTTAACCCGCATCTCCTATACTCGCACCCCCCCACCCTCACCCTCACCCTTCCTACCCCCCCCCCTGCATATTCCACTGTTGTCTCAGGAACACAAAGACTATTTTCAGGCAGCCAATCCACAGCAGAGTGGGAAACTGCAGCCCCGCATGCCCCTAAAAGCCTTCATGACTTTTTAATTGGTGGCTCAGGGCTGTACGTCCGGCGGTTGGAGAGTGGACCCCACTGCCAGAGCGCCGCTCCACAAAGGGATCAAGTCCCCCCCCCACCACCACCACCACCACCGCCCCGCCCCGCCCCACCACCACCACCTCGATCTCGGGGCCTGTCAAAGCAGTCAGGCATGGAGGCAGTGGATGGGTGGCATCTGAAGGTGAGCGAGGGAGGGTGAGAGACAGAGAGTTGGCAGTGGAAAAGAGCAGTTTGCGGTTGGGAAAGGTGGATGGTAGAAGGAAGCCAGGAGCAAATGTTTGTGAAGGGAGAAAGAATTTATGTGAAACTGCTGAGAGAAGGAATAGCCCTGCACCGAAATAGCAATTTCTGAGGTGAGAAAGAGTTTGTTCAGTGGAGTTGTAAGAGAAAAGTGATGTGCGCGTGTGTGCATGTGTACGTGTGTGTGTGCGTGTGTGCGTATGCGTGTTCGTTCGTACATTCGGTAGGGGCAACAGAACATTTGGAAGTGATGGATTGTTACAGCATACCAAACAGAGTGGGAAAGGTGGGTGGTGGATTTTATTGGAGAGCTGGAAAGGTTTTGTGATGAATAATAGTCATGAGTGAATTGGTCATTGTCAGAACCCTCCAGAGCCTATTGAATCAGCAAGGCTAGGGTTTTACAATGAGCTTCAGCCATGAAGATCGGCCTGTTGGGTCGTAATAGATGGAAAGTGAGTTGATGGAGGCAGGAGGTACAATAGATGAGGCGAGCTCTCACCACTGGAGCGGCGTTTGTCTGTGGGGAAATGGGCCACAGGAGAGACCTGTGCGCCTCCCACACACTGTGCCGAGATCATAGAGCAATATGGATGCATTTGATGATCATGCACCAGCACGCACAAACACAGACACGCATATTCATGCATGCACCCGCATGCACTTGTTACACAGGTACAGGCGCACATACAATGAGTAAACATGCTACGAGGCCCGCTGGCTAATGATGACTTGTTGACCGATCGCTAATGATCCCCCTCAACTCAGCCAGGAACATGATGGGCTTTGATCTGTCTGTCATTAAAGGACTGTGGAGTACAGACACGTCTCTTTAATCTGATGAAGAATTCAAATATACATGGAGTCGGCTCATGAGAGACGGGCCGCGTTTGCAAATGCCGACACAGATCGGAATAATTATATGTGCAGACTGACATGTAAACACCTTGTTTAAACTAACCAAAATCTGCTTTGTGTGAAAGCCAACGAACACACTGTGACAGTGACAGTTCATACATGCACACACACACATGCACGCACAGACACCCAGAAAGCTTTTAAATCCACGGCAGAGATTAAACACATCGTTTGCCCGCTATGGAAAAAGAGCAGTAATAAATAAAACAGATGATTTATTAATATCCAGAGTTGTAATCCACTGCATTATATGTGTACGAAAGCACATTACTTACCAATGCATGGTAAGTTAAAGTGCTTCTAATAAAATTCTTAAGTGCCTACAGGCATTTCAAAGCAGCAGCAGATCTGTAAGCTGCATCTTCTCAGTCTCCCGCTAATGGGACTGAAGTAAATATGTTCATTTGTGAATCTTCCCTCCAATTTAGCGCTCTTCATATTGTAGATGAAGATTATCCAGGGATTATGATGTTTGAAAAAAAAAATGCTATTTGATGTGTATTTATGCATGGCTTACAGATGTAGTAATATGGAATTAGGTCCCATCATGGCTGGAAAATACAGATGTATTAAGAAAAAAAAAGTGTCAATCCTACCTCCCCCATCTGGCACCCTGTCAGGTTGTCATTTAGTGATATTCATTTCAAAAAGTGGAAGTTTAACAGGCGCTTATGATGCAAATCACAGGCTATAACTCTGCGTGGTGTGGAGGGCTGCATTAAGCCTTCAAATCACTTATGCCTTTGCTTTAGCGCCAGCAGCATTATGCCATATCGGCTGGATCGCCCGTGCATATTTCAGCGCACCATCGCAGCCAACAGCAGTCAGTCCTGACGCTTTGTAGGTCCTTTGAGCGGGAGAAGGTGTTGAGAGGAATACCAACACTTTCTCTTTTTTTCCTACACTGATATGTTAAGAGCAGAGCAATTGTGGGAACATTTCAATAACACAGCAGGAAAAGGGAAAAAAATGCTCTCGGAATACATTAACCTGATGGAAGATGGTGTTCTATTTAAATTTATGTAATTTCTAACGATAACCTCCAGGATATATGTGACATTGTGTGAAGACTAAAATTGCTGTGGTTGTAATTTCTTTTTGTATCTAAAGAGCTCTTGCATATGTATGACTGTCAAAAATAGCTCTAACCTTCGTTTTCTTTCTTTTTTTTTAACTTTCCAAAATTCAAAACTTCCCCGCACCTTCTTCAAGACTCCACTTTGTCACACAAGTTTTGAACCTTGGGATGGGAGAGAGGTGGATTTTGGGACCTTTCCTCACATCTTGGGTGGAAAAACACAAACAGCAAAACATTGCGGAAGTAAAACAAAGCGGTTCTCTTTTGTGTATAAAAGCAAAATCGCCCTCGTATATTAGAGAGCATCGCTGCTGCAAAGCTGAAGCTTCCATCAAAATAACACAATCTCTTAATGGAGAGATATCGGCTTCATACATTAACCATGAGGTGCATGGTTTCAAAAGGAGGAGAGTTTAACTGTGTGTGCATAGCAGATATATATTCAAAGTTTGGGGACTGATGTTCCACTTTGTTGTCTTAAGTTGTGCACTTACATAATCACATAAAAGAGGGGAGAAGTGCGCATCTCTAATGTGCTGGTGTGGTCTGTCAGAGCATGCTTCTCATCATTATTCATTATTTTGACTCTCAAGCACGCATAATTTTTGTAGTATTCACACAGGACATTATTATGCTCCCCCAGTTTCTAACAAGTCATGTTTCTTACACTAAACCATGTTATAGGATCATGCGGAAGGAGCATAACAATTAGTATCCTTGACGGAGACTTTTTGTTCGCTTCGCACGCTTCTCACTCAAAGCCTGCTACTGTATCTGTTAATTGGGATGAGCACTGTGGTGTGAAGTCACGTAGGAACCGGCCAAACGCTACTATTAGCATAATGTCAGGGCGTTCACATATTTGCCTGCCTGCTGGTGTGGTGCTGGCTGCCTGTCCTCGCACAATGCTACCGGGCTGTGTGACGCCTTTGGTTTTTTTTTTTCTTCTTCTCTGGCTCGAGGTGCGTTTTTCAGAGACGGTCGCCAGCAAAGCAGAGCGCGCGGACGCCTCGGAAGGTCAGGGGGATGCGGTCTGGCAGGAGGCTGCGAGCTTTGAGGCTCACGCCGGAGGAAATGATTTTGGAAGGTGATGGAGTAGCTGTCACTCCATCACAAAAGGAGGACTCGGTGCTCTAACACGGATGATGGAAGAAAATAGTGGTCAGGAGGCCTCTCTTTAATGTGGTGGGGAGAAGCAGTGATGTGACAAGCTCCATTCTGTCTGCTCTCACACTCCAGAGGTCTCAATTAGGAACAGGGACTCGGTGCTCCCGCGGGCTGACCGGCTCACAGAGGTGATGTTCCTGCTACGCTCCTCACCTCCGCCAAAATTAGAGAAGATGAAAAAAAAAGAAAAGAAAAAAACACACCACCCAATCCTCCCTGTGTACACTCCACATCGCTGCTCATATCTAATCTCTCTCCTGCCAGCGATCTGTTATTTCTCACATGTAATTGAATCCGTGTGACCTGTTGCCGTGTGCGAGAAACTCCCGAGATGCCCGTCTCCGAGTGGGGGACGCGTTCACACCGGAGAAGGTGTTTGTCTCCTGCAAAACAGGTACATAAAACATTGCCAACACTGATTGCTGCTCATGCCCGGGCCTCGCGCGAGGACGGCAGACAGACAGGCAGGCCATGTAAATGTAATGAAGGGAGATAATAATTCTTCTTTCTGTCAGCTGCTCGACGCCATTAGCATTTACTGCCAGCCCCTGCCACTCACTGCCTGGCACCCGTGCACTCTGCCACACTGATAAGAATCACAATCACCAGCTTTTCCACGCGCATATATTATAATGGCAGGTGCCGCGATACCTCACACTTAGAGAAACACTATTAGCATGCCGGTGGTATCTCGCCCATTCAGAGGTTCAGAGAGACCGGTTGAAGGGAAACGCATGAATGGGACGTGGCAGTTGGAGTCTGTGCGTTTGGCACGATAATGTTTGGGTGTCTCGGTGGTAAAGTCACCCTGTCATGTGCATTGTTGCACGCAGGCACACGTGTGCGCGTTTGTTGTGAGGGATGAAGGGGAACAACTCGCAAACAGGTTTGTGTGTTAAAAAAAAAGCATAAAGCCAAACTCGGTCTGTACGTTATTGGTCGGGTTTGTTGCGCTGAGAAATTAAATGAAGATGTGTCTAATGGCTACATCTTCACGCTGGCTCCCCACAGGTCCCAGGATGGACGGGCAACGCAGCATTGCAGGTGCATCTGATTATCTTCATCTGAACGCGTGTGAAATAATGTTTCCCCCACCATACCATCTACTAATTAGGATCTAATTATCCAGCCTAGTGTAAACAATCACGGCAGATGGCATTACGCACAGTATTAACTCTAATGACCCGGGGCCCTGCGGAATTCACATTTCAATGCGTTTGTTTATTTTATTTATTTATTCCGTTAGTCTTTGCCCTACTTTCCAAATTCACTTAGGCCCACTTCCAACCTCCTCCTGCCTTGAGATGAAACTGCCCCCCTTTTTTTCCTCGATACTCCCCTCACTGCTAATTTTTTTTCCCACTCGCTGTCGTTCACCTGCGTTTTTTTTTTTTTCTCCTGCTTTCTGTGGCTTTTCTTTTCAAACAATGTCAATTAGCTCCCGCATAGATCAAGTTGAAATTCAGAACTATTTTTTTTTCCCACTCCACCTGCTACCGTCTGCCTTCTCCCGGCTGAAAGGAGGGAAAAAAAGAAGAAGTCAGGAAACGAGACGTGCGCGCGTGTGATCCGACGCACAATACCTCCACTTCTTCCTCCGAACCTGCGGAAGCCGTCTGTCACACCTGGGAAATAATACTATGATTTGAGTTAGGCACACACACACAC
>JAUESE010071464.1:0-15384 GCA_032274725.1 Malacoctenus triangulatus
CACACACACACACACACACACACACACACACACACACACACACACACACACACACACACACACACACACAGTTTCATACTGTTTTAATAAACAGTACATTTTTTCAAAGTGCTTTTTCTGCTTTTGTTTGTTTTGTTTTTTTTACAAATTTTTTCTGACAGACTTTCAAACATCAGAATCAAATGATCAGAAGAAAAAGCCATCAATGATACAGTGAGCACAGAAAAGGGAGAGCGAGCAGCTTTATTCCTCACACCACACACCAAACAGGAGGGGTCATACAACACCACTGACCCCCCACCCCACCCCAACCTGTGACACGTAACACTCTGCCTCTTCAGGCTGGTGCTGCTTTAGCAGTTAAATACAACGTATAAAACACTTCACAAATAACATAAGCTGAAAACAATAGCACAATAACAGTCTGAACATGAAGCGTCACATGACCCAACCACCCCACCAGTCGGACCCGCACTGAGCGATGGCCACTTTCTATTCTTGATGTTGACGAGCAAAATGCTGTTAGGCTGCAGTAAAATGGGTAAAGAAGCTACAGTATCTAGAGCAAACCCCTGCAGGCACAGAGAAAAAAACATCAAGAATCATTGTTTCATGGGGGATGTTCAAGTTACTGCACCACAGGAATAAATTCTTTGGACTTAATTTAATTAGTTTTACTCTCTCTGGCCTGTCCTGTCTTGTTTATTTGTGTCCTGTTAAAGGCCCAGCAGATCCTCGGTCAAGCTGCTTATGATTTATGTTTTCTGACAGTCTTGGTAAAACCCAGATGTGGACGCACCTGTAGAGACATTTTCCTTTCACCTTTAACCTCTATCTTCCCTTAGACAATGTGATGTGGCCTGTATTGCTTGCCAAAGTACATGAACCCCCTGTTTCCCCTCTGTTCATTTTAGTAAAAGTTTAATCTTTAACTTGATGCTAATGGAAATAGAACCGCTCAGGAGGATTGTTCAGTGTGTTAGGCAGTGGTTGGATGCATTCATCCAGTGCTGGAAGACAATTAGTTTTGCATTGGTTTCTTTTAAAAATAAGTCATTTGGACTATTCAGTATTTACTTGACATTCAAGCTGTGATCTGGATGGTTTCAAACTTAACTTGATTATTCAGCATGATACAGTTCAACAGGCAAGAAAAGTCTCCAGAACCAAAACTGTAGCTCCTACCACTGCCTTCTCTTTTACAGCACTTACAGAGTTTGTGAGAAACACAGATAGTGGCATCACTGACTCAGGACATTGAATAAACTGGCTATATTTGGAACTTTGTGTGTGAGGATTCCAGCCATGCAGTTAATCATGTGGCTGCAGAAGGTTTTTGCACAAACCTGGAGCTTTCCTTTAATGATCCAACTGGTAAGATGAGATCAGTTCTGGATCTCTGAACTGGATGAGAAGTTCTGTCACCCACTGAAACACCTGTTCATCTGTTTTGCTTCCTATATTGAAGTAATGTTCAGGTATAAACACCTTAAATTCCCAATGGTGTTTGCATTTAGGTGCTGAACTAAAGACACGAAATGAATTTATATAGCACGATACAAATTACCCTCCTTTAAAAAAACACCTGAATGTGACAAGGATTTAGTCTTTCAGCCCTTTCTCAACACCAATCGAGAGACTTTATTCACCTGGTTAAAAGAGTTGGTGGTAATCTTGGGGTTGCTTCTCCAGTGCACCTGCTGGGAATGGTTTCACATCAATCCCTTGATCCCAACGTAAATAAATCGATGTGTGTTTACTGCCACAGTGAACTTTCAATGGGCAGTGCAGAACGTGTCTTTGACCAGTCGTGTTCCTCATCATGCAGTGTTGCTGCTGCTGCTGCTGATTTGGAGTTCTCTGAGACATCAATGACAATGATACAAGGAGCCTTTGAATACGACAGATTTGAAAAAAAAAAATCTAAATGTTTGAACAGGATTTTTCAAATGATATATATATTTTTCTTTTCATTTACTGCCAAACCTAATTTTGCGCATTACCACTGAATGTTCTGTTGGTCGAAATAATCATTCCATTTTTTCACAGACTTGTGGGGTTTCTAAAGCAAAACAGAAGGTGAGAGCAGTGTAAATCCACAGCTGTTTTAAAGATCTCAAAGTAAAACACTTGAGAGTTGAAAAAAGTTTGAGGTTCCCAAAGTATGACAGCCGTCACTAGTGCAGTGTGACCTCCTGAATGATTGTCTGGGTGAATGCAACAGGTCGCATGAAGCACATTCACTCTGCTGATCAAGCAGAATAAAGTCCAGTCACACAGCCAATTGATGAACCAATCCCTCTGTCCAAATATAAGAACATAATTCAGTGTTGCCATTTTACTTTCTGTCGACAGACTGTTGGGGTTTGAAATGTCAAATGTAATGACCCCTCCATTTGCACTTCTTTTGAAACCCTTTGCATGCAGTGGGGGATACGTCAAGTGTTTATTCATCTCTGTGTTGTTCTGCAAGACTTATGTGAACCTACAAGTGTGATTGTGTGTGTGCCAGTTTTTTAGTTATTTTCCAAATGACGTGCTCCGCACATGTTTCCGTGTGTCACACTGAAAGCAACTGTTGTCACTGCTGAATGATGCTATTGGCATCAAAAAGATCACATCAATTGTATGACTCAGGTCAGCTGCAACAATGCTTGTTATTACATGTGGATGACTAGTTGGCTAAATAATGTTTGTAATAAACAGGATCCAAAGTCACCCACTTGTTAAACTTGTCAGTGTTTTGCAGACAGTATTTCTTCAAGTGTGTCAACAGGAAATATGCCAAGGTATTTCTGCGTCTGGAGCTCTGAGTCCTCTATCCATCTAATGTACAACAGCAGTAAAGGCTTTACAAGTACATGGAAATGACTGGGACAGTGATATTTACCCTTGAAGTGAGACCACTATTTGTTCTATTCATGGTGAATCTTCCAACCTTTTCTCCTTGTTTTTCCTTTTTTGTGAACATCATTGAGCTCTCTGGCAGTGATTTGTTCAGTTCCAGTTTCTACAATTTTCCATCCTCTTTCCTTCTCTCCCTGCATCTCGTTTACCATCAAAGTATTGAAACTAGTCTTAGAGAATCATTGAATACTGTAAAGATCTGTTTGTCTTTTCTTTTTCTGGAAGTAAAGCTGTATCTACATATGTAATCCTGTGTATTACACTAATTTAGCAACTGGTATAATAAACTTCAGAGTGGCTTTGTGTATGCCTCATTAAAGGTTGCATCACTAAGTTGTGGCATCATTAGTCTTGTTTGGTTCTTTGGTTCTGGACCAGATCAGTGAAAAGTTGTGGTTGGTAACAATAACGATTCACATGTTCTTTGGGTAACTGTCACATGATTCATTTGGAGATGTCACTTTTTGTATTCAACATCCCAGTCTTCAGAAAGGTGATGTGTGATCAAAATACTCTTACATTTTAAACCTTCTTAAACCATCATAAACACAATAGATTACTTTTTGCTCAAATGTAAAAATGTCAGCAAGATGAAATTATATGACAGTTGAGAATAGCAGAATCACAGGGTTGCCACTGATCAACTGAGTCACAAGCTTGTAAATGACAAGCAAAGAAAATGAAAATGCAACAACTGTCCTGCCACAAGGCCCTAATGCATGACAGATTTGAAGCTCTCGCAAAAAGAGTGTTTTATGGTTCATCAAACATTCTAAGGTCAAATGCCAACGAGTAGTCAGAGGGATGATCCAAAGCCACCAGCTGGAGACTGGTAACAGAACAACACAGACAAACTGGCAAAGACACAAACTGAAGCCCAAAACTCTAACCCAAAATAACACCAGAAATAGACAAGAGAAAGTGACAAGGACAATAACATGTTATATGACAAACATCACTTCTATCTTTAAGCTTGTCAGAACATTCTGCCATTGTTTTATCTACATGCTGACATTGTGGGCCGTGTCTTATCTGCTTCTCTCAGATATGGGTCGGGCAAGAAAGCTACTTAAACCTTGAACAGTTCACAGAAGAAGCTGAATCTGGCTGGCGAATGAAACAGTGGAAGTGATCCATAAAGTTCTTTTCCTGCGTTAAGATCAAAGTGAAGCAGTTCACTGCAGAGCCCTCAGACTAAGATATCACAAAGTGACCCTGTGGCTGCACAAGAGGGACAAGAGAAAGAGGGAGAGGGGATTAGAGAGGGTGGTAGTGGTGGCGGGGTCGGGCGGGGGGACTCATCAAAGAGTTAAATGATGAAAAAAAACAAAAAGAAATGATGAGCAGGTGTCTATTGTGCTCTGAGTCAGATGGTCTGCACGCAGTGTGTGACCTATCAGCCCAGTATCTAAATCCAGGAGAGGGTGAGCGAGGAGAAGCAGGAGTGAAGAACATACTGTAATGACGCGAGAGTAGACACAGGATATATACTATACTGAGTCATATTATCTGTGGCCACTTAAAATTACCAGTGGGTTTATCCTGCCATTACCAGGTGACAGTAATTGATGTATGTGGAATGGTGAGCATTCTTTGCAGTCAGGGGATAACCGTAAGAGCCACAGCCCAAGGCAGCACCCAAACCACATGTGACAGGTCAACCAGATAACCAGAAAACCAGAGAGGTGCAGCCCACGGGACCCGCCCCAAACATCCATCTCTACCCCAAACATCTACTGGACGCAACCCCGACCCAGAACCAGCCCTTGTTGGAAACTGCTTGGAGTCCCGAAGGCAAAAAAGTCACAAACCAGCAATGAGGTCTCCCCGGCAGCGAGGGGCAGCAGAGCATTTATTCATAGCTCAGAGCAGGGGCGAAGAAAAGCTTTCTCGAGCTTTGATTGGTTGCTGAGCCCAGTTTTCCCCACGTGACACCAAAGATGGAAGCAGCTGGTCGAAGCGAAGGTTGTATGTTGATGAAAAAGAACTTGTGCGGCTTTCGGGGTAACGTGGTCCGACTGTTCGGACGGTCGTCTCTCGCCGGCAGGTTCGGGGGCGCAGACGCTCCTCTGAGCCGCTCTGTGGGGGGACGAAGGCAGCCTGAGTCCTTGCAGAGAGATGGGGTGTCTTGTGCTGCTCTTTTACTGTATCAGAAGTTGGACAGATTGATCCTAAAGATTGAATTACAACGTTTTTGCATCCAGACAGTATTCAGCCATCGTTTAGTTAGCAGGCTGGTCGCCGAGCAATATGACACTTTCATAGAAAAAGGAGAATATGATACTGTCAAGCAGGCTATGAATACAATATAATGAATATAATATAATTTAATATGAATACTTGGGCAACACGTAATGTACAGAACAGCAAAAGCATCTATTTAGGTAATAATGTCACGTGTTGCATCAATAAACATCTTTGACAATCATAACAATCTACACTTAGTTTTATTATTAAGCTAAACCGATATCTAAACATGGAAGGGGAGCTCCGCCCCTCCAAATGCATGCATGTTCCCGCAGCAAGGGATACAAATTCTGTCGGTGGTAACTACTTTGGCACGACACCGGCATTCCGTGTTCCAGGACTGACTGTCTCACAGTGGTCCGTTCAGGGTGAGCTGGCGACACTCTGCAGCCGAGCTGCTTCGGTGGACCGCCAGCCATCATGAGTGAGTGTGTGTGTGACACATGATGTGTGACATGCAGATAACAGGTTCCTTCCTCTCAGGTGAGGACAGTATACTGGAGCCTCTGTGTCTCCCAGAGCAGCCGTTCCCCTCCTGTGCTGCACCCGCTGCTGCACCCACTGCTGCTGCTGCTACTGCTGCTGGGCGGGGTGTCGACGTGGAGCCGCTGGTGTGTCTATTCTGCCCCGAGTCCGTCCCTCCAGCGCACAGGGAGGGTCTGCTCAAACACCTGCTGATGGAGCACAAGCTGGTCATTGCTGATGTGAAACTGATCGCTGACTTTTCAAAGTAAGAGCCCTGTGTTTCTTCTGCAAGTCTCATGCACTCACTCATCTCAACACTCAGTGTCTTCTTTTGGATGGTCACAGAACTAGAAGTACATTAAACTCTGGTGAACACTGTGTTCACATACACACACACATACACATACACAAACACGCACACACACACATACAGTGTGTGTGTGTGTGTGTGTGTGTGTGTGTGTGTGTGTGTGTGTGTGTGTGTGTGTGTGTGTGTGTGTTCAGAGGTGTGTTTGGCTCAGACAGCTTCCTCTGCCATCATGCTCAGTCTCAGAAGCAGTCCAGCTGCTTGTTCTTTGAAATCAGAGAGACAAGTCACGCTGGACATTTGCAAGACATTTGACTGCCATGGCAACAGAAAGTAGAGCTGGTTTTCCTTCTTTCTCCTGTCCACCTTCTGCTCTCCAGTTACCTTACAGACCGGTAACAAGTCTTCCTGAAGTAGTATTCCTGGCAACTGTGCTAATAAATCTGACTTCATCATTTAAACGACAATTATTGAAAGAATCATGAGAAGAAATTGTTACTTCTTCAAAAATGAACTCTTATTCCAAACGTGCACCTTGAAACTGTGAACATCATCTGTGTAAAAGTTGTTCCATCAACTTCTTTATTTATTGTAAACAATCTCTGCAAGTGCTGTGTAGCAATCAGTCACATTTAAAAGGATTTGTTTATGTGATCAGAGTACATTGGTGGGAAGGCAAAACCTCAGAAAATGCTATGAACCTCATTTCATGCTTGGCTCTGGGCAGTAAAGTTTCCAGTGGTAGAAAAGGCCAAATGTTCCCAGTTGATCTCAAAGGGTTTTTTCTGTGGACCAGTTGTGTTATGGTGATGAGTTTTTAGATGGGTATGTGTGTTTTCCAAGCAGCCAGCTGGTAGCACAGACACAGCGAGGGTCCGTTCTACTGTCCACTGGTCACACTACTGTAGTCCACAGTGGCTGGCTGTGTGAACCTGCTGAATTGGTCCAGGTCATTTATGAGAAGCAGAAGAAATGATTCCAGGAAGGAGGTGCAAAATAAATAATAATCCTCTTTTGACAACACCTATTTACTGGTTGGAAGGACCCATGACCTTCTCAGGAGGCTACTGCAAGAGATTGTGGTGTCATCGAAGCCGTACGCAGTCATAGGACAAACAGCAGCTGTTTTGTTTCACTTGATATACTTTGTTTTTTTGTAGCTTTGGACATTTACAAAAAAGGCGTGTTCACATTCATTTGTTAGCATGTTGTCAGCGATGTGGGTGTGGCCTGTGAGCAGTGGCTGATTGTCTCACTCAGTGTCTCACTCAGCATCTCTGCTCCTCCAGGTACTTGCTTTACTGGAAGGGCAGATTTCTGGAGCAGGCGGTGACGGACTTTTGCAGTGTCATCCAAACCAACTCTACTGGTCCAGCTGGTGAGTGACACCATCTGACAGAACACACAGAACAGACTGAAGCACTGGGAAGAATCAGCAGGTGGAGTGGGGACCACATGCACAGGACCAAAGATGAAGGAAAATGCAGCGGCTGAAAACTCCAACTTGACAGTCTGGTCTGCTCTTTAGAAAGCTGCTGGCAGCACACAAACTATGAGTCATAAAGGTCACACTGCTAGTTGCTGTAGATTCTTATATTGTCATGATAATTCAGGCGATCCTGCTGAAAAACTCTGATGCTGTGATGTGCTTTGTCAGCTGACCACAGCTCCATTTCTGTAGCTTTCAACCTCACTGATGTAACAGGAGGAAACTTCAGACAGCAGACCAACATCATGTCCAGTGTACATGTTGATGTCCTGCTGTCACCAAAATCGCAGTCCTTCTTTAAGGGCTTGATGCTGAAAAGAAGATTTCCGCTGTCCTGAGCTCATGTCCAATATACAAATCCAGTAGAAGCTGTGGTGGATGTCATTAAAAATGAAGTGAAGCCCCCGTGGGGCAGGAGCTCCAGGGTTTGGCCCGGAGTGACCTGGTGAACAGGCTGTGGGGGACCGGCCTGTGGTCCGCCATCGCCTCATGTGGCAGGAGGAGATGGTGCTGCTAACCAGTTTTGACCTTTTAGAAAAGCGGGAGGAGTACTTTCTGCTGTGTGACGTCCTCCCAGAGGATCGACTGGTCAGAGAGAAGCTCCAGCAAAAACGCCTGGTGAGGATGTTTGCTACGGAATCAACAAATGTGCAAAGTGTACTGTGAGCGCAGCACCAATTCTTTTCTCCTGCTTAGTTTGACACAACACAACACAGAGTAACACAACACAACACCTCCTCCTGATGTACTGTATGTCCTACACTGTTCATTCATGGTGCAACTCACTGAGCCTACCCTCAGTGGGCCGATGAGTAAAAACACAGTGGTAATAAAACACCATCGGAAGAACACAAGAATAGAGAGAGAGGAAACAACAAGCGTGAGGGTGTAGAAAACAGCTTAGTTATCAGGACGTGAATCACAAGCAAAGCTGCTGCTCTGAGTGATGAGTCACTCGTCCTTCTCTTCTTCTGCCTTTTGTCTCACGTTTGTGCTACTTTGCAGGAGGAGGTTCTTGAGCAGCAGCAAACAGAGAGAGAAGACAGTAGCTTCCATCGTCACTGCATGTTCTGCAGCGAAGAATTTACTGGAAACAGGTATGGACAAGGCAGTGGTCCCGTGGAAGTGTGAGGGGACCACCTCTGCTGTAGGGTGGTGCAGACAGAGAGCTGGGACCCCCAAGCCCTAGAGAAATGACAGGAAAAGGTGTTCAACACTGGGAAGGCTGGATGCAAAATTGCAGAGTTTCCAAATGTTTTACATGGTTTCAGCACCTCCCTTCCTCCCTCCCTCCCTCCCTCCCTCCCTCCCTCTGTCTCTCATTTGAGCTCCATAAGGAAGCATACAGTTGGGGATCTTTGCATCTTAGTGGGCTCACTTTCTTCCAGTAATGAGTGTTGGAGGCACATTTCAGTGAGAAGTGTCTTGAATCCAATCATGATGCTGCTCAGGTCCTCCCTGCTGAACCACATGGCCAGAGAACATTCCTTCAGCATCGGCCTGCCCGACAACATCGTCTATTGCAACGACTTCCTGGATACTCTGCAGAATAAGCTGGACAAGTAAGAACACGCACAGTGAAGAGTTGGTGTCTCTCAGCACCTTCACAGCTCTCTGCTCTCAGTCCGATTCTTTTACGTCTTTGCAGGTGGGACTGTCAAGACACACCTGAAACATTATTTCACAGGGTTCTTTCTGAATTCTGAAGTTTGACGAGTAGTCAGACTTTATTGGAAAAAAAAAACTTAACACAGACTTTGAAATGTATTTCTATTATTCACATTTCAGTCGTTAAAATTCAAACCCACACACAGTTGTATCAATAAGGGATGTACTGTTAAAAAATCCCTTTTATTTACTTTGTAAACGCAGCATTTAAAAACATGGTGTCTTTATATGGAGTAAAGTATTTTCAACATGAGAGGAACCAAAGTGTTCTTGTGAGCTGCTCTAACCTTCACATTGAGGTGATCCCAACAAGCTGCAGGGTGTCGCCTTGAGGCACATTGATTATTTTTGTCTTTGCAGTAATACATCAAAATGAACACAAATTTCTCCCAAACAAGCAACAGTGCTCCTTGAAGTGAGGAGCCAAACTTGGGGGGAGTGAGGGCTCAGTGAAATTGCCTGCCTCTGCAGTGATCACTTCAGCCTGAGGAGATGTGATCATTGCTGGTGCTGAAGCTAAACCTTTTACAATGTATTCCATCGACTGCATGTTCATTCATGTTAAATAACATGGCAGCTGATAGAACACTGCAAACCTCACCACTACAAATGAGCTGGTGCACTGAAATGACCCTCAGCTTTTGGTGCGTTTGGCCTTGTATTGATCTCGGAGGGTGCAAAGCCTCATTGGAGAAAGCCACTGAAATCAGGGATGCATGTAAAGTGACAACATGTTGCTCCTGTTTGTTTTTCCTGATTAGATCTTGTTTGTACATCCTGCAGTCTGCAGTGTTTGTACTGTGAAAAGACTTTCCGGGATAAAACCACGTTAAAGGATCACATGAGGAAAAAAGCTCACCGCCGCATCAATGCCAACAACCACGAATATGACCGCTTCTACGTCATCAACTATCTGGTAAGAAAACCAGCAACAACACTGCATCATATGAAGTCTGTGGGTTTTGTGAGCTTGACTGTTTGCCTCTGAGAGCGGATGGAATCCCTGCAACACGTGTGTGCTGCACACATCATTCAGAGTGAGACTGAGTTCCAGTTTTATTCTTGCAACTGCTGCCTGTCAAGGTCAGATTCATGCTACAGACCAGAGTGCTGCATCCAGTGGCACAGCTGATGTGCTGCGGAACTCAAAGATGCTCTCACTTTATAAACCCAGTGTTTCCTTCAGTTTTCAAGTTCCAGTGGCCATTTAATTCAAGAAATGTTTAATGCTTTTCTTTCTTTCGTCATGCTTATTCTTCACATGATCAACAAAAAACTGTTGAAAGTAGGACTTCAATTGACGTGGTAAAGTCAAAGTTGGGTCCAAACAATATTTTTGATCAAATTTTAGCTTGTTGGTCAAGTTTGCTTGCATGTCAATAAAACAATGAGCTTTCTGTGGTGATATTTAGTTGGAAATAATAAATTCTTCTAAAAAAATGTACCAAAAACTATGGACAGTTCAAAAAGTTGGAAACCTTAAATGGTTTTAAATTAATCAGAGGCTTAATTTTACAACAGTGTTGACACACTTGACACACTCACATTGCAACCTGGCTCAGCTTGTGTTGTCATGGTGGGGCTGTCAGACTGAGTGAAAGGAAGTTAGGGTTAGGGTTAGATCTATGGATTTATCAGCAGCGTCAAAGACATGAAAAATGGGGACACAACGAACCCGTCTGCTCAACGACTCTCATTCCCAGTAAGGTCTTCAGTCACTCACTCAACAGCTCCTGATTGGCTGCTGCTGCTGTTCATCACTGCGTTGTTTACCTGATCTCCACTGGTTTACTTCGCGTGTCTAAAATGTGTCCAACATCCTAAACTTATTTTTAGCAGCAGAATTGACAATCAAATATCAGTGAAAACCTCTATGGTACAAGAACTCCCCTTGACTTTGTTCCTGCAGGTAAAAGTCAATCAGACATTATGTGGGATCGAACAATTGTAATGTGATTACTCTGGGAACAATCCAGCTTTCACATGTGGTTGTCTTGAACCACTGGACAGTCAAATTGAGTGACACGACTTCAACACTGAAGATGGTAAAATGTGTGTGACCTGACGTAGCATAAACCCAAAAAGTAACTACTGTAGATTAATGGGAAATAGTTTGTTTTTCTTTCTTAGGGCTGAAATAAGCCCTCAAAAAGAGTGACCACACTGTAAATATGGACTTCAAGAGACAATAAAAGCAACTGACAAGTCATCACATGTGACATGTGCGTCGACACGCTTCCCCACAGATGTTGCCTCAGTCCCGTGTTCACAAGCACAGAGTGGAAGTGTGGCTTGTTTCCTCTGCACACAGTGATGTTGAACTGTTTCGCTTGGCCTGCCAGGAACTGGGCAAGACATGGGAGGAAGTCCAGAGTGAAGATGACCGGGAGCTGATCGGCAGTGAGGACGATGAGTAAGTCCAGTGTGCAGGAGGCAGCAGTGACCGTGAATCTGAATGGTGGCCTGTTAGCTGAGCCTCCTTCTGTGGCATAGCCAAACCTGGGACACACACATCCTGTTTGTTTTACATTATGTGAGAAGCTCCTCTCATGTCTCTGTCATCCACAGCGAATGGTCAGACTGGCAGGCTCACCCCGTCTCTGCTGTGTGTCTGTTCTGTGACCATCAGTCTCAGTCCATGGACCAAATCTACATACATATGAAGGTAAGACACCAGATGGTCGTTGCACCTCTGTCAGATCCACGGGCTCAGGATGACACTGGGAGTCCACCTCTGGGTTCTAGTCAGGAAAAACACAAACAGGTGGAACCAGGCAGAGCAGAGGACTTTAGCTGTCTGTCTGCTGCTTCCTGCCGTATGGATCAGGAGTTCTGAGTTAATGATCAGTTCCCTCCATTAAACTCGACAGAGGAGAAGCCTGAAATCAGATCAGAAACTCTGTTGGCGTCAGACACAAACTGTCTCAAGCTGTCTGTCTCAGTGCACCTGAGAGGACGTGGCCACCTACAATTTGATTGTTCTGCTGTTTACGTTTGTTGTTGAGGAGGAGGAGGAGAAGTTGTTGTTGTTTCTGGAGTGTTGGTTTGTTTGTCTGTTTGCAGCACCATCAGCTCCAAGCAGACAGTTTTCTCAGGTTGCTGAAACATCTGTTAAAGCGGCGTTTTCATCTTCCTACAGTCCTTTTCTCACTTAATGACCTACCAGCACAAGATTGCTTTCATCCCCCTACATCCCCCATCCTCATCATCGACCTGCCATTTTTTTCCCATGAAGCTGTGAATTGTTTTCCTCTTAAAGGTATTCTTACCAATCTTGCATGGTGCACCTCAACCTGGCCTTCCTTCTCCCTCCTAAGTCCCGCCTCCCTTCTAAGTTCTGCACACACTCCCACGCGGGACCCCTTTTGTTTTCAGATAAAAACTAACTGTCCACATACATAATACATTCTGGGGCACAATGTTCCGTTGATATTTTCCTGTATAATAAACGCAGCCACAGTTGGCTTGGGTACGAGGTGATGGCCAACAGAAACAGAGCACCGACGCTTTGTGGTGTTGTAGCGACTCTATTGAAGCCATCATAGATCCCATCCATAAACTGTTTAGCTGGGAGTGGCAACAAGACACGAGACCCAGATATTTCTTTCTATGGATTTGCAAAGAACATTGTCACAGATGCTTTTAGTCATCAGGACAGTGTGAATGCAATCAGACACTTACTGTAAAAAATGCATGTGCTTAGCAGAAGATGGAGCCGCTCTGTTAGCCGCTCGTGTTAGTCGCTCGTGCTATCCACTCTGTTAGCCGCTGTTTACATAAAGTTGATCACCAGAACACGACTTACTTCTCTCAGCTAAGACATTTCCTAGAGGTGCCATATTTTCTGGTCAGCCCAGCCAGCCATGAACCATCGATATGAAGACGGGTTCTTACATATCTGATAGATGTAGCCGATGTGAGCTGTGTGAAAACTTCTGCAGGGACTCCTTTCGGAACGCACCCAATAAGAGAGAGTTTTTCCGTTGAATCATTTCAGTTTTCGGGGATTAAAATTATAAAAATACATACTTTGTCTCTTCCATCATCTCATCTCTTCTCAGGTCAGGATGAAGCTGCATCACTCTCCACCATCGCTCGAAAGCAGAGCCGATATTGATCCGAGTCTTGCTCCTTGTCACATCAAGTTGTCGCTTTACTGCAGCTTTGTGTTCAATAGTCCTCTTTCGTCCTGGCAGCTGGCCTTGGTCGATCATTTCAGGGGTTTTTTTTTGTTTGTTTTTTTCTCACAACTATCAAAGCCATTTCTAACGCTCTGTGAGGCTGGAGTGGGGACAGCACTAGGTGACTGGAGAGGGGCTGGGTCAGATAATTGACACAAATCTCGAACAATCATTCGATTTGGGCCAAATAGTGTGATTGGTCAGATTTTTATCAGAAAAACACCAATATATAATAAAGGGTGCACTTGGTGCATTCTTCTTAGATTTTATTCCCACGTCTGTTAGGAAAATTTTGAAATCACAATAAAAAAAAGTATAAAATTGCAACAAAAGTAAGTATACCTTTAAGTTTTGAGGAGACACTCGATTTGTTGCTTAGTAAAGTTTTAGGAGAGTGCATCGCCCTTATTCTGATGGATTGTGGCCGTATGTATCAGGAAGCAGCTGGTGAAATTCTCTTGTTCCTTGCTGGATTTGCAGGAGGCTCACGGCTTTGATCTTCAGGACCTCAAGGCAGAACTCAGTGAGTCGAAACCGTGTGCTGCTCCTTCTGTTCCTGAACACTGACGGACTGAAGGACAAGCTGAGAACAGCTGACGGGATTTAATCCTGTTCACTACACTGAGGTGTACTCACTCGTATGATGGTCCCACTGGGCTGTGTCTCTCCTCCCAGAGCTGAGGTTCTATCAGCAGGTCAAACTGGTGAACTTCATTAGGAGGCAGATCCACCAGGGCCTTTGCTACGGCTGCCAGCAGAAGTTTGAGTCCAGAGCGGATGTCCTGCACCACATCCAGGCTGAAGGACATGTGATGAGACTGCCAGAGGTGTCCACCTGGGACCAGCCACAGTGAGTCTCCTCATACACACCCAAGAAAACCAACATCCTGAACCAGCACTGGCCACTCTGACGAGAAGAACCACCTCCATGATGTATGCTGCTGAGGCGAGCACACACGAGTCAGTGGTCTGTTGAAGACTAAACAGACTCTGTATCGAGAAGAGCAGCACTGGCTGCCTTTGTTCTGTCTACAGTCGTGTTTGCTGCTTCCTGAACTCAGTTTGAGAAAAAAACTAGAATGTTTTGTCCCAAAATGAGCAACAAAAGAAACAAGCAGAAGAACCATTCTGAGAGGTTCAACACACAATTTTTGCGATGACCGAAGAGTCTATAAATGTCTTTGTTTTTCAATACTTTGAAAAGTGTCTAAAAGAAAGTTGTTGTTCATTACATCAAGCAACTTTTTTGAAAGTTTTAGTAAATCTCCCTGAAAGTTGTGACTTGCTTTTTTTCACACGGCACACTGATCAGTGGGCCTCGGTGCCAGCTGCTGTTAAAATAACTTGGAAGTTCTCGTCATTGTGTCGTATGAGTAGAATTCTTCGAGCTGCTCTGCGCTGACAGGATGGACACGCTTATTGTCACTACTTGAAGGTTGTTTTTTGGCTGCGGTTGGATGGCATGAGTACAAATAACACTCCTGCTGATGTGCATTTTTTTTATAAAGTCAGTGACATATAAGATGAGATAAACAGTGACAGTGGCATCCAGCTTCTCATGGTCTGTCATTCCAGCTTCAGTTCACTACTTTCCCTTCCACCTGCAGAGAGCCTGTGGAGGCTCCGAGCTGCTGTACAGACACACCTAGGCACACTCGTTCTCCCACCACGTCACTTTTTTACAAATCAGACTTCTGCATGGATAGCGACATGCGCTGATCCTTTCTGGCATAAACAATGTCTCAATGAGGCCCCAGGAACCTCAGTCTGACACAGGAAATGAGACACTCAAGTCCACTCTGTCTTTATCAACAGCAGCATGTCTGGTCACTCCTCTCCTGTGTGGTGTGGTGTGGCTAAAGGAATGTATAGAGGACTGAAAATCCCAGTGAGCTGTGGTTCTGTCCTAGGTACTACTTCCCCACGTACGAGAATGATGCCCTCCTGTGCACACTGTCCGACAGTGACGACGGTGAACCTGGTGCCCCACGTCACAGCGAGGACATCCCTGTGATTGCAGAGGACATTTCCAACCTACAAGAGATCAAACAGAGCAGCGTCCTCAAGCAGCTGCTGAAGAGCAGAGGATCCTGCAGCTGAGCTCACGGCGCACAGACTGA
>JAUESE010071646.1:0-15353 GCA_032274725.1 Malacoctenus triangulatus
CAGGAGAAATAAATTTTTGGGAGAAAACACTGTATTTCCATTCCGCACCCCTCTAAACGTAGTTTCGAGGTATTATTTTTTTTAAAATATAGCTTTTACTAAAAATCCTACATATAGCACCTTTAATTATTTCATGACCTCCATGATCTTCACTTCCTGCCTGTTTTTTTATCTCGTTTTTTTGGATGAATTTGCATTTCAAAGTGTTTCATACTCGCCGTTTTCCCAGGACGCTCGTCACGCTGCAGAGGGAGAGATTTACACCAAACTAAACCAGAAGATCGATGAGTTCATTCAGCTGGCTGACTACGAGTGGGGCATGGCTGAGTCGGACGGCCGCGCATCTGGTTATCTGATGGACCTCATCAATTTCCTGCGGTCCACTTTCCAAGTGTTCACACACCTTCCGGTAAGTTGACCTGGAAGCAACCCAACTTTCTGCTGATTTCTGGGAGCTGTATGAAAGTGACACCATGCATCTGTTTGTTAGAGCTGTTTTTAGAAGCGTTTCTGGTGTGCTGATTGTTTTCTCTATTATTTTTGGATTATTGTTGATATTGAGAATGTCTCTGTTTTCAACCACACTTTCGCTTGTCTATATTTTATATGTGCATACTTTATCTGTTTTAAACTACAGACATGTTGATGACAGTGTGTTTTGCGTCAGTAGACTGCCTATTTACATGATAGTGAATCAACATCTACCGGTGTATGCATCTCGTGTTATCATCAGAGCTAAACTGGGCTAAGTATCCAGGAGCAGCACGTGACAGGCTTTGTGTCAGAAAGCTGACCACAACCGTATGTTTACTGTCTAGCCCACCAACCCCCTCCCTCCACCCCTAACATCCCTTTGTCTTGTCTTCAGTAATATCTAGCTTGCCTTGTTTTTTTTCGTTTTCAAGAATGTCCATCCCCCCCTCCCCCCCCATCCACTCCATCCGAACAGCATTGTACTGCTCAGCTGCTTTGATTTTACTCCTTTATTTTCCGGCTACTTTTAGTTATCAAGCATGCAGGATTTCTCCAGTTGACTTTACCTCCTTCTGTCCATTTATTGTTGCCATGTTTCTTTTCCTGCCCTCTCCCCTTTTTCCCTTCTCCTTCTTGTTTATTTTTTTTTTTATTTTTTATTTTTTTGGTTTATTTTGGGTTTTCTGCTCAGAATAACAACAATGACCATGCTTCAATGTCGGTAAGTTTTTTTTTTTTTGTCTGGATTTTTTTTTTTTAAACTGTGCAGCCTCTTAGCAGCCAGAAGGGGACCAAACGCATGCTCATGTTTGGTAGCTGATTCTGAGGGCTGTGTTTCACTGAGACTCGGGACAAACCTCACTGGGCTGATTCAGGGATACATGACATTGCATTTTAGCATGCAATCTTTTCAACAGAGGAGAATTTTCCAAAAAAACAAATAAAATAGGGCCAAGGAATATCTGCAACAGGTAAAAGCAAAACAATTTCCAACATTGTTTTCAGAACAACACGATTTCCGAGACACTGGAATCACCCCTATACAAAAATGAGTGAGTTCAACGTTCGATGGTTCATCATCCTGATCAGATTTTTAAGTGAATTAGCAAAAAATGTGTCTGTTATCAGAATTGGGACCGCTCTTCACCACTATATGCAGTAATTGTGTGAGAACACAGAAATTTTTTCTCTTCTCAAGAACAAATCAAAACAAGCCTTCAGTCAAATGACAAAACTGGACCACATGTTAAAATGTAGTTTCTCGTCAAATACTAGAACAGAGCTTGAAAGCAAACATGTTGTTTGTATTGACGTTGACAGTAGGTCCACCTTTGTAAATCCCAAGATCAGTCATTAGAAATAGTAATGCTGTGATGAGAGTGCCACATTTTACCTAACTTTGTGTGGATGTCCAAGTCTGAATGTTTCTGAATGTTTCATATCTAAGTCAAGTTCAGATCTTCTTATTGAGATACGTCCTTGTGGGTGACAGAGTCATTTAGACTCCGGGCTTCCACAGCAGTAACTTTTCCGGTTGGTTATCAGAATAAGTGTAGATATTGGCAAGGATGTTGTGGGGCACAAGGAAAGGAAGTACGGTACTTTAAAAGGGTCCTGTTCTCTGCACAAACAGGCTGAAAATAGGACAGACTCATCGTTTAAAGTTCTGCTGGAAAAGGAAGTGAACCTACAGGCTGTTAAAGCCCTCTTAGTAGACACCACCATGTGAGCAGGTGCAGCGCTGCAGAAATTCCGTCCACAGTTTGACAGATTGTTCACATATGAAGACCATGTTCTGTGAAAACTTTGTGTGAAATCAGTCATTTAGCCAAACTGACTCCAAAAACAACGCAAAAATGCTCATTTAGGTTTGAAAGTGAAAATGAGAATCATATCTTAACGTTAAGAGAACCTAATGACACTGGCTAATGTTTTTGTTCATGCCTGTGCTGTATGAAGTTCATTCAACAGCCATTCTTGTTCATAAAAGTGAGCTGATGTGGCAGGATAATGAGCCCTAAACATGGACACAAAGCTACTACAGATTTGTGACAAAGTGGCACCACCCATCGTTTGGATTGACTCCGACCAGAGTTAAATCAAACTGTATTACTATTGCAGTTGTGAAGCAGTTTTGTTATCAGAGTCTTGCGCATCTCTACTCAGAAAACCCTGAGAAAAGATCGGAGGAGGAAAATTCTTCTCCACCAGGTTCACTCAGTTATTGAACTCAGCCTTTCCTATTTGCAGCAACCCCGATTAATATTTTTGTCTGTATATACAGCGTATAATGCAATGGTTTGTGTACTACTAGTTCAAACTGGTGTTTGCATTATATGTGGATTTGGTCACGTTTATGACCAACTTGGGCAGAAAACAAGTGCTCACCAGATTTTCCCCCCGACTGCGTCACATAGTGATTTGTAAAGTCCAATCTTTAATTTTTTCCCCCACTTTTTCCTTTTTTTAACTAATGAATGTTGGATCACAACAATTGGCTCCATTTGTAACTTGTGTACTTCAGCCAGTAGCGGTTTTAGGCACGGGCGAACCGGGCAGTCGCCCGGGGCGGCATTTTTTCACGACACAAGGGGGGCGACACGAGCGCTTGGAGAAAAAAAAAATGCGGCGCAACACGGTTTTCTATTATTTATCATATCATTGTGTGGGGCAGTTTGTCACCCCCAGAAGCTGCGATTGAGAAAAAAGAGGGGGGGGGGGAGTCTTGCCCGGGGAGTATTTCAATGCAGAACCGCCACTGACTTCAGCGAGCCAGCTGACTATGAGTAGGGTCACCACATCCTCCATGTGCATCAGTTTTTGCATGTTTTCTCCAAGTGTGCATTGTGTTGATGTGTTGCATCACTTGACACAAACCGTTCAAAATCTTTGTTTGTGTTTCAACCATTTGAGTCGATTTTCTAACGGCCGATTCACTGTTTCGAAATGGAGAGTTGAAACTGACCACAAATGTCACAATAGCTCAAGTGGTGGAAATGCTCACAACTCTGTGCTGCTTCGAATGTGTTGACACACTGCTGTGGAGGTTTGTGAAGTGTTACTTGTGAACGGTTGCTGTTGGAGCTGGTGAACCATCTACCTGCATTGTGGTTTCTGTTTGATTTATGATTGTTTGCTAAAATAAAACAATGACTGCGATTGTAGACAGAATTAGGGCTATTGTGACTAATGTCCCTTATCCTGATGTAAAAGGACATGTTAGCAGCTCCAAACATCACACCTCTGAGGGGTTTTGTTGCATGTGCATTAGCCATGCTACCTGCAGGAGCTCCTTCCTCACACAGCTGACCCACTAAGCATAACATGTCAAATCAACATGCAGATCCTGCCTGTGTTCTTAATTTTTGGCCTCTCTGTCTGTGCCAAAGGAAGGAATTTGTCACTCAAATGACACTGTGCTACAGTGAAGAGTGCTAGTTAAAAGCCTCTGTCAAGCTCCACATTTGAATCACCCGAGGGTGCTGAGCTGCCTGAGCAGCATCTGTACAGTGACACCACCAGCCTGGGATAACCATGCCCACCTTTTGGTCTAATATAGACATCTTATTGTTTGCTGCTTTTTCACACTTTTTCAAAAGGTGCGTCAATCTTATAGATACAAACAACTCTGCGCTAGAGTTTTTTTTTCAATGTGTGTTGCCTGTCAGATGTCAACTTTTCAGGGCAGAAAGACCAACTATTCTATCTATTTCTATTATATCTACTTTGCTTTACTTGTCTGTCCTTGTCCAGTTACCTCTCATTTCTTCACACATTTTTAAAGACCTCCCCCACTGGAAATAGTATCTTTTCTGTTGTTGTGTGTGTGCACGCTAGATAGGGGGCTTATAGCTTGCCTTGGTTTTGTGATGTCACCTCAGTGTAAAATCACCAGAAGGAGAAAAACAGCCAGTAGGTTTCTGGGGGTCTTTAAAGTGGCTCTATTATACACATTTTGGATGTCTTTGTCTTCATATGCAAGTCCACAATGACAGGAATTCATCAAGCTCTTTTTCTCAAACACCGTTATTCATTATATCTCGGTCGTCTCCTTCAGCCCTAATAGATTCCCCTTTAGAGACAAGAAGAATGAGGCTCTTCCGCATTAAGCCCCGCCCCTACAGTGATGCAGGATGCCTCTGATTGGGCCGTTGTCGGGAGCGCGCACATAGACATTCTCGCCATTCCCCGTCCACAGCTATCGTTTAGCTTGGCTAATTACCAGGTGTATGTAGCCTAGACATTTTGTTTATGAAGTAAGTCAGTGTAAGTTATTTCTTCTCAGACAGTTTTTTGAGTATTACTTACAGCGTGTGGCTCCGGGTCAGAAACGCGGTCCTCCTTGATGAAGGGGACAGACCCTTGTTTCAGCAAAATCTTGTTTGCAAATCTGCCATTCTACTGGCCCTTATTCAGCCAGCAGTCGTAGCCGTAGCTTCATTTGGGAATTTGAACAAGTTTAACTTTCCGACACATCTGAAGAAACACTTCTTGTGTGACATGTTTTTGATGTTTGATGCGTCACGATAACTACTAGACTTATAACCACTTCAGGAAAGGTGAGCTGCCTCGCTTCTCATGAACATGCACAGTGTAGAGAAGAAATCACTGAGCTCCCCATTTGTGATGTCACTAATACACTGATGTGAAAAAAACTCTCTGAAACCTAACGTTTTTTCCACCACAGTAACTACACGGACAGACACGCTAAATATCTCAAACATGAGTTTATGTGAAAAGAGGGGGCGCTGCTCACTTGTCTTTATGAGCTTTCAACACTATGAATATCTAAAAAAAAAACGTCGAAATGGCGTAATAGGGCCTCTAATGTTCATCCTGGTCCACCTGTTGTTCTTTTATCTCATCACTTTGGCCAAGGCCTGCCTGCCTGCGTGCTCGCCTGTCCGTCTGTCTGCTTGCATGCTTGCCTGCCTGCCCGTCCGTCTGTATATCAGCAGAATGACTCAAAAGCTTCTGAATGGATTTGGATGAAACTTGCTAGATGGGTGAGAGGGGGTAGCGCGAGGAACCTGTGATCCAGTTCTGCTGGTCAAAGGTCATCCGGTGATCCAAAATCATTTGAAATGCTGTGGCTTGGTATAGGAGCGCGTGGCCCTTTATGAGAGTCAGGTGTGCGTCTTGGTGGAGGTTTGCACTCTCTGGGTGCTTCAGGTTTTTTCCTCCCGTCATCCTTGTCTCTTTTGTCACCTTTCCATTTTTTTCTTCCATTTTCAAGGGAAAAGTGGCTCAGACTGCTTGTATGTCTGCCTGTAAGCATCTATCCACATCACTGATGCAGATGCTGCTCGACACCGAGCTCAAACAGATCAGTATGGGGGCCATTCAGCAGTTCAACCTGGATGTTATACAGTGTGAATGTAAGTTTATTCAAACGCCATTTTTCAAAATCGTTTCTGGCGGCTTCCGTGTGCATGAATGAGGTGTTCTGAGTTACGTTTGTGTTGTGTTCTTGCCAGTGTTTGCCAGCTCAGAGCCCGTCCCTGGCTTCCAAGGAGACACACTACAACTGGCCTTCATTGACCTGCGACAGGTAAACTGGCACCGTTCCTTACACTGGAAATACATTCACCTTTACATCTGCACAGAGTTTCAGTTGCATTGTTCGTGTGTTGCTTGGCTGATTGATACATTTCAGAGGCATAAACAACATAATTGAACCAGAAAACTAACTCAGAAGACTTCTTAAATTGTTGTCATTCAGTTAAAACTGTGAACTTCACATGGATATTTTCACACACTGCATCAACTAGGGATGTGACTCTTACAATAACGAATGATTTGATCACTTCTTGATTCAAACATGATTCAAAATTTGATTCCATAATTACTCTTTTTCTAACAATTGGTGCCAATTCCAGGATTAACTACATTCTTCTTTAGGGTAGAAATGTCTTTGAGAATTTGTCATATTTTATTTTAAAAGGAAAAACTGGTTATATTTCAGAAAATGCAGCTTCATAATAGCAACAGGATAAGTAGCATTTCTAGAAGAAAATGTATGCAGTGTTGCCAACTCCTCTGTAAGGAAAGTAGCTATTGGCTTCCTCAGAGTCGCGAAATGATGTCATCACCTAATTTGCGTAATTCACAACGTGCGTCATGTAATGTTTCGACGTGTGGTTTCGCTGAGAGGTACACATGCAGTGGACGAGGTGGAGTGACCGAAGGTGTCTGAGTGAAATTCAGTGATTTATTTTCCTGCAGTGATTCATTTTAGAGAAAGAAGGATTTACAATTAGTTCCTACCCTGGTTCAACCAGTGGCGACTTCACGCATGCGTGATTCATTTGCAGTCTGGATGTGGGGGAGTGCACATTAGCTCTGACAGCAGCTGGGAGGGACTGCTGTGAGGATTGGGCTGCCTGTGAGTGCCTTTGTGCCTTCACCTCAGTCTCCAATAACACCACAAAAAGTTGCGAGATTTGTTGCGAGTCGCTTTTTTGAAAATTAGTCGCTAGAGGGGTCTGAATACTTGCTTTATTTAGGTAGAAAGTTGCTAAGTTGGCAACAGTGAATGCATGTGTGAATGCTGGCACTTGAAGTTAAAGTTGAAAAGGTAAACTGAGAACAGAACTTACAAAATGTTTTATTTTGAAAAGCCAACAACAGTCCTGTCCCTGGGAATGATCAGCGAACAGTGAAACTGTATGGAGAATGTAAGCTGCTGCAGCAGATATGCTGTCATACTCTTTGAACATGTATGCACATGTCCACTTATGTAAGTGCGGATCTGTGTTTATGTTTTTTTTTCTTGTGTTTGGTTTGGGGGGGGGGCTGCTGTTGGGGTGTGACCGTCTTCACTGCCTCGGGAGCCCTTCCTATAATCAACACATTGTTAGAATTTTTGGCCTCAAAGCCCATCAGCCAAAACCTTGGGGTTCAGCTGCTCTTTAAGCACCATGTGGCCGTTGGAAGCTGGCTCAACCCCAACGGTTTGGTCACCATGCATGTTGGTGGGAGAGTTTGGCAGCCGCTGATCACGTGACGTCAAGCTCGCAGCCCACCAGCTGACGAGTTGTAAACCAATGCATGCGCCATTGAAACAGTGCTCGCTATTTACAAGTTAAATTAAACATTTTTAAACACAGAGGCAATTGTTAGATGGAGGTCATTTATTTTCTCAAGTTTCTGTGGCAACAAGGTAGAACATCACAAATATGGAGACAATTAGTAAAGTTTTTACCTGTGTTAGTTGGTTAATTAACACTGGATTGTTGGTCTGTTAACAGATTAACTAAGAGTTTTTCGACAGATTGGAATAAAATGTGACTAGATGACTTTTTCGGATGCACTGTGTTGGTGATCCGGTGATCCAAAATGATGAAATATTCAATCTGTGCCATGAGATTAGAAATAGCTTGGCCATAATCTCATGAAAAACTCAGGCATCTCCACTAATTAGCATCAAAATTTTCTTTTAAGTCGTTTGCTTCTTTAAAGTGTAGAAATAGAAGAAGTAGTTGCCATGTTGTTTGGTGTCAAGGTCTGCCCGACTCAACACAGACTCTAAAAAAGTATGGAGTGGGTTAGCAGAACGATGTTGAAGGTAAAGGCTCAAAGCACATCACTAAGCAGCTTCATGTTTTGCAGATGACACTTGATTCTTTTATGAGAAGTTCTCATGTCCGTTGTACTCCAGATAGCCTCCATAGACGTGGTTAGAGGATAAAATCAATCACGAATAGAAGAGTAGGAGGATGTGAATGGAAACCAAAAAGTCCACAACACTCCCAAAGAGTTGGAGGTGACCTACCAGGTCCAAGTCGGTTGCCGTTGGACACTGTCTATTGCTGGTTTGGATAGTGGAGAACTGAAAGGCAAAAAGTACAACTGCACAGTGACTGGCCTTTTCAACTTTCACCTCCGCCATGGTTCACTTCTACCACAAGAATCCTAATCCCCGACATGCAACGGCACAGCTCCCCTACCTGCCATTTCTATCCAACAAGCAGTGGTATGTAAAGTGTTGATGCTTCTCATTAACTTTGTTTGCACCAATGTGTTAATCTGAGCCTGAGGTGAAGGCTTGGCTCTGCATCCAGTTCAGGTCAAAGTCACTGTATCAAGGGGGGAAGGGGGTGGCATTGTCAAATAAGCCTCAAGAATGCTTCAAAGTTTGAAGCCTGGACTAATAATGTATGATTTTAAAATTTGTGCATTTATATGTTCCGTGAGGCTCTGGGAGGACAGAGTGTCCTACTGAGATGTTGTAGCCCTTGATGGCTCGCTATTAGTTCCAAGTAGAAATCATGATATTGTTGCCAAGCCCCTCTGTGAGTAGCAGGCTCTTAGCCCACTGACTAATGCTATTAACACAAAGCTGCTCTTTCAGCATGACTCAAACACCCAGCTGTTTTCACCCTATGACATTAGCATACACTTTGTATGTGGGTGGGGTAGGAGAGGGGTCATCGCCATCAGGTAAACCAGGGGTCATGTGGGGATTATTTTAAAAAAAAGTTCTTGTTCACACTCATCATGGAGCAGGAGAAGCTGCCCCTCCCCTTCTCTTCCTCGCTGAAACCAGAAGGACTGGTGAGACTCTGATGTTTGGAGTCGTCACAGGCTAAGCCTGCCTCTGGCCTCCATCAGTCGCACATAACTTAGCTGTGTGCATTCACCTGCCTAACCGAGTGACCTGCAGGTGAGCTGCTGGCGTTGCTTCTGGTTCCTGCCTTTGAGACCTGGAGGGAGAACTGCAATCATCTGCAAACATCATTATCACGCTGGACATCTGGAGCAAAAGACCAACGTATGAAACGGGAGGAAAACAGAAGCGGCAGAGCTAGTTGTGTTGAAACCCAGGCTCAACTTTTCCTAGAGAATTTTTTTTGGAAACTATGGAGTGTTGAGGTTGCCATTCAAAGACCTGGAAAAATATGCAGCATTATCAAGAAATAACAGACACACAGGCATGATGGCTGCTTTACGCTGGTTAGGAGAAAGCAACACCTGTATCTGCACCAGTCATTTATTCACTCATCAACAGTCATACCTGCATTATCTAAAATTTGAGCTCCTGCCCTACTTTGGCAGGTATATCAGTTCGAGTAGGAACAATGGGTACATTGCCAGTAGCTCTGCTGTCAGCAGCGCCCTTACCTCCAGAATGAGCCTTAACAAAATGATTCCTATGGGAATCTGGAAAGCTCTTTAATTGTGGCCACTGAGATGCACAATAAAAAAATTGGACACTTTTCAGTGCCCACATTTGAGAACCTGCAGACTGCAACGCAATTATATTCTGACCCTGCAGATTGTGACAGAAAGCTGCTTTTTCACCCGTACCTGTACCTGCTTTTAACTCCGTACTCTCACTTTTCCTCTCCTTCCCTTGCAAATTTGTGTTTTTCCAGCTCCTCGACCTGTTCATGGTGTGGGACTGGTCGACTTACCTTGCAGACTACGGCCAGCCGACCTCCAAATACCTTCGGGTGAACCCAGCCACTGCCCTGGCCCTGCTGGAAAAGTACGTGCCGGCAATGCGTCCACTGTGTCTGCTGCTGCCTCTGTGGTGTCTTCTATATTTCTGACATTCACCGTTGAGAACATATGTTCTGCTGAGACATGACTCAGTTTGGTTTCATAGTTGGGATCTTCATGCCAAACGACCACAGACATTTGATGTATCTGATACACCAGCGATGTACTCACTTCCTCCTCCTCATTGCGGGGGGGAGGGGAGCGGTCCACACCTTTTTGAAAAAACAATTTGATTGGGTGTTGACTGGTTTATGGCACTTGTTCTAATCTCAACCCTGTGCCCTCTGTTCTTCTGCCACTGCTGCCTGCTGCTCAGAGTCTACAGGGGGTAGGTGCACCAGCAGCTTTTGCCTCTGTGTGTTTTGTGTGTCTTTTACACTTGCATGCATCTTCCAGTCACTGCTCAGGACATGCTCATCCATGAATGCACTCTGTATTCTATCATCTGTTTTTTCTTGTGCAACGTAAACCTATTAATGTGAAACAGTGTATAAACTGATAGATCACATGTTCTTCACATATAACAACTTGTATATATACATGTTATGAGTCATATTGAAATTTCTTTTCAGCTTTCAACAAAACTAACTGAGGCTTTGTTTCCGATAGAGCAAAAAAGATGCAAATTTGGTTCAATTCCACCTTTTTTCTTCTTCTTTGGGACATCATTTTTGTCAAAACGCAGTGCGGCATGTTGACGCTAGCATTGTATTTCTTTTTGTTGCTCATTTTCCAACAAAAGGGAGCCCTCACTGAGCATCTTGGCAGCCACTGCTGCTCTTCTGTATAGAAATATTTCATTTTTTTGCTGTCCAAATGTCGTGTCATGTCATGTCTTGACGTGTCACTGACTCAGTCCTCTGGCAGTCCCATCCAACTCATTTAGCGTCTCGCGTCCATTTCAGCAGTGCCACTCTTCCCCAGACTTGTGCTGGAAGTTCAACATTCTGTATCTCTACAGTACTGTTCATTAACTTTCAACATTTGGAGGATTCTAAATTGTTGAATTTTCTTTTATAAACTGCGTAACATTTTAAAAATACTTCAGGTCATTGGAGGGAGCAGTGAAACATGTAAATCTCTCTGTGTGTGCAGGATGAAAGACGCCAATAAGAAGAACAACATCTTCTCTCAGTTCAGGAAGAATGACCGCGACAAACAGAAGCTAATAGAGACTGTGGTGAAGCAGCTGAGGAGTCTGGTCAACGGCATGTCCTCCTGAACACACACGCACACACACACACATGGCAGCCACACACATATGAACCGAACTGCCAAGAAAGCCACTGGTGAGCCTGACTGTGACAGGATTGTGAAGGAGTTTCAAGAAACAACTTGGCAGCGACATGAAGGAGGGGGCGCAAACACATGCGCGCGCACACAGACACACACACAAACGCACACCTCAAAGGGACACATAGAGAACACATACGCTTGACATTTTGAAACACTTGAGATGAAGGCACAGCTTTACATATCCTGTACAAGAAGACATACAGGGAACTGACTGAAAGCAATTACACACAAAAGTCATCCTTACAGTTATATATATGACTGAATACTCAATGTAAATACCTACACAAACACACCCACACACAACAGTTTCATAGACTGATTACAGGACTTAGCAGTGAAATGTTGACCTATTTTTTGTTGGCTGTCATACCACTCTATGTTTTGTACATCTGTGAGAGTGGCCTGTGGGGAGCTGGGAGGGGCTCTGACAGAACAGACTGGCGCAAGTATTGGAACAATAAGTTATAGGTCTGCGCTAGAATTGAGCCGTTCTTCTGAAACGGTTAGCTCAATGGCATCTTTTGTCTTCGGAGTCATGACTGACTTCGTAAAGTTGGTTGTAGTTTTTCGGTGCATTGTGCCAGTGGACCAGCAACTTCCTGTCAACTCAGTGGGTCTTTGTGGTCGCGCTCCAAAGCGGACTCTGCCACTCGTAAAACAAAAGAGCAACAACACGTCAGTCTGTGTTACCCTGGCGATGAGGATGAATGATGCCTCAGTTTACCTACATGGTTCTCCTCACCTGCCTCCAAACTAGTGCTGCTGACACCCACCTGGTACAGATCGCAGGCAAATCACTACCTGCTTGAGCTCCCATCGACTAAAGCAAAGATCAGCTGTCGATGCTAATAAGATTAGATTCACCCCTCACTTTTGGGGGTTACAGATACATTATAGAGCCAAAAATTCTTCTCATGAATCCCATGAATGCAGCTTTATTCATGCCGAATTGAAATGACCGCAAAACCTGAATTCAATGATTTGGATGGGTGAGTGAATACAACAAAAATAGCCCTAGTGTTTTTCCAAGCATCCCAGTAACCAGGTTCAAACAGAATCAGACGAAAAAAATATAAGAAGACATTTTTAAAATGGAAGTCTGATGGTGATTCAGACCTCATCAACTAATTGCGCCAATACTTCCCCTGCTGTTACCATGTAGTTGTGCGTGCAGACACAAAGTGGCGCAGCAGTCAGAGGCGGATGGGCGACTGATGAATGAATGATGTCTTACGAGATTGATGTTCATGAAGAGAATTTGAATTATTTTTTTGGGTGAATTTTTTTTCTTCCCCTCTGCCTCACAATGTACGGCTGTCCTTTCAAGACTGGCTCACCTTGAGAGTGCAGGAGCTCAGTTTGCGCGCAACAAAGCGACATGAAACGAAACACTGATTTGGAGTTTTCGAAGCTGCTCAATGATTTTGTGTAAAATGTCTGAAAAAACTCTGGCTTGTTGGCTTTTTTTTTTTGGTGTTTTTCTTTTTGGTCCATTTGGTTTGACTTTGGGTTTCTGGACAACATTCTATAACATACACTTAATACAAAAATAATGGTATACTCCGAAGTAGGCCTAGTCAGATTTCAGTGGCCGGTGTGAGTGGGTGCAACGAGAAGTATGCAGCAAAAACTCCGAGTGGCTGATGGTGATTTGGGGGTTATCCAAAGACGGTGTCAATAGATTTTCAACCTGATTCCCTCTTTCGACATCCTTTTCGCAAACATGACATGGTGGAAAACTGAAGTGAGAGTGTTGTGAAGGGGAGTGCTGTGGTGACACACGGCAGTCACCTGTAACCCACTAGATCCAATTAGCACAACATCAGTGAAGGAGAAAAAAGTGGGAGGAGGCAAAAGCTTGTTTTTTTTCCCCCTAAATTTAAATGATTCTGTTTAGAACATAGAAATATTGTGTTTTTTATTCAACATTGTCCTTCTGAGGAGCTGGGTGGTCAGTTGAAAGTGCAGAACGTACATCAGAGTGGCCCATCGGGTGACTCCACAGTCAGGTCCAGTCCAACATGAAGCTGAGTGACGCGAGTTTGTCAACAGCCAATGACGTGCAGCCGTTGTACGTGAGGACCTCACACACGACGGGAGTTTGTCCAGAGGTGGCACAGCCTCATCCCTTCAGTCTCCCTCATGTCCGGGAGGGGATTCCTCAGATTGACCCACCTGACACACACACACACGAACATGTAACAGCTCAGACTATCTTTTTCTTTTTTGTTTCTCAGGGTGAAAATTAAGCTTTAGTGTCACATAACCAACAAAGCACAGCAATAATGTATCCGTTTTTCTTCAGACTCATTGACTAAGGTCACACCTGCATGTGACTCCCAGATGACAAACGTTTCCTACAGCTACTGGTTTCTATTGGGTTTCTGCTCTGTATACGTGCTTCTTTCAGTCTGCATTTTTGCACTAAAGTTTTATTGTTTTTCTCCTTTTTATGTCTTTTTTTTTAACAATAGTTGCTTGTGAATGCCTCTGTATATACTGCAAATATTGTAATTATTTCTGTAGTTTGTCTGCAGCAAACTGAATCTTCGACGTTACTGTGGAATGCAACACCAAAAGTAAATATGTAATTACCGAGAGGGTGATGCTCACCTGTTGACCACGGCTGATTAAAGTGTGTGAGGAGCTCGCCGAGTTATGTAGGGGCCCTCCTCTCGACCCGGTTGCATGATTCAAATCGACGAACGCTGCCTGGTGTTCTGCTTGGGAGCGCGGGGCAGCTTTTATACTTGCCCGAATATAACAACTCCAATGATTTCTATGCACTTTTGTCCTCCATGAGTTCAATTTTTTAATTGTAAACTGCTTATTTTTCTGTATATGTGTTCATTTTACCATAAATAAAATTTAATCTGGCATTGAAATAAAAAGTCTGCAGAAGAATCTGAAAGGTTGGTGAAAGGTACGGCCTCTCTTACATCATTTTGCATTTGCGTTGCATCGTTCTCCATCGTCCCGTCACTTGAACTACAGGTGTTAGCAAATACACACATGCACACACACACACACACACACGGAAAAGCACTCACATCAACGCAACTGCAACATGAATGTTCTACTTTATTTACTTTCCTCTTCTTCGCTCTGCTGGAACAGCCGGTTGAATTGGCTCCACTGACAGAAAAGCTTTTATCACTCATCAATAATTGGAGAACAACCTCGAATAGATACATGCTTTAATTCTCAATGAGTGTAAAAGTAAAATGAAGGTTAATAAAAACTCAGACAAAGCGGGTGGTTTCATTATTTTGTAGCTGGTTGGGGAGAAGAACAGTTGAGCGTCTGTTGTAGAGTCTCATGAATCGTCAGTATTATCCCTTGGAGGTGACTGTGTGACTTCTGACCTGAAACAAGGCACTGATAACTAACCTACCACATAAAGATTTAAAATTTGCTCATTTAATTATGTTGTTTTTTTTAAAACAAAAAACATGACTGAGCAAGTTTCATTTTTCTATCAGACATCCAAAATTTGAAAATATTTGGAGGAAATGCAACGGCAGTTCACGCTCAGGGGTCCAACGCATTTAGACTTGATCAAGTTGAATTCGAGCCAACGTGCCATAAAGGGCGCAATAATCACAAGCGAGGTTAAATCTCATGGACACATCTATAAAAACAAAAGTAGCCAGAGTGGATAATCCATAATTCAGATCAGGTTCAACATTTTGATATGTATTGAATGAGATGGTGCATATAACAAAAGTACAAATTGTTCTTAAAAATGTTTCATGTAAAAAGTTAGCACAATAAGAGATTGAATATCACCAGGGCAACTGATTTCAAGGAATGCAGTTTGCTTCAGAAGGATCAGTGAGGAAGAGCTGGAGAGAAATTTTTTCCTTCATAGAAGTGTGATGAACTCTGTGCTGTTGATAACTTTGAAGTTCGTTGCAATTATTAGCTGAAATAATGTGAAGCCTGTTTTCACAGACAGAAAATCCCTTTTCACCAAATTTGAAAATTATTTGGGAGAATTTAAAGCATTAATTGAACTTTAACCCTCCTGTTGTGTTCATCTGTCAGCAACAGCAATGCTTTTCCTGGATTATTTTGAC
>JAUESE010071688.1:0-15337 GCA_032274725.1 Malacoctenus triangulatus
GTCTTGCAAAGCAGATGGGAGTAGATCATGATCAGAAATCAGATCAGAAATCATTATGAATAAAATCGTTTTGAATCAAAAATCGATTTTAAATCAAATCGTGGCCCCAAAAATCGGAATCGAATCAAATCGTGAGGAAGAATAAGATTCCCACCCCTAATTGAGAGTGTCAGTTACTTCAAATCTCAAACGAGACACCAACTCAGGCCCACTGTATACTCGTGATTTGCCTGAGAACATTAAATTATTCTAGCAAATCACAAGATACAGCCTGTTTTTGGAGACTATGGCTTTTTCAGCACAAATCCAACCTTTGCTCCTTCCCTCCGTTCTGACTCTTCCTTTCCTCCTTTTTGTACTTTTGATATGTTTCTTCACTAAACTATGAGCAGTTAGGCTCAGTGACTTGTAGTGCCATCAAGCAAATCACAGCAGCACATTGTGCCTGCGCATTAATCCAACTCCCCACCCACTGTGTGTGTGTGTGTGTGTGTGTGTGTGTGTGTGTGTGTGTGTCTGTCTGTCTGTCTGTCTGTCTGTCTGTCCGTCTGTCCGTCCATCTATCTGTCCATGCTGTGGCCATGGGAACATTGTTGGGGGAGTCTGTCTTTAACAATGACATCATCCCTGCAGGACTGGCAGAGAAGCATTGAAGGCTCACTGCAGTCCCGTCGGGTGCTTGTTGCTCTGCACCAGCATGTGATGGTCTGCATGTTGGGGTGATGACATACCATCTTTATGCTCTTTGCGAAGACTGAACACTACGCAGCCTCAAAGAGTCACTGCAGCAGTCTTACCCTGTCTGGGTTGCACTCAGCCTTGACAGATCAAGTATAATGATGGACAGTAAACTGTCTGCTTGTTTGGATAGAAAAGAAAGGCCAAAAGCTGGTACCTCGCATTGCATAAAGGGAGTCTGTTTAGCAGGATCCATAATTTCCTCTGACATTGTCATTCCTTACAAATGTGTTTATACACATTGGGCTGTTAAAAATGCTGTTCTGGGAAAGGGGATGACAGGAGTGGTATCCTGAAAATAGGAAAAATGAGCACAAAAAAGGAAACATCATTTACAAAAAGGCTCTTTGCAACAAAACAATTCAGCATGAATTATGAAATGTGACTTTACAATTTATTATGTGGGAGATATCACCAAAGAGGCTAAGAAAGGGAAAGGCAGGTCCTTTCTGAGAGGTTTTTAGACCACACAGTGAATAGCTACAATTTTACAGTCAAATCACCAAAGTCTCCAATGGAAACATCATATCTAAAAAGCTTCAGTGCAAGAAGGGTCACAGCAAATGAAAAAGGAGCAAAATGTCAACCTTCTCCTATGCAAAAACTTAAGATTTTAACCA
The DNA here is from genome assembly GCA_032274725.1 of Malacoctenus triangulatus. Lineage (NCBI taxonomy): Eukaryota > Metazoa > Chordata > Actinopteri > Blenniiformes > Labrisomidae > Malacoctenus > Malacoctenus triangulatus. Next base: position 1,359 of record JAUESE010071688.1, read on the forward strand.
GGAAACAAACAATAATTTGTTGCTTTACAACTCCTCACTCCCATAATCTGTCAGTGCAAAACACCAACATGGAATATTTTTTTATCAAATGCGCTTTCACACTTTTGTGGTGGTAAGCTTCCAGTGGAGCTGCCCTGGAGCAGAGTGATAGACACTTGGCTGCTGCCCTCCAACTACTACTCACATTCATACACATGCATCTGCTCAGTCAGCAAGAAGTGTCTTGTCAAAGGACACAATGACAATTAGCAGATTCGGGAGTTGGGAGCAGGAATTGAACTGCCTTCAATCATTGGACAACCTGCTCTATCAACTGAGCTACTGCCGCCTTTGTGTATTGACGTACTGCATCGCACATAATGCAACAGTCAGCAGGGCAGCCAGCTGAGGAAGCGCTGCCTTGCTTACTGTTTTCGCTGCATGTTTTGTGTGTCAATTCTACACGTAAATTTATCAGAGAGAAACCTCGAAAAGTGTGCAGAGCACGATGTCCAGGATCTTCTGCTGGTTTTCTAACTCATCATCATGACCTTTTTTCATCAAATGTGACCAGCAGTGTCATTTTTCCTAGAGACTCTGGCCTGAAACCAAATCCTATCAAACAACATTGACAAGATTTACAACAGGAATCAAGTGGTGCTGTGTGTCTGTGTTCAGAAGCATAGATCCTGCTTAATGGCCAATTCAGACAGAAAACTGAGCAGAGTTCACAGAGATTATTAAGACTGCATGAGAAGTGGGCCAAAGTTGTTACACAGCAAGAAAGCAAAGCTTGAAACATCTTGACAGCAGCTGCAGAGATTCCAGCAGACAAAAACTGATGAGGATGTTTTCACACTGGAGCAAATTGCCTTATCACAAAACACACACACAAACATACATTTACGCATACAGCGTAAAAGGGGAAAGTCCAACATTCATTTCTACAGAGGCAATGAAGATTCAAGAGTGCAAACAAGCAGAGTTTGGTTTTGTGTGTTTTTTAGGATAGGTGAGTGCAGCTGGCAAGGAATCCGTGCTGCCATTAACACTTTTCTTATTCCAGGTGAATCTGTCACTCATTTAGATTCCTCATTGGCTGACATGCATCTCGCATGTTGCATAACCTGAGGAAGGAAGCCTCCCACTAACCAGTCTCTCCACTGTTGTAGCAATGTGAATGCCCACAGATTAAGAGGGACAGAACTGAAAGGGCAGCAATGCCCATTCCAACGTGAGAAAAATACCAACAACTGCCCTTAAACACTAAGCAATTCTGGTGTGACCTGAAGGCCACTGTGAGTCTAGTGTTGTTCTACTTTTAAACCTAAAAGTGTTGTTTAATTGAAACAGCCATTTATAGACCAAGCACTTGTGCTGCTCAAATACGAGTACCTGTGAGCATCTGAATAAACAGCAACTCTGCAGTTTTTCAAACTAGTACTTTAATGAATCATAGTACAAAGTACATATCAATGACTTGCTTTCAAGTCATTGAAACCACACATAAAATCTGTATGACAATATAATATTCACAAAACATGACAAGAGGAAGTTGTGTTTCATGGCTCCAGTTGTTTCTGTTACATTTTGTTTTGCATTTTGTGCTTTTGTTTAGTTGTTAGTTGAATACCTGAGCTCAATATCTCTGTTTCCAAACAGCAGTGAAAATTTGTGAACATGCATATTTGACCACACCTCATCATTCTGGGAAAAGTGGTTAGAGTGTGACAGCCGATGATGCTGTGTCTACTGCTCAATGCCAGGAAAAAAATGTCAGAGACAAATTTTATATAGAGTACCTTTCTTTTATCCTTAACTCTCGTGATCACATGGCAAACTGATTCTTGTCATACAGCATTTGACAAATAAGGTGGCCCTGGACTACCATGAGACCACTATGAATGCTGCATCTGGTTAGAGTCTCAAAGCGCCTCAGAGGTTGGGCGTACCACAACATAAAGTGAGGTTCAGCTCAGGGGAAAATGGAGTAGAGCCCTGCACTGGAGCCCCAGACCTGAGGGGCCCAAGGGACCCGACGGGGCCAACAGCTGGGCTTGGGTCCGATGACCACATCATTACCTCGGACCTGGGCCAAGCTCTTAAATTAAATTGCTAATTAGAGAGATATGTGTTGTGTTTGTGTTTAACCAATTTAAATGGCAACACTTAAATGCAGCAGCGCTCTGCCCCGCTCTGCTCACGTCCTAATTGCACCACGTCCTGACTCCCGCAACTAACATGGACAGCATAAAGAAAAAAACTGAAACTAGCAAACTGAAGACTGTGAACAATAACAAGGGAAGAGCTCCATGTCCAAATTGTTACAACCCTTCAAGATGAGCCACTTGGGTTTGTTCAATGTCGTGTTTGCAATGCTGTTTCGTATAGCAGCAAAAAAACGGATTCATCACATCTGCACAGACATTTTGATTGGACTGTTGCTGAATAGGTTGTAACTGTTTATAAAATTGTATCGCCATGTCCAGGTGAAGACTTGTTATGAGTCATTCTACTCCCATGTTAGACAAGCTGCTTGTTATCTGATTGGTAGTTTTACTGTTTCCAGTTGTTGCCTTTATTAAGATAAAGAAAAATAATATTTTTGTTAGGCTTTTGCTAAGTTTATCCAAATAATAAACACGATGACATGGTTTAAGTGTGTTGGTTTCTACGTTTGGATGAGTGTTTATTTGTAATACGCAATTGCTGCCATATGCAAGTCAAGTTGCTGTGTGCTGCTGTAGTTGCAATGCTCAGTCATTTAAAAAAACAAGATAATCACTTAAACACACAGCAAAAATGCTTCATACAGTTTACAAACTAATCTTAATATTAAAAGGAAAAGAAACACCCCCACTTATGCCATAAAAGACAATATCGGAGGTCTAAAACTGCACCAGGCTGTGCCAAAATTCTCATTAAATCGGATAGACTAATGCAGTCATGAATTTAAATCATCAGCCTACAGGTTCATAAAAATAAATAAAAAATAATTTAAAAGGAGTCGGGCTTGAAACAGTTTCGCCCCAGAGAATGTTGAAAAGCTGTCCGGCCAGGCTGGGCTGGGGCTCCACCCCCTTGGGACAGGGCCAGACGCTCGCCTGGATATTAAGCCCTTGCAGGTCACTAAAATGGAGGCCATTAAAATAAGAGCCTTTTTGTGAGATCAATGAAGAAAACAACGAAAAGGCAAAAGAACAAGCACTAGCCAAAACAACCCACAAGGGACACCAGAATGCCAAAAGGAAAATAAAATGCACTTCTGCAAACATGAATATATGGGGAGTGTCATCAGAAAGGGGGACGTCCTTTACCTGGTCATCTGAGGTTGAAGGTGAAGCCAGGTGGAGGTATACAATATGTGTGTGTGTGTGTGTGTGGGGGGGGGGGGGGGTGGCAACAAACACGGACCCTTCAAGCCTTAAAAATGAGCAATTCTAATGTTGTACTTTGTTGAAGGGTACATTTCTAATACCATAGAATATTAACCTCCAAAGTGCAAATATCTCTTTTTTCCATCATTTTACGCTGTTTGGTGTTCATTGCTTTATATCTCCTTGTTTGTTTACAATGACTTCACATGACTGCCAGAGGAACAATCATCTCCCGACTCTTTTCGTCCATATGAAACAGCAAGTCAAATTCATGTTCAGAAATTCCTTTTTCCATCTTGCCCAGAATGCGTCCACCAGCACCTGAACTGTCTTCCACTGATGTTTTACGATCCAGACATCTGAGAAGTTCCCAGAGGGCTGTGAGCAGTATTGATTGGGTTAGTATCAGTAATGCTTCTAGGCCTGAGGAAACTGGTATTGATACGTCACAAGAACAAGGGAGCCCAATGGGTCAAACAAACTGTTGATAATTGTAAGCACTCATATATAAGTGAATGGTTTCTGGGACTCGGAGATGGAAGGTAAATGCTTCTGCTGTCATGTTTCATGCTCCACCCAAACTGCCCTTGGAGCATTCCTCAATCGGAGAAGCCTTTAAAAAATCTGCCTTATTTGGTCGGGTAGAGTTCAATATTGTAGCTAGCGTGCTGCAGGTTTTGGCCCATTTTCAAAACATCGACTGGTTAAACCTCCGTCAGAAATTTCCCCAGATAGAAGTCTGTCTTGAAGAAAGGACAAACATTGTTGCCAATGTCCTTCCTTACCTCCTTTCCCCCTGCTCTATGCAGCTCATACATTGGCACTGCTGGTGGTGGGTCGTTTTCAAGCATGTGACACGCATGTAATACTAAAATAAAATTCTAATGTAATTACAATCACTCAGAAATAAACTTAAAACATTGCAGAAATCAAAGCTCCATGGAGGATTACAAGACCCGAACTACATGTTATTTCCTGGCAAACCAATGGATTTAATTAACAAATATAAAAAACCCTCAAGATACAGATTCACCCTGGTTAAATGCAAAGAAGTTTTTCTGTATAAACACCCACATCACTGACCTCCTGTTTATCAGCCCTGCCATTAAGCAATATCCCCGCTTCCAAGCACTATTGCTCAGCAATTCCAAGTCCAGTCCTATTTACAACAACCAAGAATTCACAATCAATAAGAAAACACCACATCTAACATCACAGAGGCCTAAAGCCATCACACATTTGCATAATCTTTCACAGAACCACACAGTTACCCCTTTCCTCTTCTGGTCCAAAACATGGTATTGGCAAAACTCTATTTATTGAATACTGTGAAATTGAGCCAATGACTGAACTTATTGACCTAAACTGAACTTAGAATGTCATGCTCTTGACCTCTTCTCGTCATCTATAATATTAAATAATCAACGTTAAAAAAAACAAAAAAACGTCATTCAAAAAATACAAAATTATCCCCAAACCATTTCAAACTCACTCCCTTACTGTTAGCAAATGGGGAAGCATATCTCAATTGTTGCTTGTTAACTAAAAATATAGAATCTTTATGCATCAGCTGAAACATCCAGCTCATTCAATACAAGACCTTCTAAAGATTCTACTAAACTGGAAAGGGAATGTTCAAGATGCGTTGTACCAATTCAGACATATGCTCTCAAAGTACTGGCAACACGACACATACACACTTGAATTCCATATAAGACTGCATCTTGATCAAACAGTCAAAGCAAGACATCACCAATCGCCTCCCTCTGCTTAAATACTGCAGCGTCTCTATCTCACCCACACTGCTTACTTGGAGATATGTCTAATCGCAAATTTAAACCATTTTGATCAAAACTCTTCCAATAGTCTTTGCCCTTGCCAACAAACTATTCTCTTTAATGCAAATCACACAAATAACATTATAGCATTGTGGAGGAACCAATGTAAAAGCTATCTGCCACCTTACAAAAACAGGTAACTGATTTCAACTCGTCAGGGACAGAGGGGAGGTTGTATGAGGTCATAACACTGCACCAGTCACACTGTGCCAGTACCACTGCGGCCTGCCAGAAAGGCCTGGGCCTGGCCCCTACTGGTAGGCCGCAGGATTCACGCTCAGCATGCAAGCACTTTGGATGAGTGGATAAATGATGGAAGCGTGTATGTGACCCGGGGTCCCTGGCACTGAGGGAGGCCGGTCTGGAGCGAGGGGGCACTCTGTTCAAGGGCAGGTGTGTGGGCTGCAGCAAGCCCAGCCATCCTTGGCTGGTGCCCAGCCTGTGTGCTGCTGTCCCCACGGGCCCCGGGGGCCCTAGGGCTGCTTGTAGTGGAAGGCTGGCTGACCCTTCCTTCTCCACCCTTTGGGACATTGGGTGTAGCTCTGAACGCTTCTGTTTCTCTCTTGACAACCCCTCCGTTGTTTTGTCTTCCATGGTAGGTCTGTTTTGGTCACTTAGATCAGGGGTGGGCAATCCTGGTCCTGGAGGGCCACAGCCCTGCATGTTTTCAATGCGTTTCTGCTCCAACACACCTGAATCTCACTGGTGTCATCATGTAGCTCGACAGCAGAGCCTGATGATGAGCAGCTTATTGCAATCAGGTGTGTTGAAGCTGGGACACATTGAAAACATGCAGGGCTGCGGCCCTCCAGGACCAGGATTGGCCACCCCTGACTTGCATCCAAATGGGTGCAGGACCCTGGATCTCCCTATTATTTGTCAAGTATGGACTGATTGGATGTTTTACTGTAGGATTTTACTCACCAGCCGATGGTGAGACTCACCACAGAGAACTGATGAGAACCACCTGAAAAGGCTGACTTTGGCTCCAAAAATAACATGCATTCATCAAAGTTGTAATCCTCAAGCTACAATAACAGATGCAGACATAACAAAAAAAAAGGAAACGAAAAAAGGGATGTGTGACACTGACAATCCTTGTATGTTGAAAGACTAATAAAAAGAAACCTGATCTGGCAAATGAGACATTGCTCTGATTATCGAGGATCAGAAACATCCTTTTGCTCTGATGATGACAACCTCGTGGGCACACAGTAATCAAGCATATTTTTGAACATGACCTCCCACTGAAACCATTCCACAAACTTGTATACATGGTGGTATTAGCGTCCAAACTTTGTTCATGATCACACATGCTTTCTGGCTGCCAGCCTTGATACGCTTGATGGAAACATCACACGTCTTGGCTCTGAGACACAACAGAGAAAACTATTCTCTTTCCTGAAGCTGTTGCACTTTTAAAGTGCATGGTGTTTCCTATGTAATGGGCACACAGTGTTTAGGTCTCTAGTTTGGTTCCCTGCACTGAAAGGTAGGCTGTTTGCTACCTTATTGTACACATCCATCTTTTGTACAGAATAAATACTTTTGTTCAAGTTCCCCGTTTTTCCTCTTTTGAAACCAGGTACCACAGCCACACAAAAGCTGGGATGGTTCCTCGCCTTGGCTGCTTGCCTATGAAGTGAAGGGGATTCAGAATCTGGTTCAACATAACTTGGGTGGATGACCGTTGTGAGTGAACTTGCTCTCCTTGATTACAACAAAAAACCTGCAAATGTATGATCCCTGCTTCCCAAAGCCTTCTCCGTGTATCTTTAGATTCCTTCCTTCATGAAACAACCTCCACAGTAAAGTCCTGATAAAAAGGCAGTGAAGTTGCTGATTTACGTTTTCAGGCTCGTTGACTTCCTTTCCTCATGTCTGCTTATATGCCCCTGCCCTGATATGTTTCACCCATGCCAGATTGCCTAAGTGGATTCACCTGGTGAAGGCGGTACATATGTACTTTAGTTTTGGTGTCTTGTTGCTCGTTTGCCTGTTATGTCCCTGCCAGTCCTTCCAGCCCTACACTGGGCTTGGACCTATCAACGTTCTCAAACTTTAATTCAGAAGATCTCTGTAGGAGTTTTGCAAGGAGTTTTGATTTTGACCAGTTGTGTCCTACCTTTGGACTTATCTGACAACATCGGCTTTGTTTGATATCGTCACATGCCTTTATATGACACAACTAAAAACCATTAAATGAGCTCTAACAAAACCAAAGAAACAGTAAACCTTCTAGGCAAATATTGGGTTACTCAAAAAAGAATGATCTGATTTAATTCACAAGATTAATATAAGTAAAAGTTATTGAAAACTCCAGCTGAGTCACAAGTATCCAACTCATAATCAACTTTAATTTCCTATATTACAAGTGTTCAATGTGGCCACCACCTGCAGTATGAACAACATCAGTGCAATAAGCAGATTCCTTCCAGATGCGTATCAGCATATCACGATCCACAAGGTTTATGGCTGTTGTTATTGTATGTTTAAGGTAGCCATTCAAAACTTAAAGACTTTGGGTCATTAATTCTGGTCATGAATTCAGTCCATGACGATGCTGGAGAACTAAAGCAAAGCGTCATGAAATCGGTTAAGTAATTTGGAAAAACCATGCAGCGCCTTCTATTCTTGTAGACCTTACTTGTTAATGGGGAAAAAAATTGCATCATGGGAAAAACTGCCCAAATAATCCAATTGAAGTCTTTGAAATAGTGACCCTGCAACATTCACAGTCTTTGCAAGATGTCAGTCTGAGACTAGGCTGTCACTACCAACTTGAAAACTGATCTTTAGATGTCAGCAGGTATGAAATGAGTACCTACTTTGCAAGGAAAAGGAACTTTTCTTTCCCCAGACTTTTAGCCAGGAGTGCTTCAATGCACTGCCTTGGTCATGCTGTTGTCTTCCTTTTCAATGCCAGGAGGCAAGTCGAGCCGAGTGCAATACCTGAGCCTGCTGGATCGTAAGGCTATGTGCTAGACCAGCACTTCACACCGCGCCTCTGCCAGAATCTAAATATCGGTCTGGCAAAACCACACTGGGGCCACTTTACTCCCAAGCAAGTAAATACATAGTAATACATTATGAAGGACAAACGGAGGAAGATGATAACAACAAAAAAAAAAAGTTGGAAATCAAAGTTGCTCTCGGACTGCTTCTCAGTCGCCATGGTGATTGTTGAAACTGAAGAACCAGCAGTTCAGTTTTGAAGCGTGTCAATACACTGACCCACGAATACGGCTCTTCTTCTACTGGATAAAAACCTGCTTAAGAAACAGTGGTAGATACAAAGAACACGAATTGCAATTCCAGTGGAGCACAGTGGACAAATGCAGAAATAGCCCCACGACTGAATGCATCGTCCAGGCGATGACAGGCACAATATTAGTCAGTTTGGCTAATCATGCTGAAGGCTTGAAAAGATGCATTTATTCATTCATTGGTTTGTCATAATGCTATTTCAAGTAAGTATTTCAGGTGAGTGCTGGTGCCAATCACAGCTAACAATGGGCCAAGACCAGCTACACCTTCCACCAACTGCCCGTCTATCACAGGGCAAACACCGAGAAACACACAATAACCCTTTGTCCAAACCAGGTCACCAACTGACCTCATGGACATGTTTCTGGACCTTGGGGCAAACCAAAGTACCCAAAGAAAACTCATACTGGCACAGAGAGAACATGAAGAATGCAAATAAAATGCCCAGATTGAAAGAAACCCAGGACCTTCTTGCTGTGAGGCGAGACTCAGTGACAGCAGAAATCCTTCAGACAAAGATAACAGATTTTTTCTGAAGACATTTCCAGTCACTGCAAATATTTTTGCTTAGAACGGGCATTATTGCTTGGTTATTATAACAGAGTTTAACATCAATGGTTTGAGGCATAGACAAGGTTTGCAACAGTTTTAGGATTGCATGCAAACTTTCACAAATATTTGTTTTAGGTGAGGTTTGCCTGCTCTGCCTGTTTTGGGTCTTCATCCTTTTCCTAATTCCTTCAGCAAATACTCAGTGATTACAATCCAGGTGAAAACAAACGGCCTTGCTGGCTGGTTCGTCAAGCAGCATCACTCTCATCAGCTAGCCCTCTAGTATTCACAAAAATGTATAGTTTTTCCATTATAACACCAGCACACACACACACACACACACACACACACACACACACACACTCACACACTCACACTCACACTCACACAAATATGTTAAAGATGTTTCCGGTTATTTCGGCTTGTATTGGATCTGCGTAACAGCGCAGACCTGCTGACTTTGAGTATCTGCACTATGTGCACAGATCCACACAGAAACCACACGCAGGCTGCCATGAAGCAACTGCGGGATGAAAACAGGTTGGAGAATAAACATGCATGTGAGGTGACCTGGTAGGTGAGGCTGCAGCCGTTTACAGGACTAACACCGACTTGTGCCACTGGATGCCAGACCGCTCCGTGATGTGAACGGCAGCAAACAGCGCATTTGTCTTCCCCCGTTCAGCAGTCACCACAGACGGGGACACAGACAGACACCTTAGCAGCAGGTGCAGGAAATAATGAGAAAAACAGTGGGGCTTGCGTCATTTCTGATGGTATCCTTCCCTGCTAAGGTCAGTCTGACGTGATGCACAGTGTTCCGTGTGGAGCGGCCGAAGCCCGGATGCGCCACATTTACCTGGCCGTACACCGTGGGCATGGTCGATTGTCCGGCACTCCGACGGCTCCGATGCGGCGGATAGTAGCCGGAGTCCAACACGCCTTCTGCAGCGCGGCGAGCGGCCAGAGACGGATCCGGAGCCGCGACGCCTCCTCCATCGCCGTCTGGTAAAACCTCATTTGCGTCTATTGTGAAAAAACCTCTGAACTGCGGCAGCATGTAGCGCTGCTCTGGGTGGACACGGAGGGTGGACGAGCTGACCCCCGTCAGCCCGAGCGCCAATAAATAGAAGGAACAGCGAAGAGAGGTCAGCATCCTGCCTGCCTGTGATATCGCCATGTTTGTGTATGTTTGGCTGTGCGTTAGGTAAGACAGAAGAGCTCCTTCTACCGGCAGTGATGCTCCCCACGCTGCGTTCACAAGCCTTGGGAATGTCAGCTACCACGACACTCCGCTTCTACACACACTTCGACAAGTGGCAAAAAGCACTAAACAAGATTCGTGGACGTTGTGCATTGTCTTTTCAGTGACACACACAAATGCACCACAAAATACAACAACACGAAAAAAACAGGCTGGCGAAAACGTAGAGGAGCAGCTCCTGCCTCAAAGACAAGGGAGTCAAAAATCCATCAAGTGGCACAGCAGAAAAAACGGGCGTCCATCACACTGCAGGTCTTCACTGATGTGCCATCTTCAAACTTGCACCAATACATCCTCCATCACCCACATACTCCAACACATACCCAGCACAGATAACATGGGTATAAATAGGCTTACAGTCATTACAGTTATCACTGAATATAGTCTGCTAATCAGTTACATGGAAGTGGTCTTGTTTTAGTTTACTTTGTCTTAGTTTACTCTGCTTCACCAAACATCAGTTTTTAATAAAATAGGTCAAGGGTCGGCAACCCATGGCTTTTCAGCCTCGTTGGAGTGGCTCCTTTAGGCCTTGGCAAAAAAAAAAAAAAGCATTTACAGTGAACCCTCATTTATCGCGGGGGGGACATTCCCAAAATAACCCACGATAAGCAAAATCCACAAAGTAGTCATCTTATTGTTTGCAATTATTATACAGTACTGTGTTCTGCAACGGTGCCCTACAACAATGTAGGTTCTACCTTCCTTTAGCATGTCCAGAAGTGTAACTTTTCCTGCCATAGTTAGCATCTTCCTGCCTTTTGGATGTGTCTGCAGCTGCCTTTGTCGGTGCAGAACGTTTTGTCGACATCATGAGTTTTGTGTGGAGAAAGTTTGTAAACGTAAATTTGAGCTGAATGCATTCTGTACAAGACAGAGATGAGGGATAGAGGAGATTGATTTACATTGGCTTACAGTCCTTTAGCCAATCAGACTGCAGAAAACAATGCACAATTCATACACTGAAGAAAAAAAGTATAAAAAAAGACTGCACAAAAAAATCTGTGAAAAAGCAAAGCCGTGAAAGGTGAACAGCGACATAGCGAGGGTTCACTGTACATGAATATTGGTTATTTTAATTTTACACAAATATGGAAGGGCTCAAATCGGCCTGCATGGTTCAGTGGTTAATTAATTTCAAAGTAGGCCCACACATCTTATAACCGGTAAAATTTAAAAAAAATGATTAAAACTTGAATGATTCTAAGCTGTTTTGTATTTTGCAGCCCCAGACTGTTTTTCTTTGGTGGACGAGAGGGCAAAGTTGCTCTTTCGATACTAAAGGCTGCAGACCCCTGAAAAACTTGGTTTTGTTGACTATATCTGCATTACAGTTGTTAATCCCTTCTATAACTACCAAAAAAGGTATTTTACTAAGGGGACAATCACACTTGATCTCTTCTTGTCTTCTTAACCTGTTTATTTCCTTGGTATTTATGGTCATTTCTGTGGAGAGGGAACCAGAAAGATGCAAGCTGGAGACTCGCCAGTTAAAGCAGAGAGATTATTGAATGAAGATACAGATCTGTGGGAAGGGCTGTGCATACATCAGCGTACACCAGCTTCCTATAGAGTATCACCCAAGGTACTTCTCTTTAAGGTTTTTAAGCCATTACTACTGCCGGATCGCGCCAAATATCGTCATATTTAAAGGGCTTTAGATGTCTCAGGCCACTATCTGGATCAGGGGTGGGCAACTCCAGTCCTGGAGGGCCGCAGCCCTGCACGTTTTCAATGTGATCCTGTTCCAACACACATAAATCTTGTTGGTGTCATCATGCAGCTCTGCAGCAGAGCCTGATGACGAGCAGCTTATTGCAATCAGGTGTGTTGAAGCTGGGACACACTGAAAACATGCAGGGCTGTGGCCCTCCAGGACTGGAGTTGCCCACCCCTGATCTGGATGGTTAGTGGTTAAGTAAGAGCTTCCTCAAGGAAACAATAGACCCTGCCATCAGAAAGAGACAAGGTCTTCAGAATGCCCTTCAGTTGCTATTCCTACAACACTCTGCAGATGCTACGTCTGTCCTTATCAAAGGCCAACTCTTGGTGAAATGCAAGGCCTTCCAGATGTCACCTCTCTTCAACCCCAAGAGAGACTCTTGCCACCTTTTGTCATGTGCACCTACAGGAAATGTCTGCATACAAAATTACTTCACACTTGGATACCTCTCTTCATGTGGGCACAGTGTTGTGATAACCTGATAAGTCAGAAGCGGTGAACAATCTGTGATGCTGAATTCAATACAAGCTCAGAGAGGTACCATGTTGTGCATGTGAACTCGTGTATTGCCACAACAATTCTGAGACAGCAACCTCCATCTCCTTTTATTGGTTCTGATTCTTCTTAAAGACAGGCTGGATTACTAGTGAAGGTAAAGGGGAGGGAGCAAAGTGACCCTGGTATAGTATATAATACAAAATACACAAAGTACAGTATGAAATGATAATGTACTTTGTGAGGACTGAACAAGTCAAATGTGATCCGCCTAAACACATAGTCAGGGTTCTCTTGCTGATAAACCCGTGTGTGCATAATGTTGGTCAAGCAGTTTGGTCTCCTGGTGAACCCAACCAAATGACTGTGTGAAAACCTTTAACAATCCCTGTGCCCCTGGACAATCCTGAAGTGAGTACGCTACAGCATTACCAGGACATGAATCCAGAATGAGACACTTTAACCAAGAAAACATGTTCTTCAGGCTGTTGCTGGTGCTACAGTACCTGTATGACAGCTTTAGTGTGGAGCAGAAATTAGGCTTGATATCAGCAGGTCCATTGTTCATGTTCTGAAGGGGTACAGACTTGATCAACTCTGTTATGTATCACTGCTGAATCTGTCAAACTAATAAAGGAAAGAGAGCCTCAAAAACCATCTGCATTCTGGTCTGATTATACAGTGCAGCAAAGTCATTAGCAACCCTCGTTATAACGAGCTTCGCTCTTTAATGTATTTTTTGAGAGCAGTTTTTGATTTTTTTTTTACAGTGTATGAACATGCATCGTGTTCTGCAGCCTGATTGGTTAAGGGACTGTAGGCCAATGTCAATCAGTGTCCTCCGTCCCTTGTCTCTGTCTGATACAAAATGTGTTCAAATTTATATATTTGCAAAATTTCTCCACAACAAAACCCACAATGTTGATGAGACGTTCTACACTGACAAAGGCAGCAGCAGATGCGCCCAAAAGGCAGGAAGATGCTAACTGTCACAGGAAAATTTATACTGTGGGTAAAAGCTACATGGCTGTAGGGAACACAGTACTGTATAATGATTGTAAAAAATGAAGATTACTACTGAACGGATTTCTCTTCTCGCAGGTTCTTTTTGGAACGTAACCTCCACGATAAACAAGTATTCACTGTATTTAGTCAGCCACCAATTGTACAAGTTTTTCCTCTTTTCTAGCTTTCACAGAGCTGTACAGGCTCCTCTGTCCTCCATCGTTGCATGTAGCAATGGCACCTGTTTCAACACATTATCAGCATTGAAGGTTGAATATGTAATACAAACACAATAGCGATCTCTAGTGTGTCAAGGTTGTAGCTGCAACAGCAGAAAAACAGTTACAGCCAGTGTGTTGCCAACTTTGCAGCAGATACATCAGTTTTTATGCGTGTCCTTCAACTGAAGGCTTCACCTACATTGACTCTACTTTTTGCTCTTCTGAGGTCACTCCTCTTCTGAGACAGATAACCAAACC
>JAUESE010071714.1:0-15331 GCA_032274725.1 Malacoctenus triangulatus
CGCCCCAGGTCACGGGACGAGCAAAAGTATAAGCTTATGCATAGACACCCATTTGGCCGGTGCCCCGTTGAACGTAACCTATGTATTCACAACATATTTACTACGTATAGTACGTATGTATGGTACGTAATATATTTTAAACCTCTCTGTATTGAATGGGGACAGGTCCTGCTGACAGATTTTGACTGTGTAGTAAAATAGAAGTTTTATTAGTTATTTTTAAAATAATTTTTGACATACTATGTTGTGTTTTGGTAGACTTTCTCTGACGAATTTAGGGGGGGCAGCGCCCCAGCGCCCCCTATTGACGAACCGCCACTGGTTGGGCGGGCACTGATTAGCCCGAGGGAGGTGGTCTCAGTTTGAACAGTGTTTGTAAACAGAAATGGGGAACAGCTTCGGACTCTACCTTTAAAGCTATTCTTACCGATCTTGCACAGCGCACCTCAACCTAGCTTTCTGCCTCCCTCCTAAGTCCTGCCTCCCTTCTAATTTAATCCATGTAATCCATTAATCCATTAATTAATTAATTGTTAAGTTCTACCCACTCACCCTCCGCCTGACCCCCTGTTGTTTTTGATGAGAAAGGTTGAGAACATCACGACTGACAGATCAATGGAGTCAGATTCAGAGGCACCAGTAAGTTATAACTAAAACAGTCCTAATTATTAAACATAATTTTATATGTGGTATAAATATACTTTGGTTGTCTGACGAACTGCCAGTTATTACTGTATCATACTGTAGCTTCAAATAATAACCAACTATCCACATACATAAGGGATACTAGGGCACAATGTTCCGTTGATATTTTTATATATACAATAAACACAGCCACAGTTGGCTCGGGGACGAGGTGGCGGTGAACAGCAGCAGAGCATCGATGCTTTGTGGTGCTGTAGCAACTCTATTCAAGCCATCAGTGATCTCATCCATAAACTGTTTAGCTGAGAGTGACAACAAGACAGCAGACCAAAATATTTCTTTCTATGGATTTGCGAAGAAAATCGTCAGAGATGCTTTTAGTGATCAGGAGAGCGTGAAAGCAATCAGATACTGTAACGAATGCATGTGTTTAGCAGAAGATGGACAGTAGCCGCTCGTGTCAGCCACAGTTTACATAAAGTTGATCACGAGAACACGACGTCTTTCTCTCAGCTTAAACATTTCGTAGCCATGCCATAATTTCGGGTCAGCCCAGCCAGCCGTGAAACATCGATAGTTATCCTTGTTTGTGAAATCTTTCTTTCTCCCATGTATGAAGACGGGTTCTTATGTATCTGATAGATGTAGCTGATGCCAGCTGTGTGAAAACTTCTGCAGGGACTCCGTTCGGAATGCACCCAATAAAAGAGATTTTTTCCGTTGAGTAAATTCAGTTCTTGGGGACTAAAATTATAAAAATCCATACTTTGTCTCTACTAAAGTGTATTGTGCTCTGAGTTCAACATGATGACGGGAGCTGTTTATTTGACGTTAAGAGGGGGTTGATGGGGTAATGAATGATTGACACAAATCTCGATCAATCATTTGATTCAGGCCAAATCAAGTGATTGGTCAATATTTTATTAGAAATACAAAAATATAAAATAAAGGGTTCATGTGCTCCAGCACTTGGTGAATTTCTTTTAATTGACTTCACTGTAAAGCACTTTGAATTACTTTGTTTATGAGTTGTGCTACATAAATAAACTTGCCTTAAATTTAAATCCCACATGCCTTTTCGGAACATTTAAAAATTACAATAAAAAAGTAAAAAATTGCAACAAAGGTAAGTTTTGAAAATGCCAATCTCAGTCCAAATTCAGAGAATCTCTTATAGTTGTTCACTGCTCTGTTGTTGTCTTTGTGCTTCAGACTCACGTTACCTCAATGCATCATGACACAGGAGCAGTGGCTCAGAAAAAGCAGGTAAGGATACATTCAATTTACATTCAAACAACGTCACAATCCAGACAATCAAAGGCCAAGTCAGTGTGTCTGAGATGAGGATTCCTGTTGGTCTTTGTGTGATGTGAGGTAAAGTGATCTTGGTTAAACTAGTTGCACATTCTACCACACAGTGTACTGCTCATTCTTGTCAGTGAAAACATGGTACGTCGTTACCTAAGGGTTATTTTGCCATGAATTTACAGGTATGGACTAAAAATGAATACCAAATAAAATCAACAAAAGCTGTGATCCATCCTACAAAAACTTTAAACAAGATGATCAGAAGAAACTATACAGGAAAGATCAGTGTTGAATGCAAATATCTTAAACTATTTTTACTTTTTGAGTTGAACTGATGTATTCCTTACCTGGAGTTAAAGTCATGAGATTTTACAATGATGTCTGCAGACATCATTTTGAAATATTACTGGAGTGCATAAAACAGCATGTATCACATAGGTCCTTGTGAGTGAGAATTCAGTGTGGAGATGGACCAGAAGGAGGAGGCCGGAGACCCGTCAGTCGAAGCAGAGAGAGTTTATTGAACAAGTCACAGCACGCTGTGAGAAGGCATGTGTATACTGAGGCATACACTAGCGTTCTGCCCGTGTTCCCCAAGTTACTACTTTTATAGGTTTTCGGACAAAGACATAACAGGATGTTCCTAATTTGGGTCCAACACCCATGGTGTTGATGGTTTGCATATCTGTGTGCAATACGTCACTCTGTCACGTAGAAGTAGACACGGTGGCACCGACCCAGCACTATCTGCGAAGTATTTACGTCTGGAGCTGTGTCAATAACAAGGCTTGGGCCTTGACTACAGCACACCAAAGTTTACGGCTGGGCTGTCCTGACCTGAGCCTCTTCTCGGAGTCACAATATGTTTTGCCTTTAGCTGAACTGATCAGTTTTTGCCTTCACAGTCCTTATTACTTATTTCCATTGTGGATTGGTTGAGATCCTGCCTTTTATACTTTTTTTCAAATGATTCCCTTTTTCACTCAAAGTCAGTATTATGGTATTATAGTTAACATGTTTTACAACATAGTGTGGATGACAGAGACAGTACCCCTGAACTGATGGACTGCAGTAGTAGCCCCTCTTACTCAAAAATTGGCCCTGGAGCGCCTTAACATCGTTGGAAGATTCTATTCCATGTTAATGCATAGGGAAATTTGTCTTTTTTTGTCCCAGCTATGGAAGTCAGCTCATCAACATATGTTTTGTGGATTTGAGGGTCCACTCAACTATGCTCCTTGTGGCATTCTGTGAAAGGTGCTTCAGGAGTTTGCGTTCCGAGACATTCTGCTAAAATATGTACAGTTTCTATCAATCACAATAGGAGCTTGATTTCCATTACTGATGCAAAACCAGAGCTATGCTTCATTCATGTTGGAGTCTGGCTGGGCTGCCTTCTGTCAATTCTGTTTATCTGGGGCCAACCAGAGGCTTTAGGAGTCCATTCGTGGAACAGAACAGTTCCAGAACATTATTTTTGCTTTCTACAGATGATGTTTCCTATTAAGTCCTTCACTTTGTCATTTGTGTTCACTCAATCCTAAAACTAAACTATTTGCCATTTTGATAGTTGTCTGTGTATTTTAATTTTTTCATTGCCTGTTTGGCAAAACGTTTTTATTGATGACCTTCATAATATTAATTTATGAACATTTACTGTATATTTTGGAAGGGAACTCGGTTGGTCACAAATGCACCAGCGGTTCTCATTGAGGCCCTCTTACCAAATTTTAGCAATTACTTTAACCTCATTAACTGTAAAACAATTACCACTAAACCAGTACACCACTTTTCTACACTGTGCCTTCTTAACAGCCCTAAAATCACATGCATTGTAGTCTACAGACCACCAAAAGATAATGCTGCTTTAATCAGTGACTTTGCTGAGTTTTTAGCATTTAGTCTACACTTCTTACCAAAGGGTAATCATGTCAGGCTATTGAAAGGCATCCATTAGCTATGGCCTGTCCCCAGTGTGTCCTCTCTTGTAGACTTTGCTGTATTAGACACCATCACTTAGAGCTGTCTGTACAGGACACACTATTGTGTGTTTAAACATCACTGTTTTTCCATGTCAGAAGGCCTACAATATGAACTGTGTGGAATTGCGATAGGACCCCTTTAGAGGCTGTGGGTTTCTTGAGATTTTACACAATTATGCTCTGAAGTTTTTACCAGCTTCTCATGATTTTATGGTTGAGGATTTCAACAGCAAATTGAAATAATGTAACAACCTGGTGGTTCCACACAGAATAAAAAAGTTGAAAATAAGGGAGTCATCCCCATGGAAAAATGAGGAGTTAAAAAAATGAAAAATAAAATTATTTTGCAGGAGTGCTGAAAGTCAAAGCTTAACCAGGACAAAATTGAGGTTCTCGCTATTTTATCCAGGCAAAAGAAAATTGGTCAAAATTTGAATCCCTGTCATTAGTTTTGTTCCACAAATTAGGCAAGCAGTTGAAAAAGATTCTTTCTAATCTTAAAAATGCTGCCAGAGTTCACACGTTTCTCTCTTTAGCAAACATGGGGACACTAATAGTTTCTTTAATTTCTAGTTGAATAAACTATTCTAATGCCCTGCTGCCTTTTAACTATTCCAGAGATTAAACAAAAAATCAGGGCGAGCCAGCCTGCTTGGTCTATGCTCTGTGCAAAAGCCTGCCTGAGAACCTGGGGGCCACAGAGGATATTGATGTTTTTAAGGAATAGACTCAAGACCCACCGTTTTTTAATGTGGCTTTCAACGAATGTGCCATTTATTTATTTAGTTTCTTTTTAACTGTTTTTTCTTTTATTGTCCTTTATCATTTACCTTTTATTGTATTTTATTTTATAATCCATTTTAAATAATTTTCAAATATATTATTACCTTACATCTTATTTACTTGTCTTTCATTGTGTTTTTGTCGTTATCACTATAAACCACAATATATTTGGTTTCAAATTTCCAGTGCTCCTTTGGTAGGAATCATCTGCATCAGGGGGTTGCAGTCCCCGTGTCTCTGGTTGATGGAGATACTTCCTAGTCATGTCCTAGTCTGGGGGCTAAGGGTTGCTTCCTGGTCAGGGGGCTCTTAAGTGATGGTGTCTTCTCAATGTTTTATCTGTGGTCAGCCTTCTTTGAATCAGCTGTGCTGTGCTGTAGGTTAAGTTCCTGAGTCAAAGGAGGTTGAAGAGCTCACATGGGCTCATCTGGGATGGGGTTTTGGAAGGATCTGTGTGTCTTGGTTAGGGTTAGTGGTTGATGTCGGTGGTGGTTTGGGTTTTTAACTGTTGGTCATGTCACTTTTTATCTTTTGACTTGGAGTCTCATATAGTGCATAAGAATGCTGTAGAAAAAGGTTTGATTTGATTTTGATTTAAATGGAATGTGAAAGTCTTTTGCAGGTAATTTAGTACTTTTTAAACTGATTAAAATCTGATATTTTACCAATCCACACTTGAATGTTCAATGGATCATAGTATACATATAAAGCACATTTCATTCATTCAAATATTATATATACAGGCCTATAATCGAACATTTTGGTATCTATGAATTTTGAAAAATAATCACATAGAAATAAGTAGTACAACACGATTCAGGGATCACCAAGGTAAATTGGTTTAGTCTTGACTGCTGATCGTGAGTGACAGCGTTGGGTGATGGGAAATCTGTTGATCGTCGAGTGTCAAATAAACAGAGAGATGGACAGAAAAAAGTCAAAGCCATCAGGTGCCCAATTTAGGAAAAAAAGAAGAGGAGAAACGAGCCAAAGATAAAGGCATGCTATGTTCTCTCTATCCATGTGATGAATGAAGGGCTAATGTTCACTGGTTATAAATTGTACGTTTGTTAGCCTTCTTGCTATGATGCTCACTCTGCTAAAACAACAGTAACAACCACTGTAGTTCTGCTGAAAAAACACCAGCTCTAATTTTACTGTAAGTTTGAGCTTTGCGAAAAAACTTTTACAAGTTAAGTTATTATTTATTTTCTGTAATCATCCCATAGTTTTCATATCTGTAGGCAGTTTCAAAGATGAACATTTACTACAACTGTATTTTGTGAAAAAACAATTTAACCAGTCATGACTAAAATGTGCAAAGAGCTCATTGTTCCTCCCTGAAAGACAGATTAATATAGCATCTTATGACAGACATTTAGCATGTAAGGGCATGTTGATTTAAATTTGCAATTCATGGATATTTTGTACAAGAGTTATATTGCAGTCTACAGTCTTTCGATGTCAGATTCAACTGCTATTTCAGGGACACTATTACAATACTTTGGAGCATCCTCTGCCACTGGTTAGGGTGAGCCACCTGCCTCCCCTGAACACCTGCCATCTACCTCATCAGCTAGCACAAGTCTCTTCTGTGATGGTCTCCTCAACCATGTCTCAGGAACATCTCACCAGCCTTGCTGTGATCAGGATCAGTCACTCAATAGGGGAGCAGATTTCATATGACAACATTATTGATGATTTTGCATCAAGGTAGGCCAAAGAGGTCAACTTTTAGTTTGTGTGTTTTGCTCTTAATGCAATAGTTTAATAATGAATTTTCTTGAGTGTGTTTTTTGTGTGACGAAAGATTTGTGCTATTCAGCATGTTTATTCTATATTTATTCTATTTTCAATTTGTATTATATTTTTAAATTTTCATTAATTTTTATTTTAAATATTTACAATATTTTTGCCACATTTATGTATTTAGCTTCTGAGACCCGGAGAAAAAAAGGTTTTCGAATTTCTTTTTTTTTTTTTTTTTTTTTTTTACATCACATAAAGGGAGTAATTCAATGTAGAACCAGTGATTGTCTGCCTGGCCACCTGTCCAGGTATTACCCTGCCTTCGCCCAAAGCCAGTTGGGAACGGTTCCTATGACCCTTAATTGGAATAAGTGGGATAGAAAATGGATGGATGATATTTCAGTGTATGTGTTAAAGATTCCAAAGATACCTGCTACATTTTAACAGCCTTGCTCAGGCAATTTTTTCAGGAGATACTTTTACATGTAGCTGGTATGGAATAACATTTTTAGTTAAATAATTGAATCAATCACTGTATTTAGGAGTCCCGTATGAAACATATCAGCTTCACTCAAACCTTGTAATCATGACATTCACTCCTAATTCTTACTTGCGAATTGGATGCATTATTGTGCTTTGCTAACATATCAACAATACATTTTTTGTTCATATTCTGCCCCATTTGTTTGTATTGGTACAGATGTTTGTGGAGGTGATGTTGGATCCTCAGCAGGAACAATCATGGGATCAGATGCGCTGTTCGTATCGAGGACCATCCAGGGTAGTGAACTTAATACCTCACACTGTACAACACTACAAAGCTGAATACACCAACTGACAGATACATCCATGAAGAAAGTTATTGCCAGTGGGAAATTCATCACTGAAGGACGCTAGAATTCAAAAGCCTGAAAACTGTGTTAGCGGATGTCACAGTGGCAAAAGATATAGTCCCCATAAAGGATTTTTTTCCTGAAAATACATAAGTAAATTCTTTTGGTTTAGGTCAGTCCTCAGGTAACTGATTAATCAAAGCAGTGTCCCATAACAGTGGTTTTCAAAGTTTTCACAGCAAGTACCACCATGGTAGTGATATTCACCCAGTTGTGCAGTAGGCCTCAGTATTAGACTTGCACCGATTAATCGGTGATGCTCGAAAATTGGCTGGTTTTCACGTGATGGGCCACGACCGGTGACTGGCAGGTCACTATAACCGATTTTAAAGCGCCGGTCGTTGCATTTTTTTTATTAGTTTTTCTCTGAGCATACACACATCTTTCTCCTGCACTTGTTTGCCGGTATTTAGCCTAAGATGGAGTTTACCACCCGCTTTGGGCTGCACTTACAAACAACCCGACTCTGGGAAGTCCGAGCCCCGTCAAGTCGGAACACCGGTTGGTGGACTCGGGCCCCCAAGCCCCAAGCGGTCAGCTGTATGCCACATTTCCCGTGTACGTGTTAGTTTCTTTTCCTCCGCTTAGTAATATGCTTAAATTGTCTTGTCTGATCTGAGGTCATAGTCCGAGCATCTCGCGGGCAGTGGGCGAGTGGATGGCGGAGGGACTGACAACCGCCGCTGCCGCACCTGCGCAGCGTGGCTCCCCTCTCGGGGAGAATCGCAGGCTATGGCTGCGTGAGGGGAGACCGTGGTAACACCGTCGTCCAAGCGCCTCCGCAACCCGCCGTTCGAGGCCGCGGGCAGGAACGCAGGCAGCGCAAAGGACTGACGTCCAGCAGCAGCCACGCCCCGACCCGAGCGGATCAGTTTAAACTACAATGTTTATGTTTCTATATCTTTGTGCGATAAAGTTGCATCAGCTGTTTAGAACACAAGAAGAAGGAAGTACTGTAGTGGGACTGGATTTGAGCTTAAAATCCAGCCAATCAGATGAATCAGAAGAGTGACGCCCCCAACTGACAAATACACCCGCTGAGACTGACAAATACACCCACTGAACACAGCGAAGGCGCAGAAATTTACAGCAAGAGCGCGCAGAAAAATGGAGGGGGCGCGTATTAGCCTCATCGTGCGCCCACGAAGAGAGCTTTGCGCTCTCTCGGTTGAGAAATGTGCCCGCGGTGACAGCCTTGTGCGCCCACGAAGACAGCAGGGACAGCTTTGCGCGCTTGCGAAGAGAGCTTTTGCGCTCTCGCGATTTATGGCAGCGACGTGTTGCCATAAATGCCATCTGTTTGCACATTTTTTACATTTACATTTACATTATAGATTGTACTATATCCAATATATGTTTGTCTGGAAAAACAAAAGTTATTGTGCGACACCAAAGTCTAGAGCGACCTAAAGAATTAAAAAAAAAAAAAATCAAAACTAAGTTCAAATTTCACTGACCATTATGCATTACCAAAAAAATTGTTTCATCTTTTTGTTTTTTGTTTTGTTTGTGTGCTTGTACCTGGGGTAACTATATTTTCTTCACCTCTCTCCCCACCGTGCAGCTGTCCATCCTCTCAGAGCTCTCGCATTGCAGTGACAAGTCAGGGCTGCTGATTCCTGTCCAGGGAGGGACCAAAAGCTTCCAGCTGAACCTCTCGCCTCCACCTCTGTTCGAAGAATAGCTGATTAGCTGGTTGGGAATCACACTTGCATTTCTGTGTACAGACTGATGTCATAGTGGAGGGGTGACAAGTTGTTTCTTTTTTTTTTATTTTTTGCTTTTTTTTTTGTGTGTTTTCTGATGTCTGATCAAGTTGATTCCTCATGTTTGTTTAAAAGGCTTGCTGTTTTGCTATTGTAACCATCCGACTCATGCAGCCTTACTTTCACTGGTAACTTTTGTAATCTCACGTCCCTTACTGTGTTAACACTATCTACCTAAAACATGTGAATTTGTGACGGTAAATGACCATAAATGTTTTGGTTCCTGCTTGGGATGAAATATAAGATATCTTCCATCCATCCATCCATCATCTACCGCTTGACTCCCATCATTGCGGCTCAGTAGGGGATTACACAGGCTGTAAACAAACAGAATAAAAACAGTATCAAAACAATAAGCATCAGTATTTTTGTCAAAATACTATCCAAAGATCCATTAGTCAGTCAACTCAAAAGATTTCAGGAGAACGATGAGGCTGAATCTTTACTTTTTTTATAACCCTTGTGAATGACCTTAGAGAGATGTAAGGTTGTTTGTCTTATCTGGAGTTCAACATTAATGACCAATTACAGCACAGGTTCCTCCTTGTTCAGCCAGTGAGAGTTGTAATCCCACGTCCCTTACTGTGTTAACACTATCTAACTAAAACATGTGAATTTGTGACGGTAAATGACCATAAATTTTTTGGTTCATACTTGGGATGAAATATAAGATATCTTCCATCCATCATCTACCGCTTATCCGGAGCCGGGTCGCGGGGGCAGCAGTCTCAGCAGAGATTCCCAGACTTCCCCAACCCCGGCCACCACCCCCAGCTCCTCTGGGGGGACCCCGAGGCGTTCCCAGGCCAGCCGGGTGATGTCGTCCCTCCTGCGTGTCCTGGGTCGTCCCCAGGGCCTCCTCCCAGTGGGGCATGCCTGGATCACCTACCGAGGGAGGCAACCAGGAGACATCCTACACAGATGCCCGAGCCACCTCAGCTGGCTCCTCTCGATGTGGAGGAGCAGCGGTTCTATTTTGAGCTACTCCCGAGTGGCAGAACTCCTCACCCGATCTCGGAGAAAGCTCATTTCGGCCGCTTGTACCTGAGATCTCGTTCTTACGGTCATGACCCAAAGCTCATGAACTAGGTGAGGGTTGGAACGTAGATGGACCGGTAAATAGAGAGCTTTGCCTTCTGGCTCAGCTCCTTTTTCACCACGACGGACCGATACATTGACCGCATGACTGCGATATATCTTAACAACAGTCAATTTTTATCAGATCACTTTGTAACACTAATCCCACTTTAGGTAAAACATGGTTATTTGCAACTATGGACAGTGAGTCCATTTGAGGCCGGATTATTTGATTCAGCTGTAGGACAAATTTCTCCCTTTTTTAAGTACATCATCCAACTTTCTGTTGCACATGTTTTTACTGACCAATCCCATAAAATGTACCACACATACAGCACTTACACAAGGACTGAGAACCTACCTCAGTATTTTAAATAGTCAAGAAAATCCTTCCTCTACATCAGGTGATGAACCAAGAGTGAAGAAGCAAAAGGCTTTTTGCCAGGAGCGAGTGGTACACCAAACAGCATGGTAACTACCCCTCAGCTAAAGATCTGTAAGCTTCCTTACGCTGGTATACAGTTCAACAGTTCATCCATTAATTTCTAAAAGACAATCATTTATCTTTCTAAAACATCTTTTACAGCCTGGTGTTGATGACCTGTTGCAGTAGGTCTCTGATCTCTACTATGCAGGGTTTTGGTCACATATTAACCTCCCAACACCCGATTGCTCTTCTTTCATCCCCCTGGTCACTGTTGTTTGCTGTTTTTCAGATTCCCTCCACCCAGCCTCTTGATTAATGACAAGACTTCTATTATTTGGTTCATGTGCAAATTATATTCATGCAAATCTCATTGTTTCAGTGCATTTTCTTTATAATTGTCTTCATTGGGATGGGAAAAAAAACACTGTCATTCAAGTTCCTAACAGAGTCTCCTGTGAAGGATCAGAAATCACATCATAGATCATTGCTGCTCAGTAGGGGGATTACACAGGTTGTAAACAAACAGAATAAAATCTGTATCAAAACAATAAGCATCAGTAATTTTGTCAAAATACTATCCAAAGATCCAGTCCAGATTCAGTCAACTCAAAAGGTTTCAGGAGAACAATGAGGCTGAATCTTTACTTTTTTTTTATAACCCTTGTGAATGACCTTAGAGAGATGTAAGGTTGTTTGTCTTATCTGGAGTTCAACATTCATGACCAATTACAATACAGGTTCCTCCTCGTTCAGCCAGTGAGAGTTCTGTTGTAAATTAAGTTCACAAAGACATTATTCTTTAGCCTTTACTTCAGGTGTGTCTCAAACCCTTTGTCTGTAAGTGCTGCGATATTTTCTAAATATTCTGCTGTTGATTGCATGTGCAAAAAAGTGTTCCCCTCCCCAGAAAATTTTTCCTCAAAGAATATATTGGTTCTTCCTAATGTCATGTTTTTAGCAGCTAAGCTCCCTGTGCTGTACAGTCAGACTCTGGTTAAAGATAAGTGTTGGAACTAGATAGGCCAGATTACATAGGCCACACCAATCTTTAGGCAGGAACTTCATGTTACACTCTGCCAGACCATGTAGGGGGAGGCACATATACATACCCCTCTTCGCTGGGGAGAAAAATTGATCACTGTTGTTTTGTCGTTTGAACCTTGGACACTACTTTAATTTGGAAGACAAGGCTGTAAGATTCAGGGTGAAGTGAACTCAATCCGAGCACTGTTGCTACAGTCTACAGTGTTGGGATCTGTTTCCTTGGAACATGTTGTACGATGTGCACATGCTGCTTCTGTCACTGTCTTGCAACAAGTATAATTTTCTAATAACAAATCAGATGTTGGTACAGAGGCCTGGCCTAAGCACAAAGGCCAACATGCACTGGGAACAGGTCTGACTTATGGCCAGCAAAGCAAACCAAGATCCTGCTCCGGTTATACAGAGACCGGACAGCCCTTCACAGAAGGCCACAGACTCTTGAAGCACCCTCAGACTGTTGCAGCAGACAAGATGGAATGCCTTCTCTAGTTCCACACTCATTGCACACTCAGTCACTGTCATGCCATGGATATGCATATTCACTTTGTAACTATGGAATATGGATTTTGTGGATACTCAGAAGCGACCGGCGTCCAGCTCAACTCAGAAACCAATGGCAACTCTACGTAAGGTGAAAAAATCTAAAAAGACCTTATCAAGTGCCGTTAAAAAGTCAAAGCTTGACTGCGCCGGGCAAAGACAAGGGTCAATATCGGATACGCATTTGAGTCTTGGAGGGAGCTCAGAGCCACGTAGGGAATAAAGAGGGACCCTGAAATGGCTTTCTTTCTTCTAAAAAGGTAAGAAAATATAACACTGACCATTGAAAATGGCCGTGTGTTGTTGTCAATTCACAATTACAGGTTGTATGTCTATGAGTACATTCTTTTAGGGTTAGCAATTGTATGCTAGCCTAAAACAAAAGCTAGTAAGCCGTAGCATTTACGTTTTGAAGGGATCATGGGTGCGTTCATATATTTGCCACATTTAGTGCCCGAGTGTAGGCTGTTCTGTAGCCTTTCAGTCGTTCGTATATTTACAGCAGTGTTTCTATTGAAGTGCATAATAATCTCTCAGTGTGGGAAGGAGAAGCAGGATCACTCAAAGACTTATTGCATGTGTGTGGCACCAAATAAAGAATTAAAATTATTTTTGATTGCTCCAGTTTTGCCTTCACAGAAAATTCATTTTCTTACCTCTGTGAACATCATTCTCGTGAATCAGCGTCTTCGTAGGGGATTATTCTGTTCTGAAGTGTGCTCGTACGAGCACGCACTACGAGAACAAGCAGAAGAGTGCTGCAGTTCCGTGTTTTTTGACCACAGGTGGCAGTATTATTAGAAAACTCCGTTTTGCCTCTTTAACATAAGCACATTATATATTAAGCCTCCCTATTTTATTACCTCTATAAATCACAGGAAGTCACATCATCCAGTCTGCAAACAAAAAACAATACACTTAAAAATAAAAACATCATACATCCAACACATATGCACACAATGACAGATATCTACCACCTGATATGTGTCGGATAGCCTGTTCTTCCTGGATTGTTTATGGCCTGTTCAAATCCAATTAAAAATAAAATTATAGAAAACAATCAAAAACTGAAAGGCATATATTTCACTCACACAAGAAACTCATTTATTAAACTCTGAAGAAAAGTCTCTGACAGATTATACAAAAAATCAAGGGTTTTTTGGCCAAGTTAGAACCTTAGACAAAGGGGAGATGCCTTCTTAATCCAGTGGCAGATAAGATATCATCTATCTTGGGCTGCAGGATTTAACTGTCTCCAAACATCTGCCTTCTCAGTGAATTATCAAAAACATATTAACTGAACAAATGCTAAAGCTCCACTGACAGACACTGGCTAAACCATCTAAAAGAATACATATCAATACAGAAAATATCAGCAAAACAAAGCAATCAAGAAAAAATTAGAGAGAAGTGGCTACCATTTAGCCTAAAATCTGTAACAAGTTCTCTCTTGTCTGCTCACATGGACTATCAGAGTAATAAATTACCAAGATATAAGGTACCTATGCCTCCCCTTTTTTTTGTAACTCAAATTTTATTAGTATTAAACAAACAACAGCAAGAAACGACAGTAAGACAATTACAGTGTCAGTGGAAAAAAACTAATTGTTAATACATTATCTCTGATTTCAAACAGATTTTTAAGCGGTATCTCTGCTGTGAAATTTATACGTTGTCCATTTGTCCCATTTTGTGATGAATTTAGCTTGTTGGAGTCTCAGTACATGCGTAAGTCTTTCCATGACAAATACCTCTTCCACAGTGTCCAGCCAGTTCCTCAAAGTAGGAGCGTCCTCCCTGTACCGCCTCCTTGTGGCTGCCTTTTTGGTTGCAGCTAGCAGAGTTTTTATCAAATATCTGTCTTCACCAAGAACATTTACACCTGTTAACTTGCATAAGTACAGAACTTCAAATGATATTTGTAACTCATACCCCTATATAGCTTTCAGTTCCATCATTCCAGTACTTTTTTATTTTAATGCACTCCCAGAAAATGTGTGTGTCTTACATTCAGCTCCCCACACACTCTCCAACATGTTTGTTGTATATCTATGAATTTGCCTTTTGTCTTAGGAGTGATGAGAAACCTCGTTATGTTTTTCCAGCAAAATTCTTTCGACATCCTGGAGCTGGTGCTGGTTCGCTGGACATCACAAATGTTAAGCCAGTCCTCTTCAGTTCGTTATATTTTACATTCCTTTATCCATCTGTCTCTAATGTACAATGTTGACGTTTCCATGCTCTTTCCCAAACCCTGGTTTAATGCAGATATCACTCTGCCCCTATTGTTTTTATATGCATTACAAAACGTCACAATCACTTTATTCAATTCTTCCAAGTTCTTCTTCTACACTTGCATTATCGGCACAGCGGACCGATAATGCAATCGTAGAAGAACTTCCGCTTTTCACCTGATTACATTCTGCTGTGAGCCAGACTAGCACGAGGTTAGCATCTCTCAGAGTTGGAAAAAGCTGTTGATTAACCATTTTCGCTGTGAAATTAAGGAGATGGTTTTTTGGTGATTTTAAAAGTGGGGGGGACAAATTGTTCAGACGTCTATTGAGTGATTTCTCATCCTCTCAGTAAGTGGTTGTAATGGCAGTGAAAAAAAGCGGGGGACGGAGGGCACAGATACGGGAAGTGCGGGGGCATGTCCCCCGTGTACCCCGTGTCCGCCACTCCCATGGTTCGAGTGTGTTCCTTATCGCTGAATGTGCACTCTCATCTGCTTTGGTCTGCTGTGGTTTCCGTAGTGTCCTGAACTCGCAGGCGCGTGCATTCAGCAAATGCTATCTACTACCGTTTACGCTCTAAACACATTCTAAATGATTTCGTCTCGAGTAATTATGGACGCTGTCCACTCAGGACACCTGATTACATTGGACGAGTAGTATGGAGTGTTGGAATTCTGTCCTAATATTGACTTCTTACCCAGAATTCCTGCGTGTTCGTTAATTGGATTAAAACGGAGTCATTAATTAATTCAAAAAGTGAGTATTTTACTTCGCCAATCAAAAAATAATCTTACAATCAGAATTGAATGTGCAGTTGCAGAGCTCTGGGTCCTTTTCCCTACCAACCAACATCAACCGTCTTGGCTAAGGAAAAGACGCT
>JAUESE010071726.1:2586-15330 GCA_032274725.1 Malacoctenus triangulatus
CGTTGATAACGGTGCGTCAGAGAGAACGGTGTGAAACAAATGAAATGAAAACAGTGAACGAGATGGAGTCGGGGGTGGGGGTGGGGTGGGGGGTACAGTTCATTTCCCAGGTGTTTATTCGTGCCTGGCCGAGTTTCTGGTGGGGGGGGGACCCTTGGTGAGTCAGTGCCGGTAGGTTCTTAAATTATGGAGTGAAGACCTCGAGGCACAGCGTGACACACGTGAAACGCTGCGCCTGACGGGCTGGGGAGGACGCGCGTACTGATCGCACCTGCGCTCCGTCAGTCGGCAATTGTGAGGGCGACTTCAGGAATTCTCTTCGGCACACCTGCTATGAATGCGTTGACGGATAATGGCAGAAACTCGCCTCGTCTCCTTACAGATTGGCTTCGCGAGCAACAGGGACAAAAAAAAAAAGGGTATTCTGTCACCTTAAAGATATTTGTGCAGGGGACCTGAGCTGACTTGAAATGAACAACTTCATTAGTGCCTGTGGGGGAAATTAAAATGTCACAGCACATACGGGCCATTTTCTTTGTCCTCCAAGTCTCGCTGTACACAGTGCAGTCAAGCACTGGAAAAAGCTTACTTTTTCAGAATGAGTGGGGCTTTAAGTGAATCCCATTAGGTGTAGTGTGTGTGTGTGTGTGTGTGTGTGTGTGTGTGTGTGTGTGTGTGTGTGTGTGTGTGTGTGTGTGCTCATTGGGCCAGTACATGCAGAAGGTCCTGGCTCGAAGGAGCTGACAGGATGACACCATCTGCACAGAGATGGGGTCCAAGTGGGCAGGGCCTTTCTGTGTGAGATTGACATGTTATACAGATGTTTGAGGGTTCCTCTAGTTTCTTACAGTCCCAGAACATGCACGTTGAAGCAAATTAGGGACTTTTGATGGGCCCAGATTTTGGGTTTGGTTGTGTCAAGTGTGACTGAAAGTCTTTTTGTGGTTAAGTTTCAGCTACATCAGTCAGAGCGGATTTTCACTCCCGTCCCGTCCCACTCCCAGAGAAAAAATCCTGTCCCGTCCCACTCCCGGACCGGAGTAAAAACATTAATCCTGTCCTATCGCGCTCCCGTAGAATGACTCCCACTCCTGTCCCGCTCCCGTTGCGCAAGTTTTACACGCTGTGTTTTTTCCGTCACGTTGCGGCATCATAAAACTCTTCAGTACATCCGACTTTCCAATGAGATCTCTGAGCTTCACTGAAGGATCATTATTGTTAGCTTTGTGCTGTAGCTCTTCTTTAGTAGCCTCGTCTCCCCCCCATGTTGTTTTGTTACGTGTTTGGCCAGCCGCTCCGAGTCGCTCTTTTACTTACGGAAGTGACAGGAAGTGAAACCACTGTTGTAGTTCTTTTGTGTTGCTACTGTGGTCAAAAGAGCGTTGGCTCTCACTGAAAGATGACTACAAAAATGGACACAGCTTCTGTTCATCTGGTTGTTTAACATGGCTGAAAACGATCATCTATCTCTGCATTGATGACTCCTGATCACAAATAAATGACAGTATTGCGCCTCATTCATGGCCAACAAATCACTGAATTTATCATCTGTACCACAAGGTGCTGTATTGAGTAACTCCATCCGACATCCCTTTTCCCAGTTAACAAAAGCAGAAGAAGCTGCAGAGCCCCTTCTTCACTAAAGGTCAATGCTCGAGCTGCACAGAAGAAGTTGTTCTTATCTTGTGCGGTTCCTTCCAGCCTCCTCGTTATGCAGATTGTGCCCGCACTGTAATTTCAGCGCAGCTGAGCATCAGCGCGTGTGGACCAACCAGGCGGAGCCGAGAGGAGCTGTCAGCAAACGAGGTGCGTCACAGGTCAAGGAGAGCAGAGCTAACCATGATCATTATACACGCCTTCTCTCAACTATGAAATCTCCCTAATTGGCTCGCTCTCGCTCATTTTCCTGCCTTGTAGTCACCAACACTACTTTCTTTTTTTCCAAATTTGAGCACCATTGTGTTCTTCCATTCTCCCTCACCTGTCACACATTTCATCACAAAATTATGAATATGAAGTCTTTTTTTTTAAAGTCACATTCTGCATTCAAATATATTGCGTAGGATTAAAGAACCGAAATGTGCTTTTCCACGAGACAACAGGAGGTGTAGTAATTGCAAAAACTCCAAGGAAGGAGCCTAACCACGTACGTTTTTCCCTTTCAAAGTAGAGCGCCTAGTGCCTGCCATCCCACCGGCGAAATCACACACTCGATGGATCTGTGTTCTCACGCTCAGTGATGTTGCTAAATTCCCTGATCCGTGCGTTCACTTTGTTTTATTTAATTCGAATCTATCCCACTCTCTTTTTGT
Source organism: Malacoctenus triangulatus (assembly GCA_032274725.1). Classification (NCBI taxonomy): domain Eukaryota; kingdom Metazoa; phylum Chordata; class Actinopteri; order Blenniiformes; family Labrisomidae; genus Malacoctenus; species Malacoctenus triangulatus. Next base: position 4,899 of record JAUESE010071726.1, read on the forward strand.
TTATTCCCTGCACACACTCGGTTTTGTCTCACTTGATGAAACTAGTGTGTGTGTGTGTGTGTGTGTGTGTGTGTGTGTGTGTGTGTGTGTGTGTGTGCTTTGATTGCAGAGGCACATCCCTGTGAGTCGCAGAGGCTCATTATAAACGAGCATGCTGACTGACGCAGTTTTCCTACATGCCAGACAGTAAAAGAAGAAAAGTCTTAGAAAACTTGCCAAAGACGGGTTTTTTTTGTTGTTTTTTGCTGTTTTTGTAAAGAACATTCTTTTTGTTGTGTTCGTCACACGCAAAGAAGCATGAAAACTCGAAATACATGAGAAATCCAGGCCATTGTTAGGAGTCATATTTTCTTCTTCGTTTCACTGTTGTTCCTGTCTTTCGAGAGGCTTCTTTTTTTTTTTAATACCTCTGCCAGGAGGTTATGTTTTTCAGGAGTGTTTGTTTGTATGTCTGCCTGTTTTGTTAACTGGATTACTCGAAAAAGTTCAGCAATGGATGAATTGTGAAGGAGGGCTGGTATGAGAGACGATGGTGAGAAATGACTCTTCTGTGGCGTGTGCAAAGAGTGCAGTGTGCAAGAAGGCAAAACAGGAAGGGGGTCAACAGGTGCTTCGGCGAAGGTTTTGCGCTCTCGTTCACAGCTGGTGTCATCTCCTCACCGCCATCGGCGTTGAAGCCGAGCCACGCACTGACCCAGGTAGGGTCAAAGGTGACTCGACCTGTAATGTTATCTGATTCCGTATGTCTGCGCACCTTCGCCTGCGAACTTTCAAACATCCATTAGTTTTCTTTTCTGAAAGGTTAATGACTCACCCTTGTCAATTAAGTCCTCAGACATCTTACTTAGTTTCAAAATCAAAGCTTTAGCTTTGGCTGTTTGAGAGGCAAGGCTGAGCTTTTTTCATTGCCTTAACATGGATACAAACTATAACTACCAGTTGTGGTTAGTTTGACTACTAAAATCAGCTAATTTCTGCCACCACCGGTGAAACCATGTCATGGCCGAACCCTCATTACAAGTTGAAGTGTGGTCACCCACCTTGGCAGCTTTGGAGGGTGGTGGGAGACATACAGTGACTCGCTTGGAAACTCATTTTTTGAAGGACTTTATCGAGCAGCAGTCAAAGCTTCAGCTTCCAGCCCCACAAAGGAGCGTTGAACGATCCTAATCTAACCGCATTAGCATTTCCGTGCTTCTGCCGAGGCACTTTCAGTGTTCTACAGAACTCTTAAATGTTAATAAGTCTTTGTGATGAGGGGTTAATTACCAGTACCCCTACAGATAGCATACAAGTGGGTTGACAGAGATGTAAAGGTGGCCCTCTAACTACCCCTTTGACTCCATATAAGTCCCTGGAACTGCTTTAAATAAGGTGACCAGTCCACAGTGGGGTGCCGTGTTCCAGTTTTTCCTCTCTCCTTTGTGTTTCAAAGGAAAATCAGGAAAACTGGAGTATTGCAGTAACAGTGCCTGAGAGTCAAAGACACATCCAAAAAGGACGCTCTCTCAACTCACCCTGGTTCACGCATTTTCTCAGGTTATTGCATTGCATTTCGTAATACTTGAGCAAAAAATGTCGCGCAGGTGATCCCACAGTACGCCTGGGGTTTTTTTCGGGATGAAATTTTCCCAACCGAGCCACGGAGCAGCCGGCAGCTTGTCGATAATGATGGGAATTTTTGCGCAGAGCGGTTTCCCTTTGAGTGAACACGATGAACAGAGGCAAAGTCGTTACAGAGAGAAAAGCCAAACATCAACAGCAACAGATCGCAGAAGGAGGCTGCCGAGACACGAGTGAGCCAAAAGCAAAAAAAAGAAAATAATTTGATTGTTCAATGGACTGAAAGAACTGAGAAGTGAGGAGCGTAGACGTCCTTTTTTTGCAGTGCAATAAAATCACAACTTTAGCAGAGAACCTTTATCTTGTTTCCACAGTCATGAACACTGGGGGTAGTGGGGGTGGGGGCTCTGGTGAAATTATCACAGCGGCAGGAAACTTCCGAGATGTCTCAGTTGATTTTTAACGAGTTAGTCTCGCGCTCTCACTGTAATTAACGGAGCACTCAAGAGTCAAATTCCTGAACTGACATAAACAAACTGCCGTTATCTTTTCTTTTTCAGGAAAAGAATCTTCCACCAAACAAACTGAAGAAAAAAAAAGTGAGGGGGCAAAAACCCAATTAGGAAAAAAAAAAAAAGATTGTCGTCCTCGGTTAGCATGCAGCTTCGGCAGCATGGCTGCGAGGAAAAGAGATGGAAAGAGGCGAGAGAGATAAATAAGTTGAAAAAAAGGCAACAGCAGGTGGAGGTGGGGAAGAGAGAGGGGTATAAATAAGATGAAAAGGAAGTGAAAGAGGAGGAGAGAGTGGATTGATTGTTGCCCTGGAGCTCAGGAAACAATCACGGAGCGGCGGCATTCATGACCTCCCGCAGAAGGCTTTATTACTCTGTGTTATCTGCTGTCGGGAGAACCTCCCCCTCGCCGCTCCCCACCGCAGTCTGCCCGGGTGCAGTATGGCCGTGAGTGAAGTGACGAGTCCGAGGAGGGTTCAAGGGTTTCAGCCTGGTGAAGCCCGGCAGCTAAACGCCACCTCAGAAGGTTCTGAAAAAAAGGGTGACATTTGTTGGTATAAATAGGAGCGACTGCCATCTCGAATCCTTTTGGGTGTCATGGAAAATTGTAGGGCAGAATACTAATTACGTGGCTGGTGCCCATCGGTTCCTAGGATGTGATTGTCCTCACAGTGGGAGTGGGATGAGCGAGTGAATGCACTGTACTTACGGAAAAACAGGCTGCTGACCCCAAAGTTTTGGGACGCCGAGACAACTTTCACAGTGTCTAAGGTGGATCTCGTCCCCAGGAGTATTAGTGCAGCTCAGTGGGACGCATCCTCCTTTGTTTTTCCCATCTTTATCAATTGATTTAGGCCTTTAAGAGCTTTCCTGCTTTTGTTCTGTTCGATCTTGAGAATACCCTAAACACTGGTGGAGGCCAGATAACCAGACCACATCGGAGAAAAGAGCTGTAAACCACAAAACAATCTGATAGGTTTTCCCACAATACCTATTACTCATTGGGGTTTTCTAATTGCACCTACTTGGCTGTAATTGACATCCCTCCACTTTATTTCTTTTCTATTTCAAAACCTTAAACCAGAACCATCATTCTGCTAGCAATCCATCTGGTTTACTCAGTCGGTAGAACCTGAGACTCCTGATCGCAAGGTTTTGGGTTTCCCACACTGCCTATAAGGCTTACCTGCTATTCCTACATTGGAAAGTAAAATTGAAGGGTTACAATGATCCTTCAAATCCCCTCACAACAATCCCAATGGTTTGAGTTAAGGCCACAAGAAGGCTGTTGTCAAATTACTACAACTTGGTGTTCAATATCTTGGGACGAATGTGTGCTGGAGAAGAGAGGTTTTCTCTCAAGAATATATTTTGCCTCTTTTGTCATACCAAAGCACTTTACTGTGTCATTCATGCACTCAGGTTAAAACACCAATGGTAGCGGCTTCAATGTAAGGTGCTTATGGTCGTTTCCCAAAAGGAGAAACATCAGTTCACTACATTGTCCCCTTCAATTGTGTGAATTGTTAAAATTTCCCACCGCTTTGCCAATCTACCGCCCGCAGCGCGATGAATCAGGCTCCCTTTTTGGTCATTATTCTACCATCCATCAACTCAGCCACAGAGATGAGCGACAATAATGAATCGCAAGTGAGACCGCCCACACGGATTACTGGGAGGTCAATCTTATTAGGGAACCGGATGACTGCAGCAAATCAGTGGTCGCACAACTACAGACAAACCATTAAGGTCTACACACAAAAGCACGACAATAAACATAGTTTAATGAGGGCCACATTGGTGATAAATAAGTGTTAGCTGTGGATGATGGTTGGAAATTATCTGCAGTGATGTGACTTCTTTTTTTTTTGCTGCAGAAAGACAACCAACAGTAATAATGGATTTGACCTTGAATATTAGTCGCTGATTACATTGGCACAGGTTGTTTTGTACAATTCAAGCAGTAATTTTCGGAGTGAGCTTTGTATTCTGGTCAAAATGACTCAATTAAAAGAAGAATTGCCAGCTCTCAAAGTTTAATTATTAAACCAATGCTGTTTTTTTTTTTTTTGTCTGTAAAAGTCCGTTTCGCCCATGACATTTTCTCGCGTCTCACCCACTAATTTGAGGCTGATGTCAGCTGTAATTTAAAATCGGAAATCCATCGGCAAATGTTGTCGGCCGCCAGCTTGATGAAAACCAACCATTTGGATTGATTTTACTCTGGGCCAAATTAATGAAGACTTTAAAGGTTATCTGCGGTTTGACCTTAAGCTCGACTCATTAAGATATTTTCGTGATGTCCAGAAGGGTGTGTTCCACAAGATTTGCCATTGGCACACTTTAGAAAAAGTCTAAAACTTAGCTCCGATTGTGATTCATAAACAAGTGACTCGGCATTGTGGTCATTCTGTAAGTATATTAAGTATACACACACACACACACATATATATATATATATATATATATATATATATATATATATGTACACAGATGAGACCTACCATTCAACCCTATGTCTTTTATCCTTTTATTGTGTACTGTTTCCTCTGCTGCCTTAACAGATGAGTCCTGGGACTCCGACAGACCTCTGAAGGTGAAACTGTGAGGTGGGGTTACCATGGGAGCATGTAGACTTCTGGCTCCTCATGACTTTTTTCCCCTTGGTTCCCTTTTTGATAAAAAAAACTGACCACTGTAGGTCTGCTTGGTCCTTGCAAACCTCGCACAGATTCGAAGTCGCTCCAACCTAATGCAGATAAAGGTTGGGACCCCTTTCCCCATCTTTGATTTCCCAATATGGTTTAATAAACACTTACAAAAAGTCCCACTTATACAAAAAGCAGAAGCTATTAAAAGTGAAGGGTGTTTTTCTGGTTTTCGGTGCAATTCTAATTCTGACATCAACAGAACAGGCAAAGCCTCGGGGCACACCATGTGGCACCTCTGGGGGGGGCTTCAGACACTAGGTTGAAAGTCATTACCAGAATGCATCATTACTGAGACCACAATTGTTAACTTTCTGCCAATAACGTCCCACTAACTGGTGCTATGAATAAACACATATTCGACTGAATAGTAAGTTCTAACATGAAATATACAGTACAAGCGTTATCCTTTGCTTTCTTCTTTCCCAACAATTATTTTTATACAAACATTTTAACAGAACTAAAGCATCCTGGGAAGAAAAATAAAACAGGAATCAAGCCTTCTGAAGCAGACCTGACGCTGGTCCCAGCAGTTAGTGATGGCAGACGTTGAGTGTAAAGAATGAATATCAGAGATGAATGTTGATTTTTTTTGGCATCCACCGTCGGACATCAACATCTGCTGTAACTCGAAACTGTTCCCTGGTCAGGAAAAAAAAACACACAGTTGGAGAGTGATTCTAATTGAGAGTCTCTTCAGTCCTCCGGTCCTGTTAGCCGGCAGGGACAAAAACACTCTTTGTTTTTTTGGAGGGAGGGACAGCAAGCAAGGGAAGTGAGGCAAAGTGAATGAAAGTGATGATTAATCAAAGGCAACATGTGTCCTCTGATGTCACAGTGTGGTTCTGTAATCCCTCTCAATGATCCACGGCTAATGAATGAGAGTCCTACACTTGTCTTCACAAGTGACAGTTAATGGCAGCTGAGCCTCTTTGCCAGCAGTTCCAAAAACAGGCTGGGATTTCTCTCTCTCTCTCTCTCTCTCTCTCTCTCCCTCTCTCTCCAGTGCGTCACACTCTCTTTCTTTGCCCTTATTGCTTCCCTCCTCCTTCATTTTGTCCCAATTTTGAATTCCATCTCACCCTGATTTGATCACAAGGGGAAGATAAGTGGTTACTTAGCGCTTTACTTTACAGACACTTTCAATGGGCATGAAAAATAGACCAGTTTGCTTCGAGTGGAGGTTATCCGCATCAATGCTGCGGAGTTTGCTTTTTTGCGTATTCTTGTTGAAAAATGTGACCAATAACGATACATTTTTCATAAATTATTATCAGACTATGATCATTAGTCAGCTCTTTGTTTTATTGTTGCTTTCAAATGTCACCGTGTTGTTTAGTGTTAGTTTCAGATGCAGTGACTAACAATGTCGCAACATTTTGTTTGCTTTGAGATGCAAAAAAACACTTTCACAAGGTCACAACATTGTTTGAATGGTCACTTGCTCAGCAACATGAAGCTGGTGTGAAATTACAGACACATAATAACACCGCATGGTGTTGTAGGATTACTTTACTCTGTTGATGTCAAAACTTTTCACTTTGTATCGTTTAGGAATCATCAAATCATCTTGTTATTGGTGTTATATTTTTGTGATAAAATGCATAAAAATTATCAAAAAGGCAAAGAATCCCTCATGTATTTGAGGCTTAGATAAAAAGCTCAAAAATATAAGAAACAAACAAACAAAAAACAAATAAATAAACAAACAGACAAACAAAGAAAAATATTACGCACAACTTAAAAAAACAAGTGTTTTAATTTTTTTTTTTTTAAACATGAGATAAGTCCTTTCCAACAGTGGTCTCCCAAGTCCTGGGCTGGTGGGACTGGTGTTGGTCTGTGCGTCATTTGTTACTCGGCTGCACAGAATATAAATAATTTATCATCTTTCTGTTTTATTTATTTTCTGGGTCAGAGCCAAATTTTATTTTGGAAAATGATCGGATTCCCTCTATTACACGATATGGTTCGCTCTTGCCACATATTGAGGCAATTGTCACAGTCACCTGAGATGTTCCTGTTCCTGTTCCTGAATCAAACCAACAAGCTCACAAAATGAGTTAAAAAACAAACATCTTTGGAACTGATTACCGGAAATTTCGGACTAAAAGCCGCTACTTTTTTCCCACAGGTTGAACAATGCAGCCAATGGTGCAGCTATCGTGCTTTTTTCTTTTTTTTTTCAATCATGGCACGGCAAACATTTTGCATGGTAACAGTCGACCAATGAAATTGAAGAAGTTGTTCACAGAGGGAAAATGACATTGAAGGAGTCGTTCACAGAGGGGCCAATGAAACTGTGCAATACATCAAGTGCATTTTTGTGGGTTAATTGAGGTGTTGTACATTAGTCATTTGTTCGAGACTCACTCTCCTCAGCATGGAAAACTTAAGAAGAAAAGCAAATGACGCAGCTTTCAAGCTAAGGGCGATAAATCTTGCCATTGAAGAAGGAAATCAAGCTGCTGCACGGACTCTTGGCAGAAACGAATCGATGGTGAGACGGTGGAGGCGCCAGCATGAAGAACTGAGTCTGTGCAAAAAGACAACATGGGCTTTCAGAGATTATCATGGAAGGTGGCCCGGACTTGAGAACGTTCTCCAAGACTGGGTAAACACACAGAGAGCAGGTGGCCGCGGTGTTTCCACCGTACAGATAAGACTGAAGGCTAAACCAATCGCTGCCGACATGAAAATTGGGGATTTTAGAGGTGGGCCATTGTGGTGTTTCAGATTTATGAAACGAAAAGGCCTGTCCATCAGGACCCACACGACTTTGTGTCAGCGGACTACGAAGAAAAACTCGCCAACTTCCGCACTTTCACGCAAGCAGTGAGAGCGGAGAAATCCATTGGGCCAGATGACATCAGAAATATGGATGAAGTACCTTTGACGTTTGACCTGCCTCTTTCTTGGACTTTCAATAAAAAAGGGTGACTCGTCTATCACTGTGAAAACAACTGGCCATGAGAGAACACATTTTACTTTTGTACTGAGCTGCACAGCATCTGGATTTAAGCTTCCACCGATGGTGATTTTCAAGCGTCTGACAATGCCAAAGGAAACATTCCCAAAAGAAATCGTGGTGAAAGTGAATGAGAAAGGTTGGATGATGGAGAGCGTAATGAAGGAATGGCTGAGTGTCGGAGAGTGTCAGACATGTACCCCCGCACTTCCCATATCTGGGCCCTCCGTCCCCCGCACTTTTTTACAGCCATTACAACCATTTAATCAATTTTAAACGTGGACTTTTCTGAGCCGCCTATAAACGCACCATCAGTAGACATAGCTAAACTGCGGTGGTGAGACAGACGTTTTGCGTTAAACATGTCCGCTAAACAACCCAAGAAGCAGAAAACTCTGGACAGTTTTTTCCCCAACAAACCGTGTAAGTTGAGGAATGCTGTTACATGGTGATAATGTTTAGCTAATACAGAGATATTTTATATGGGATATAATTGCCTAGGACTTTGGCTTAAAGACTTTGAAGAGGACTTTGTCATCTTAAATTAGCTAGGTTAACTCGCTAGCTTAGCTAACTAAATGTCAATTTAGTTAGCTAAGCGAGCTGATTATAAACCCACTCCTCCTTCATTTCTGTACAGAACATGTGCTCACTATTGTTTTGCACATATTTTTTAATGTTTAGACAATAGAAAGAGCAGTGTGAGGGAGGCGGCAGTGGGCCAGAGGCCAGCAACAGGGTTGGACATGGAGGGTCTTCACAGCAGGTGAGGAGAAATGATGAATATAGTCCTTATAATGTCTCTGTTATAACTGGCTGAGAGAATTATCAATAGCATCAAAGGGATTTGGAGGTTAAATTCTACTACTACTGTATTCCTAAGACTATTTCACAATGTTGCTTTCCACATATTTTTAAATCTTCATTGTCACAATAGAAAGAGCAGGGTGAGAGAGGAGACGGGGGACCAGAGGGCAGTAGGGAGGATTATGCAGGGACACAGGTAAGAAAAGAATAGAACAAAAGCATAAAACTGACTTTGTGATTCATTCCCTTTCAATGTAATTTCAAAGAATTTTTTTTTCATTTATTTTTGATATTATTTGACTACTGTATTAGGCAGCAAGCATAGGTTATACCATTTTTCTTAATTAATCTTGCACTTCTGTCAAAGTTAATAAAATAAATGATAAAACATCTTAATGTTGATATTCTTATTGTTGTGTGACTTTCACTTCTCACTTCTTGCCAATAAATTATTTATTCTGGCTGCTACCTTGTCACTTCCATTTAATGCTTGTGCTGATCATTTTAAACAGGAATAGTGTTTTACAGAACTTTTGGTGTTCAGTGTTTTCATCTGGCACTTCATTATCTGGCCATGCACCGTGTAGATGCCCCGGGTCATTCTATGTCAACTCAACCAGAGTTTGTCAGCTTCAGATTTTAGCTTTCGACTTTGATAGTATATCATTTATTATTATTATTATTAAAAAAAAAAATAAAGTTGGTGCCTTAGTGCTGTGCTGCTTGTGGTTATGTGGTTCTTTACCTGCTAAGGAGAGGTGCAATTGATTGGGAGAGAATGAGATATCACTCAATATACCTCTGAACACTTTGTCCCCCCCCCCCCCCCCACTTTTAAAAGGACTGCTACGCCACTGGCCCTTGGTAAATGAAAAGAAGTGAATTGGTTTATTGGAGCTCTGCTACTAAATATGGCTGCTCTAGTCTCGCGAGACTCCCGCAGTGACATATCATGAGTGTCACGTTCATTTAACATGTTTGCTCTCAACAATAGTCACGATCAATGAAGGCAATTGGTTTGGATTATTGATATTAAATCATTATCTAATGTTTTAGGTAGAGTCAATTACTAGTTATTTAGTTGGCGCAGATGAAACACAGTGAGGTCACGTGAAACAAGGTATAAAATACCAAGTAGGCAACACTTCAGTGACAGGTGCGTGCCAGAGTTGTATGCGAAAGTAAAAAGCAAAGTTGAAGAAAAACTGTCGAATGCAGCGCGAGTGGCAATTACGACCGATGCCTGGACTTCACCAGCACATCACTCCCAGTTGGGAGTTAGAAAGTTATGTCTTACAGACACGAGTATTCAATGACTTGCATACAGGAAAGACTATAGGCACTTTGCTGAAAGAAGCATGTGTTAATTGGGACACTGCTGATCAAGAACCAGCCCTGGTCACTGATATTGCCAGAAGTATGATTCCAGCTGGCGTGGAAGCAGAGATGACCCCTCACCTTCCCTGCTTTGCCCACACATTAAATCTGGCCTGCCAGAAAGCTTTTCAAGTGAACACAGCTGCAAGGTTGCTGGGAAGAGTAAGGAGGGTGGTTGGATTTTTCCACCATAACGTAAAGGGAGCTGAAATCCTACGGGAAAAACAGCAGCAACTGGCATTGCCCTCCAACAAGCTCATCCATGATGTGTCTGCCCGTTGGAACAGTTCTCTGGACATGTTGGAGCGCTTTTTGGAGCAGCAACCTGCAGCTTTTGCCACACTTCTGTCAAGGGAGCTCAGAGAAGGGGAGGAGATGAACACTCTTAAGGAGAGTGACTTTTGCAACGCAGAAGATATAGTCAGGGTGATGGCACATGTCATGTCAAAGTCCTGACTACTATCATGTGTGAAGAAGAATAGCTTACAGTCTCAATG
>JAUESE010072031.1:0-15278 GCA_032274725.1 Malacoctenus triangulatus
ACTAAAAATCCTACATATAGCACCTTTAAGTAAAGTAGCAGGTCTATCAGCATCATAACTTTCAAAAGTTTGTAGCTTTAAAGTACATTTATGAATAATAATAATAATTTCCTCCCTTAGCATTCACTGTGAAAGCTTTCTTTTTGTAAACTGTTTCCCACCCATGTCAGCTAGGAGAGCTGGGTAAAGGTGCCGGAAAAGGTGGAGGAGGCGGAGGGGCCATCAGGGAGGCCGGCGGATCCATGGGGAAGAAGCAAGCTGCCGAGGAAGAGATGTACTTCAAGTATGCAAACTTCTCTGCTGTAAAAAAGAAAAAAAGAAAAATTCATTGCAGTGCCTCCATGACCGACTGTTTCTGATCATTTCACCTACGTCAGGCGCAAGGAGCGGGAGCAGTTGGCGGCTCTGAAACAGCACCACCAGGAGGAGATTGATCACCACAAGAAGGAGATCGAACGCCTCCAGCGAGAGATTGACCGTCACAAAGGAAAAATCAGAAAGCTGAAGCATGATGACTGAGTGTCTTGAAAAAAGTCCCTCACCAACTAAAGTGCACCTTTTGTCACCATCCCAGGTGCCTAAAAAAATGCTGCATGCACTATGTCAACAGGCAGTCATGATTGTGTGAGCAATGGTAGTTCTGTGATGAATGAAAGTCAATTAAAAAATGTACAAAAAAAACAAGCATGGTTTCTATTGCATGTGTGATGTGGTTTGGCATATTTTTTCAGTTCAATTCCAAGTGTTGTATCTGTCACTCTACGGAACATTTAATACATTTGAAAATCTATCGTCTGGTAAAGTATTTGCCCAGAAAGTACTATCCATTGGCTGATGTTGACTGTTGACATGTGAATAGTTGACACTCTCCTAAGTTTTTTTTTGTTTGTTTTTTTTGGTTTTTTTTTTCAATTTGCAATTTCACAAAAGCTTTGTCTGTTTGTTTTTAATAATTGTATACATCGTAGTTGCTAACTCTAACCATAATAATAAAAAATGTATATGAATCTAGAAAATATACAAATGTGAAATTAATATCTGAAACATGAGACGTACAAACCTGACCTTAAAATGTCAATGATCGTTGAAGCACTGCATCAATTGTGAAAGAAACAGATGCGGATATTGATCTACAGATGCAGTCATACACACTTCATTTGTTGTGACTGCGCGCTGATTTGGAGTTGTTCTGCTTTCGATGTGTTAGAGATAGAACAAATTTTGTGAAGAGTCGAAACCGTCCTCACAGCTAACAGCATACATGGAGCCCAAGAAATCATTTTTATGGTTAAGCATTCAGAATAGTTAGAGATTATGTACAACGTTTTTCAGTCTAATCGACTTGAAATTAATTCAAACAATGATTTGCATTTCTCAGTGAAACCTTTAGTCATCACAAATCAGAGCATTGACAGCAACCTAAAAATGGCAAATTTTCACTTTCTCCTTGAATTCTGCCTACTAAAATTACTAAAGTATGTAAATATATTAATATAAACAAGTAACTTTTTATCAGGAAATACATCAAATTATTTTGGAAAATAGAATAACTGAATTAAAATTCATCATATATAACTTTGTCAAAACATGTTCGAAGTTTTTTTTACAGTCAGTTATTAGCTATAAATTACAAAGGTTAGAAGTTAAAACAAGTAATGAAAAAAACTCATACGTTATGCACTCAGAAGCGTGCATTTTCCGTGAATCGTATGTCGTCACTTCCGCCCACCCCTGCTTTTTACCAAGAGCAACCCCGTTGGTCTTTCTTTTCGCACATCATGGCGGACCGGTTCAATAAGGTGGGAAGCCGCTGCTGACTATAAATTTAAGGTTTTGCTTAAATACATCGAGTTGAGTCTCGTCTTTTCATAACGAAATAGTAGGCGACAATTGCCACGTTTTTTTGGCTGTCTTTGTTTTGAGTTAAAACCGGTATCTTTAAACGTAAAGCCGCAAGTTCGCCGCAGCAGTGGAACATGGCTTCATCATGGAAGCTTCCGAACGACTCAACGCTTTTAGCTTGTTAGCCTAAAATGAAGCGTGGCGACCAGTTTGCCGACGGGATACAGTTATGCCATTCCTGTCGTGTAGAAAGTGTGTTGACTTTGGTCACGAGGTTGTACAACTTGTTCGACTGCATGCATGGGCGGTTTTTTGTTGCTTTATAGACGTTGAGCATACACGAGTGCGGATGCTAAGCTATCGTCATGACCGAATCAGGTAGTTTAGCTAAGTTTAATCTATCTCATCTCCAGCACATGGTTATCGTGGGCCGGACCTTGTAGGGTAGAACCTAACTTAAAAAAAACTTAAAAAAAAAAAAAACAATTTTTAAATAATTTGAAATTTTTTAATACGGGCGGTGTATTTGCTCATTTGGTTCACTGTCGATGATGGGACTACCGCTGTGAGGTTAAAGGTTTGATGCTGCATTGTTTCGCTTGTAAAAAGATGAACTTGGAGTGTCTTTTTTCACCTCACAGGTTCTGCTCCTTGATGGCAGGGGCCATCTTTTAGGCCGGCTTGCTGCCATTGTGGCCAAGCAGGTTCTTCTAGGTAAGTTCATTTTTATGTAGGACAGCCAGAAATGTAATCCAGAAGTAGTGGCCTGCTGGAAATGTGGGGTTTTTTTTGTTTTTTTGCCTTATGTCAGTGATGACACATGTTACCCACCTTGTTCGAGTATCAGTACCATGAGAAGACTCACATGCACTACCATCTGAGACATAAGGCAAATCCACATCACATTTACAAGATTTCTTAACCAGTCAAAGGCCCTAATGACTGTTTTCCTGCAGGACACAAGGTGGTGGTGGTGAGATGTGAAGGCATCAACATCTCTGGCAACTTCTATCGCAACAAGCGTAAGTGATATGAGATGTGAAATGAGACCAATTTTTCTTTTTAGTTGCGTTTGTCTGTGATGTTTTTATATCTATTTTGAGTTTCATGACCATGAGAATATTTTACATGCACTACCATCTGAGACAGCAGTTTTCCCGGGTCATATTTGCCCGTCTGAATTTTCCATCCATTTAAATCTTTTTTTGCTTTCTATATGTCCCAATAGTGAAGTACCTGGCTTTCTTGCGGAAGAGGATGAACACCAACCCCTCTCGTGGACCATACCACTTCAGGGCTCCCAGCAGGATTTTCTGGCGGACTGTCAGAGGCAAGTTTCTACACTGAAATGTGGCCTGATGACAAAGATGTGCCACAACTGTGGGAGAATTTTCCACAAATGACAATGCAACTGTGTTTTTTTTGCTCAGCGTTGATGAATAATTTTATCCCGAAGCTGAAACCAGTTGATGCCACCAAAAATTACGGATCTGAGTTCTGAGTTGAGCAAAAATGAACAGTTTCTTTTACTGAAAAAGTTGAGTTTCACAAGACATTCTGAAAATGTTGAACTTGATAAAAATCTTCACTCAGGCATGCTCCCCCACAAAACCAAGAGAGGCCAGGCCGCCCTGGAGAGGCTGAAAGTGTTTGATGGTATCCCTCCACCCTATGACAAGGTGTGTATAGCCTTTCTATATGCATGCATTGATGGCCCCAACTTCAATGCCAACTTCAACTTTGCTGTCTGTGATGTGTTGCATATTATCCACCTTGTTTGAATCACTGAAAAGAAATAATGCCTGAGACTTGTTGTTTTTTTTCTATATGAACACCTTGTTGTTTTTCTTTGTTTAAATTCTGATTTCAATTTTCAGAGGAAGCGCATGGTTGTCCCAGCAGCTCTTAAGATTGTGCGTTTGAAGCCCTCTCGTAAGGTGAGTATCCCAATAGTTGGTGGACTAATCCTCCCACCAGGAAACCATTAAATTGAGCCACATTCTTCCTGTTCTTGCCTCTGCTCAGTTTGCCCTCCTTGGCCGTTTGGCACACGAGGTTGGCTGGAAGTACCAGGCGATCACAGCCACACTGGAGGAGAAGAGAAAGGAGAAGTCCAAGCTCCACTACGCCAAGAAAAAGATGGTGGTCAAGCTTACCAAGCAGGCAGAGAAGAACGTCGAAGGCAAAATTGCAAAATACACAGACGTTCTGAAACAATATGGAGTTCTTGTCTAAACTGGTCTTTTCTGGCCAATAAAAAATAAAATGTTTATATGAAGTGTCTGGACTTTATTTGACAATGCACTGAAATATTTGCAGGTATGAAATCAAATGACAGAATTAAGCATGAAATACACTCGTGTACAATGAGTTTTATTTCTATAGCACCCTTAAGTACGTTTTCCAACAGTAGCACAACTTGCAGCGGATCAGAGTTAGTGTCCCCGAAGGTGGTGATCTACGTGCACCATGTGGATGCTTTTGTAGCGGGGGGAAGTCATCTGCTGGCCGCCTGCGCTTTTGCGTTCCTATTTAGAAATCAAAGTTGAACTGTGAGGTCAGTGCTCGCCACCCCAATGTCAGTCCCTGTTGGCCAGTAGTGTCCAATCAGGATCCTGGAGATTGTCAATGTCTTCCTGAATCTAAAATGCTTCTAATTCAGCATTCATGCAGATGTATGTTTACACAGCAATTACATTAGGCAAATGGGAGACACTAAAGAGCTGCAGGATTATGACTCGCCAGGTCCCATTTCAGACTCCTGTTGGAAAGTGTTCACTTTCTCTGTACAACAAAGGGAAGTACAACTGAAGGTATTTTTTAAGTGTAGCTGAGATGAAAGAACTTGTTTGTCGCCTGCAGCACTTTTATGACTGGAGATCAAAAGCTTGTTTTTTTGGTTTTTTGGTCCTTTTGTCGTCCTGAAAGATGGAAGTCAGAGCGGGTGTCTTTCTCAAAAGTGGGTTGATACTGTGGAGGACAGAAATTCAAGATGGCCACTTATTTTTCTCATTTTTCAGTGTAGTACAGCAGAAGTGGGATTTTAAGTATTTAGGTGTTAAATGTTTTTGTGCCTGAATATCTGGCTGGTATACTCACAAAAGGAGCTTACTGTGGAAAACATAATAAAATGGCTGATTTAGAAACACTTATTGTATCTCCAGGATGTTGTCTCGATCATCCTGATCACTGAAAAATACAATTGTTTCTTCACAAGCAATTTCAGCACTCCTGCAGCCACAGCAACATCTACAAAGCTGGACATTTGCTGGCTTGACACACTTGTGCTCCAGCTGACCAGGGGACTTCCTTCCTGGCAAACTTAGCAGTTTGCTTATCAACAGCTTTCTTTCCACAGCAACTTGGCAGCAGGAAAGTCAAAAAAAGCTCCTTTTGCACTGCTTGTCAGTTTAACAATCTTGAGGTCATCGTGGTCTATAAGCACTGTAGTTGTTGGCAATAAGCTTTTGAAGCCTCAATGTATTGAAGCCCAGTGTTCATCCAGCAGCAACGTGCTCCTGCAGAGCCAGTGCAGATGCCACTTTCACAAAGATCCCACATGATCATTGCTTCTGGTCATCCAATTGAGAGGGACCCCCATGTTAATTACCAGTGTTAGTTTAACGTTCTCAGATTTTTCACCTGACGAAAGAGGCTGGGTTTGTTGTAGGGCTGAGGTCATAACTTTGAAGTAGATTGGGGGGGGTTACCAGTGATGCAGCCACTGATCCATCTTTGATAGAGTGGAGTCCTGAACATTACCAAATACCGGTAGTTTTAGTCCTGTCTAGGATTTGGATGTATATTTTAAAGTATTCTGTTTATTTTAGATTAAAGTATCTAAGAAATTGCACATTGTGTCATGTTTAAACTAAGTTTTTTAAAATGCATTAATGCAGCCGACCTACTAAATATGGTGCCATATGCAAAGATGGACACCCTCACGTTTGAACATCATATATGTTATTGACAAAAAGGGACTTGCACAAAGGTCCAACAGCAACGCACCACTTGCCAAAAAAGATGAAACAAAGAACTCCAAAATGTGAGGCACAGTCCGAGGAAGGAAAAATAAAACATGAGGGTAAGAGGGTGCAATCACACAGGAGGGAAAAAGTCAAGGAGCCTTAAATGTGAGATAATTTGAGACTTCAAATTAAAACAGGAAACGAGTGGAAAAACATGAGGGATGATGACAGTAGTGAGGCAGTACAGTATTTCATAGACTCAAAATGTGTTACAGATACAAATAAACTTTAGTGGCAGACACTGAAATTGGCTTGAGTTAGTGCTGATTGAATATCGCACATGCCTTGTCTTTTATCAGGATTTCAGATCTACGGCTATGAAAAATGATCTTGTCTGTATTTTGTGTCCGTCTGCTGGTAAGCCAGAAGGAGGGGAGCCAAAGAACAAGCAACTTTCCACTTCCTGCCATATTCTAAGACATGAAATCAGGCAGTTAGTAGGTTTCCCATAAATATGCTACATGTGAAAAATTTTATCAGTGCACGAAGTATTCATTTACACACACACACACACACACACACACACACTATAACCATCATTGTAATAATTGAAATACCACGAAAATGATTCAGATGAAATACACAACTTGTTGAAATGCAGCATGTAACACAAGGCCACAGAGGGGTTAAAGGTTAATGCTGTGTGATGCGAGGTCAAAAGTGCCGGGGGGGGGGCAAAAATGCTGACAGTCCCTTTGTAGCAACAAAATGGGAGAAAGTAAGCATATCCCAGAAAAAGGGTGGCAAAACGTACATAAATCAGTCACAGAGGGGAAAGGTACGCGCAAGCAACTACACGATCCAACAGCAGAAGGAAAAAGCAAGGTACACTGCAGATGGATAACCACAACAGCAGTGACAAACGCATGTACAACAGCTACATATGCAATGAGCACATGTACAACAGCTACATATGCAATGAGCACATATGCAATAAGCATATATGCAATGAAAGCAACAACACTTGGCATCAACCAAAGACACATAGCAATGACATAGACCAACAACATATTTTTGACACAAATGGAACCCCATAACAAAAGAGAACCAACTGGTGTGCAACTGAACATGTCAGATAACTGGGCGAGAACACGTTGTACAATTCCACCAACCACACACTGATCTACAATACTATGTGACTGGAGGTTGTCACACTCCTGTACAGTAGGTGGCGGAATTCAAGTCGAAGCCGCCGGTAGGCCAGAAGAAGGGGAGCCAAAGAAGAAGCGACTTTCCGCTTCCTGCCATATTCTTAACGGACTCTCGAAATATTAACGAGGAGAACTCGGCCTGATCATGCCGGGGCTTTTGAGGACCATCGCCTGCCGTACAACCTCCGTCCTGCGGGGACACGTCGTCCCGCAGAGGGCAAATCTCTACACTCGGCCGGCCAAGGACAAGGTCGGGACATTGGTAAGTGTGCGTTTAATTGCTACTTCACCTTGGACGGATAATGCTAACGATGATGCTAGCTAACAGCCATGACGTGCCCTTTATTGAGGTCACAACCGTTACAGTTATGAATAAGGAGCGAAAACGCGAAGATTTGGTTTGAGTTTGTTTCAGTTCGGAGTGACACTGTAGTCAAAGCGGACTGGTAGTTTGTCGTTCTCGTGTCAACACTTGCAATCGATTGGTCATGTAACTAGCGCCAGAAGGAAGCTCGATGCGTGATGTCCACAATGTTGTTTAGCTTTACCTTATTATAAACGTCTTTCAAAGCTCTGTGTGCGCGCGTGTTTGAGGCGTTTATGTCGTCCTCAAGCATATAAGAAATCGCCTATGCTTACTCCGTTCATGTTTGAATAGCCTGCGGCTGTAATCAGCCACAGCGCAGTGTGTTTTAGATATCTTCCTTCGCTTTGTATTTAGTAATGTTAAAGGATAGGCCATTCAAACACATGTGAGGTTTATTACGGAGACGTATTCTGTCAGCGTGAGAAGCCTGAGTTGTGCAGTGGTGACGATCTTCCCTATGTCACTTTTTAAGGAAACTGTCATTGGACTGGGCATGTTCTCCTTGGCTATCCTGGGACCCTCCGGGTGGATCCTGGCCCACCTTGAGGAGTACAAGAAGAAAGAATAAGCAAACATTTTTCTCCCCATCCCAGCTGTGTGCTGCTTCTGTACATCCACCATGAACCACCGTCGCGTTGGACTGCACAGAAGTATACGGAACCAAGATTCAGCCAAGGCTCCTAAACGCTTCCGAGACTTCTGACTTTCCACCACAGTAACAAAATGGATCATCCATAAATACAGACTTGAATTCAGTGAAACTTGTGTTGTGTATCTTTGCTCTTCAGGCAATGTTATGAAAATAAATTTCAAACTTAACTATTGTATTGTGTATATTTTATAACAATCAAGCATGAAAAATTTCTAAATTTTCAGGTTCGTTAACTCAGTCGGGGTGACAGTAGGGGTCTGTTGACACAGCCTGCTCATTACAGAGAAATATGAATAGAATAAATGAATAAAAATGTATTGAAAAGTAAGTAAAACAAGGGTGTCATTAGTTCCAAGGTTTCACAAAACCTAGATAACAGATTTAGCCATTGTTTTTGGGTGAATTTGGATAAATTGATCCATTTTCATTGAAATTGCCATGGTGATTTATTCCATGCTGATGTCATTGTCCCGATAGGGCTAGCGGGCCTAATTAACCCTGCTAAGAAAAAAACACTCCGATGACGTCAGTGGTGTTCTTTTTCTGTCCTGACATCGCGATGATATTTGACACAGAAGCCGAGAGCCTTTTTTCAATTAGGTTTAACAATTATGCCAATCATCAAGAAAATAAGAGTTTAAACATCATACCCTTGAAAATTAAATAATCAGCGAGGCAACTTATGGAATATCATCATTTGAGTTATCTGGTCGAGCAGGGGGTCTTCAAGGAGGGCCAGATTTTGATGACATCAAAAGGCACCCTGGTCCTCTGTTTCTGTTTGGGCTTTTTACTGAATCCATTTTAGTAGAAAGCCTCAGATAGTAATGATGTGGAGACGGAATCCAACAAGAACCGTTATTTCACCATATAGTGGCGGTGGTCAAATGAGAAGCATTGCAATGCAGGTGGACAAATGTCATTGGGTGCAGGTACACAGTACAATGAGTGCCAGCCCATTTCCTCGACTGGTAAACATGCGCAAGATGTCCCGTTGGTGGGAGCCACTTTGTTTTGTTCTCAAGAGGGAAAGTTTGTTTATATAAATATGCATCAAGAAACATGCTTTTCGTTGCAAATGTGCCACTTTCCCCTTTAACCAGCTGCGGGTTAAAAGGCACAAGAGAAAAATGCTGTGGTAGAGGCTTCGTTCACTGTCGCACTGAAGCTCTGTCAACTCCAGCTGCAGGTGGAAAGTGATTCAATGGTTGGTTAAAACCGCTTCATTGGGAAATGTGTTGCACAGGGGTCTGTTGGGAACGAATGTCTCTGGAAAAAGTAGCGTTGTGTGCAAATTGATGGCTCACCTCTGCATCTTTCCTCTGAAGGCTGACAGATGTTTTTTTTTTGTGCCAATAAAAAATGCCAGATCTGTCCATCCATCCAGTTTGTGCTGGACAGTCCCTGCCCTGGTTGCCTGTTTTTGCGCAACTGTCCATTTAATAGGAAAAAATGGCTACAGTGTGGTCCCTCATTCATGAAAATGCCTTACGTCATTATAATATATGACATCTCTAAGTTCAAATCACAGCACATATGAGCAGATGTGAACTGGACCATTCTGGAGACGTGATGTTTCATTTTGCTCAGATGACAGCCCTTCAGTGACAAAGCTCAGTTAACTGTTGTGAACCAAAACAGCGGAGCTAATTCGGTAAAGAAAAGACCTTCCCTGTGCCTTTGTGATTGAAACACATACACACATGCACAAAAACATACTGTGGCAAGTAGTACTTACATATGTACATCCTCTCCCAAAAATTACAGTCTGCACACTCCCCAACATCCACACGAGGACCCAGATTAGGCTGCAGAGGGTTCTGCAACTAAGTTATATGGTCTTCAAGCCAATCACGCTGCTTTAACATCTCCCATCAATTCATATATTTCAGACCCCGAACATTCGCAGCAGCCTTCTGGGACCCACCTGAACAGAAACTGATGCAGTTGGACAGAGAACACAAAATCAACATCAGTGGGGCATTTCCTTCATGGACAAAGTGCAAAGGGCTAAAGGGCAAAAACATGACTTTGAGCTGCTCCTCTGAGCCCTGCATTGGGACAATGGATTCACATTTACATTCAGAGATCACATTATTCTCCTTCAAGGAGATGAGGGGATGTGAGATACTCCCATGTCCCCGACCAAGACTGCTATTCAAATGCTTTGTCAGTGTCTATCTTGCCGTCAGCCACTCCATGAACAACGATTGCAGACATGAAGGTTGAGTGTAGAGTGAGTGATCAGGCCTGACCTCAGCCAGGCAGTGCTTCCCCTTTGCGTTTTTTTGGAAACTCTGGTCCTCACAAGTGCCTCCAAGTGGTTTAAATTTCATTCAGTTGCCTCGAGCAGCTTTAAAGCATAAGGCATATGTTGCAGGCACACTCAGTGAAGCAAAAAAAGCAACAAAAAACCTGGACACAGCAGTTGGGACGGGAGAACACCACCACCTCATCACCACTTCATGCCTCCATCAAATAAAAAAGGGGGCAATTAAAACAAATTTGTTGGGTTGCAACAAAACAGTTGGACATGGAGTAGCAGTGGACACACATCAAGAGCCAGGTGTAAAAAACTCAAGACACAGCAGAAACAAAACAGCAGTGGCCCCAATCAACTGGTATAACGCTTTGTTGGCAGCAATGAATACACACTCACAAGAAGATCAAGAAGATTTCGTGCAGCCATCAGCGTTTACAACACAGAAAGGGAAGGGGGGCATGAAACAACACTCAAGCAGCCGCTTTGTTGGACCAAACTACCTGACCGAGAAGGGACACGCAGGGGGATGGGGGGGAGAGAGACGACTACTCCTATGCTCCCTAGCCACAACAGTGGTTGGCTGAGTGAGGTTATCAGTGGTGTACTGCTGCGTGCTCCAGAGCAGGCATTCTAACAGTGTGGTACAAGTACCATCAGTGGTACTCAGGCTCTTGTTGCCATTCACTGAATTATACATGAATAAAATGAAATGAATTACAAATAATTTGTAAAAGAAAATAGTTTTTGAAATTAAAACGCGTAATATCAGGAATACAAGATTTATGTAAGAAAGTCCTGCCTCAATATTGAGCTGTGTATGTGCTCAGGCCCACTGTACGACTGGAATTATATCGGTCATACTGGTGGTAGGCAAAGTATTTTTTAAGGCGGTACTTGGTGTAAAAAACTTCGAAGTCAATGCTCATGAAAACAACTACTGATAAACTACTGCAAAAATCTTTGTGTTTGTAGGTCAATCAAACCATTTAACGCATTTTGCTCCAAAAGCTGTATAACCTTGAAGCAGAGGTTTACCCAGTTAGCATTTACCTGTAAAAACTATATGGCAGAGGTAGTTGACCTAGTGTGTCATGAACATTTAATGTACACTGGTACATTAAATGTTCATGACACACTAGGTCAACTACCTCTTTCAGTCATGAAATACAGAATTTATTAAAGAGCTGTTACACACCACATTTCTGTCCTGTCTGTTTCCTGTTTTTTTGGGAGGCACCTTGTCTCTCGTTACAGACTGCTTGACTTCCTCTCCTGCTGTCTGATTGCATGTGCCCCTCCCTAAGGTGCTGCACCTGGGCCTGCATTGTGATTACACTAACCTGGTGCTCCTAGTATATTTGTGGGCTTTTGTTCTTGTCATAACAATAATAATAATTATCATAATCAAGGCTGGGCAATGATTAAAAATTTTAACCAAAATTAATCGCAAAGTTTCCCTGATTAATCACAATTAACTGCATTATATATGCAAAATCCAATGATGAATTTAAAAGTAGTGTTTAGTGCACTTTTATTGGAATATTCACCCATATGAACAAATACTTATCCCACACATTGCAATGAACGTAGTCTGCCGAAGCCTTGCTCCACTGTCTGCTTCATTGAATGGTTTGTTCATATCAACAGTGTGCTTCTCATTAAAGTGATATTTTAGACTGGAAGTACTCCAGTGATTAAAAAAAAAATCAGCTTGGAAGTGGTGACAAATGACTTTGTTTCTATCAAATCTGCCAACTGGAAGTACTTCATAATGAAAATGACCATGTAAAAGCTCTGTAGCGTTGCCCTTCTTCTCTATGCTTGTTCTGTTCTATTCCGCATTCTCCTTTCTTTTCCGGTTCCGCGGCCGCCAGCAACAGACGTTTCCAAAATAAAAGCACGTGAACAACATGTGCTAATGCGCCATGAAATAATCATCTGCGTTAACAGATTGATGGGTTAACGCAAAAATAACGCATTTACTTGCCCAGCCCTATATATTTTATTTGTATAGCACTTTCATGACTCTCAAAGTTGCTTTGCAGGTTACACAAGAATTAAAACAATTAAAACAAAACAGCAACACAATAAAAAACTTAAAAGGACAGCTAATGACACATTAAAAGCAAATTTGAACAGATGGGTTTTGAGGTTTTTTGTTTAAGGTGGTCAGGTCAGAGCACCCACAGAGTGGTTGGACCAGTGAGTTCCAGAGCGTTGGGGCGGCGATGGAGAATACTCTGTCTCCCCATTTTCAGAGCATGGTCCTATGAGGGGGGGCAGGAGGTTGGCATCTGAGCGCGATGGAGTATCATGGTGGAGCAGGTCAGTGAGGTACTCAGGAGCAGGATTATGGAGGGCCTTGAATGTGATTGGGGAGGTCATTGTATGCGTTGGGTGACAGGAAGGCAGTAGAGGTTTTGCAGAACAGGGGTGATGTGTTCACGGGAGTAAGTGAGTGTGAGGAGGTGGGCAGCAGAGTTTTGAATACAATGCAGTTTCTTTAGGGTTTTGGAGGGTGCACCATACAGAAGGCCGTTAGACATGTCTGGATGAGACAAATAAATGTGTTAATGTTTAGGGGGGCAGAAAAGGGAAGTGAAGAGCGGAGGCATACAATGTTTTTAAAATGGAAAAATACAGTCTGGGTTATTTGTTAAGACCAATGTGTCCGCACCGATATAGCTTCCAAACCAATTGAACCGACAATGTTCGGATATGAATATCTTTTATTCCAATTTGAAAGATTTGAAAAGCAGCTGAAAGCGTGGATGCAGTGCTTTGTGATAGTTCCCACTCTTTGCAGTAGAGCAAACAGCCCCCATGTGGGATCGTCCAATTGCCGACACAGTTTTAGATTTTAGGATAGGTGTTTCAGGTTATTAGCAAAAAAATCACACATTTTTTGAAAGTCCTGGATCCAGGTGGACTGATACCAAGGAAGTATCAAAGGGTCAATGTGTGGTTCAAAAGAGAGTGTACGGTCAAAGAGAACACCAAGATTGCGGATGACTGGGGAAGGAGCAAGTGTGATGTTGTCAAGATTAAGGGAGACATTTTTGTTCTTGTTGCCAGTGTGTCTGTGTTCTCTCGGCAGTCACAACCAGCCTTTGTTTCAAGCCTGAGTCCCGAGTCCAGTGTACCAACCTTGTGTAAATGATAGTTGAGTCCGCAAACCCGGCCTGACAACATCACACAAAATATTCGAGTTAGATATGATTGCTCCCACAATATCTGTAATACTTTCACACTGGCATCTTCACTTTAAACAAAAACAAATGCTTGTATTTTTTCAGATGTAGAAATAGATTTCTGTCTGTTTCAGACTTCTTGTCATTTTGCTGCCCCGTGTCTGCCCCAAACATCGGAAAGATTCTTTTTTTGTTCTCTTATTGTGCTCCCGTTTTACAGTAACGATAAAGGAATGCCAATTATTCCTCAGCAAAACATGCACCCATCTGATTGAGCTCCGTGGTGTCTGCAAAGCAATGGAACTGCCTGAATTCCTTTCTTTCTCAGTCTTTCCCTTCCACTTTGTTCCATCTCTTACTCTTAACCCATTCAAAGATTTGGCCTGTTTTTTTTTGTTGATTTTTTTAAAAGTAGAACAATCAGTTTAAGCATCAACATGTGACAGTCTGTGCTTATTTCTCCTTAGTCTGGCTGCACAGAAACTCATCTATTTCTGCGCTCCTAAGCTGCTGGGCTGGGTCAAGACAGCCAACAGCTGCTGGGCACCCAACAGATGTGGTTTTGTGAACCAACAAACACACACTCTGCTATCACTTGCCTTGTTTTGACAGTATTTGTGTCATCTTGAGATATCATTCACTATTTTTTCCATTTAATCTATATTTTACTGCAAGCCTTTTTCTTTGTTCAACAGAAAGTCATTTTTCCCACCACACCACTGAATAATCACCACTTCTGAAAAGTAATTGTCAGTAAATACGTTGCTGGTTTTTTAGTTTCACATAGAGCCCACCACCATTTCACATAGACAATTTGTTAGGTGAGGCAGCGAGAGGTGTTTTCTGCTGTGCTTGGTGTTACGATAAAAAAAAAAAAACTTCTTTTTTTTCATTGATAGATAACTGAAAAGCTTGCCTATAGTTATGATGTCATTACCTGAAGGCACTACCCGTTCTTTCAAAAATTAAATGGACGGTAAGAATTGACCAGTGAAATCCATGTAATAAAAATTAGCTCAACAACAAATTTTGTGTTTCTGGTTGATATTACAAGTCTGTGCATGTTCTCAGTGGTAAGGGTTAAAGTATCTCAAGGAATTTGAATCAGGTCAACTGGACGTGGTTAGTGTCTCAGAGGATGTTTAGCGAGCTCGGCTGGACCCGCAACTACGACTGTCAGTTCTTGGACAATCAGGGACCAGTGTGGGCCCTGAGAATTCTGCAGAGCACTTACTTGGCTGGACTTGCTGGTCTATCAAGTCCTGGGTGTGAATTTAGGGGTCAGCCAGTTTGACCTTTAATTCAAAACAGATGTATGTGTTGCATCCGTGCTCCAGCATGGCAGCCGTGCCGGTTTGTTTGCATTTTTGACAATGTTTTTGTGTTTCCAACAGTTACTCCCACCAGGGGCAATGACTTCCATGTCAGTCAAAAAGTTGTGAGCAGAAACAAAATAAAATATAAAATAAGTTTTTCCAAAAAAACACTTACCATGTTCTTGGTGGATCATATTTTCAAACCCCATTTGTATTTTTTCATTTCTCACCCAATAAAGATTGATAGTATTGATGAGGAATGATTTCAATAAGCAGTAGAAACAGTGGAGTTGTCAGATGAGCTGTTAGCACTCTAATTTTACTAGCTTTTGCACCAAAAAAAACAACACTTTTACCCATGACTACGAAGGTTTGGCACTGCCGATCAGCGGCCGTCAGTGGTCCAGTGTGACACCAAGTCCTCGTGGATCGCCATGTTAGATAATATATAAACAAGAAACAAGGCTG
>JAUESE010072044.1:8203-36594 GCA_032274725.1 Malacoctenus triangulatus
CGGTGTAAAAAGGAGCGATATCAACCTTTCAGTGACCCCCCCCCCCCCGACAGTTGCAGGTAGGGTCAAACTAACTGCAATTTCTCGCTGCCATTCTTGTCGCCGCTTTTCAACTGAGATGCACGACACCTAATCCAGAGTCTGAATATGGAGAACCAGTCATTCTCTATGACAGTGTTGGACCAAGAACATCTAAATCACTTACAATGACTTAGCGAGGCTGATAGCGGCAGCATGTAATTACACTGAGTCACCAATTCATATTAAGTACATTTGTACAGTCTAATGCAATCTGAAAGCCACTGTCTAATAGTTAAAGTGATTCAGTGGCAAAGGTGATGGATATGAAACAAAAAATAATTAAATTGCAGCGGCTCGGCACAGTGAATAGGAGCTTTGTGTAATGTTTTGCAGCACCACAGTCATCTGCAGATCCTTCAATTCGGTGCCTCAAACGTGTGAGAAGTTTATTTTTCATTGACAAATCAGCTCATGAGCTTACTTGACCCTAAAGTTAGAGCGTGATCACTGAGTCTTGGAACTTTTTTTTTTTTAGTCTGAGATCACAGTTTTTTTAAAAAATATTTTTCTTTTTTTTTTTTGGTGCAGTTATACGAAACTGTGCTGGCAAGTGAACAATGCAAACAATTGGATCCGCTCCACAGTCGACTCGGAAGAGATTTTAGAGGTCAATGTGGATTAAATAGCTCAAACGAAACATCGTCTCACTTAGTTACAGTGCCGTTAAAATTGCCATTAATCTCCTCTTGCAGGAAAACAATGGGCCCATATGCACTAAAATCCGGCAGCATATGCTGAGACTTGGTAGTAAACAAAACAAATAATGTGTGGCTTAAAATTTAATTTACCTGATGTAGCTTTAGGGTTTATTCTGGGCATCTTTTTGGGGTTTGGTCACATGTTTATAATGTGCCCGCTAAACATGTTGTTCTGCCATCAAAACAGCATCTAAAAGAGGTAAGAAATGAGGTCATGAGAAAGGTAGGCTGAGTAAACACACGGTGAATGTATCGGAATACCTGCGGTCGGACTTACGCTGCGGCTCTGATGTTTCAGTTTGCCGGGTGGTCGAGAGTGAGTTCTGAGCCAGACCGAGGCAGAGAGTACAGAAGGTGTAGCTGCAGTCTCCTGAACATAAGCCAGAGCACACGTCCACACACATCTGGCAGCAGATGTCACAGCAGCGGTCAGAGCAATATCGCCAGTCCTCACACATACAGAGGCAGCCACCAGCCGGGCTGCATTCCTCCTTACTTTGTAGGCAAGAGCTGCAAGGCTTGCAAGACTGTAACCCCATGGGATTGCCTGCCTGCCTGTTAAAAACACACAGAGACGCCGGGAGATGAGATATTGGAGAAAATCACTGTCTGGAAAAATGGTCCCCCTTTACAAGTCCGGAATTGGAATTGAGGATGTATATACACAAGGAATTCTGCGGAGTAGAAGCTTCTGATAATTGGCTGTCAGCCTGTCCTGAGCATTGTACAAGTTCCCTGCTATCAGGAGTTCCGTCCAAAGTTCGTGCCACATGCAGAGCGCGGCTGATATCCCCGGTTAGCGCTCCAACCAACATTCAGATAATCCTTGATGTCACAATTTGCACACCGCAGACTTAACACTGGTTCGTGGCGTCATTTGCAAAGTTCATGCGGGGCGAAATTAAATCAGCACGGTGGGTCGTTCAGGGAAAAGCTGCGCCCTTCAAGGCAGCATGAAAACCTCAAATGTCATCAAATACAGTTGCTCTCTATGTGCACAAACTTTCCACGTTTCATAATGAGAGAAAAGCAGTTTTTTTCACCCCCTCCCCCTTGTAATCAAATTACAGAGAAGCGCTTTCTCCGGCCGACTCATCACAAGACTTACAAGACAGAGTATTTTGGTAAGCGGGGATAATTAGCAATGCAGCACAATTTGGGAAACAATTATTTGATTACAAGTACAGCGCTGACCACTTCAGTGGCGAGGGGAGAAAAAAAGCAGAACATGGCAAATGTTTGTAAAGATTGGACACAAGAAGGCTTTTTTTTTGTTTTAAAGCAAGATGATGTTGAAACGATGCCGCTGTGTGGCCTTCGTCTTCATCAAAAAGAATGACAATAAAAGTCGCGGCAGGGAGAGAAAAAGTGAAATGAGTCATTTGCTGCGAGTGCCGAGCATCAAAACGGACCCTTTGATGTCCCACTGGTAACACCTGATCATCCGTTCTGAGATCAGCCAAAGGAGCCAATCCAAGCGATGACTGAGCACACGGGCAGACCAGTGACTCCAGCGGCCGCGTGACACGTGCTGGCCGGCGCACTTCCCCGAATGCCTAGAAACAGAAATTAGTAAGGTGTAAACCACATGTGGTGCGAGGAAAAACAAGCAGCGTGCCCGGTGCTCTGCAGACTGACTCGATTTAGATTAATAGGAGGAAAATGGCCAGGACGGCTGTGTTCACTGAGGCTGTAATTATCCAGGTTTAATACAGCGGGGCTGCGCGAAGGCAGCGGATAGATTTTTTTTCTGTAATTTCAGAGAGAACAGTTTATGTTCAATTATGCTGCATTATAATTCCTGATATTTTATCACGTTTGTATGAGCCCTTTTCTACAACAGCGAGTATTTTTCGACATATAAAGTTCCTGTCGTGAGACGACAGCGTGTCTGCCGGGATCTCGCTGAAGTAAAAAATAAACTAGCTGCGTTTTCACCAGTGCCAATAGTTGATTTGTATGAATAAACATTCGTATTTACTTGAAGTTCCAAGCTTGCTCAAATTCCAAAGTGCAAGATTTTACACACATATAAATGGAGAGTTGAAGGACTGTTAAACCGTCTTCACACTCAATGTCTCATTCTGTTTCGTTCGTCATGAATCACATTGTAGATTTTATCATCTCCAAATGTCAGCGAGATAACCCACAGCTGGAAATAATAGCATCAAACGTCCGCCTCCCTCCCTCTCTGATTTCCACCTAATGCACGAGTAAGTGGCCGTTTGGTGGTCGGTATGTGGGACGTATAGAAAAACAACGGGCAGGCAGGCGTGAGCGCCAGAGCGATGGAGATGAGGCCAAAATTGTTGCTACCAGATGACTGGGCTGGCACGTCTGAGGCAGCGAGGGCGGCAGGGTGCTCTCAATCAGCAGTGGCGAGCAGCTAACCGCCATGTGATCTGCATACAAACCACGCCGCCACAACAGGGAGTGGCTGAGATGTGCTGTGTCTGGTCTGTGGCGGCTTCACCTCAAAACTGACTCATTTACAACCTCTGACTCGTGTATAGAAGCATGGATCTTGTAAGTGGGTCACACACTATCAACCCCAAACTACAGAATGTATCTGAGGACGCACACGGTTAGGATAATTGCTCTCGAGCGTGTGGCAACTCTTCTTTTGATTGAGTTTACAACTGTCTTGAAGAACTTATCTTGGAAAATGAAGGATGTGATTGAAAATCCTCCATAGGAAACAGATTGCCTCTATATTTTTACTTACATATGATATCCTCATTGGAGCCACACTCATCACGGTTAATCAAGGACAGAGAACAGACTACATCTGTTCACATGGCAGCTCTCCTGACGTTTTATTATTTCCCTTCTTTCTCCTCTCTGTCATTCTGTCTCTTCCCCTCATTCACCCTCTCCCTCACACACACACACGCACACACACACACACACTCTTTTCCGCTCGTTCCCTGTAACACAAATGTCAGCAGGCTGAGTGTGACAGGTGAACGACAGTGAAGTAGATTTGACCTTGACGGCTCTGAAAGTGAAGTGACAGTAATAAAAGGCTGTAGTGAGCTATTGTTGGCCCCGGGGCATCCATTAATGAACGACATGAAACAGCCGTGAGATCCGGGGACAGGCGGGCGGCGCGGCGGAGTGATGGAGGGTGGGTGACAGCGGGCCCACGTGCGGGCCTCACCTGCGATGAGCTCGGCCGCCACCTCTCACAGAGGCTCACGCTCGCTGCACTCACCGCGCACGGCGCCCAGTCGGACGGCCGCGGCCACATGCATACCGCCCATGAAGTGTCAAAACACACGACTACCTCCAAACACTTATCATCTGAAGACATTCTGTCGGAAGGGTGTTTACTGTGGAATAATTCACCAGCTATTTCATTACATTATTCATGTGCTAAGTAGACCCCACTGCACCCGAGGGTGACTTACTTTTTTCTCACCCCCCCTCCTCCCTCCTCCCTCCTCCTCCCACTTGCACTGACTCTCATACCCGGATCATGCACAGATACAAACCCCAGTGACAATTCGGCTTAATCCCCGTCTCCTCCTGCTGCAGAGCATCCTGTTAGAGAATTGTTGCCAGTGTGGAAATGAGGCTATTTCAGGGATTCAAGCATGTTACGTTCAAAGCACCCGAAACTACCGCACAGTTTGGGCTTCTTCTAATCCAGCCGAGAGTGTCTGTCTTTTTTGTCAGATATCAGGATAATTATAGATAATGAATTGATAGGAGGTGATGAGTGTCAGACCACAAATGGAAGGCACTACTTAACCTCCCCAATCCCTCCGCGCCCTTCACTTAGTGTCAGCATAATTAGATTAAGGCTGCCGATACCTTTTTTTTTCTTTCCCCCCACTGGCAGCCACATGTGTGTGTGTCAAGGCATCTGCATGCAGGGGCCCAGCATTGGCCATGCAACGCATTACCTAAGTGGCATGACTTTCAGAAGTAGGCCAACGGTGGTTGGCATGGCGTCTGCTGTGTGTTTCCACAACCTGCCCCGGGAGGATGGCTCAAGATAAGCAAACGAGTGAGAGTTTAAACAGTGAAAAACCCGGAGAGAGATTTACCGGAGCTGTCGTCGGAGATGTGGCAGCACCGCGTGAGTTACAGAGGTGTGCAGGGAAAGGGTAGCTCCAGCAACTCATGGGGATTGGCAGGACACGCACATATTTTACCACTTGCTACCCCACCCTCAACTTTTCAACAACCCCTCTGCCCCCACCTCCTTCAAACAGTCTGAGTTTCGACAGACACGACATTTCTACATCTCTCCTATCGACTGGGTGGAAGACAAGGCGCTAATTGGCAGGTAGCATGGCACATTCAGACAAAGGAAGAGAGTGAGAAGATGTAAGCAGCATGTGGCTCAGGTTGGCATTAGTTAAACAATGTGATGTGAATTTATTCCCCCCCCTCCAAAAAAAGTCTAAATAGACCGCCATAAAATGTTGAACAGATATCCGTGGAGTCTGGGGACACCCGGCAGAGCCTGGCAGTCCTCCAAGTTTCCATCTCGTGTCTTCAGCAGGTCACAATTTTTACTCATGCGGTAAAATATCTCAACATCGAAGATAAATTGGAACAGAAATTCATACAGACATTCACGATTCCCACAGGGTCATGGCGGGATCTCATTTTTATGTGGAGCGTATGAAAAGCCGTCTAAATGGATGTCAGAGCGTTTTGGAGACGTTCGCGCAACTGTTGTGTTCAAACCACAGTCACAACTTTTGATGTCACTTGCTTTCTTGTGGTTTGATTCGTCAGATATGTCCTGTAATGTACTGTAACGTAGGGCAGCTGCTCCCAACTGTTTTTCAGTCCAGAAAATTAAAAAAAAGACATTACAGTAGCACTTCAAAATAAAAGAGCCGGGCAGTTTTCCACGTTTGCCCCAGACTGGTGACAGTGTTGTACTTCAGTTTTTTTCCTTGCAAAAGTGTGATTCTACCACAGTGTGCAGAGCCTTGGACCCCCCTCTGTGAGCTCTGGCGGTCCCCAGGGTGGAAATTCAGGCAACAAAAAGCCGGCAAATTGTGTGTTCGTATCATTTCGACAGAAAGAGCAGCTTCCTGCTTGGAAGAGGGAAGAATATGACCTCAAGAATAGACCTAAATAACACCGAGGAGAATTTGATTTCAAAATAAGAGGTAGTCTTTACCCAGTCATCGTTGGGTCCCGAGGGTCAATACGCTACTGTGTTTGTGGTCTTTTGATAGGAAACAGAACGATTTCCAGTGACATGACGTCTCGTGGTCGCTGTCCTTGTAACTCAACCCTCATGTTGCCTTTAAGCATTGACTGAGACGACTGAAGCTGTTGTCCCTTCAAGACATTCCTAATGTTCTGGTGTGAAACTACATTTCCTCCAAACTAATAACATTTCCATCAGTTGTCGCCATCCTTTGGCACGAACTTGCACGCTGACTGTGCGAACATAAGCATGCCAACATCACAGTCGTAGAAATCAGTGTTTAGCTCAGATCCCCATTATGCTGTGACACACTAAATGTACTTTCTTAAAGCTGTTGTCGAACAGGGCAAAATGTGTCCTCGATCGGTTTCCCAAACGAAAACCTCCAGCCAATCTCGTGAATGAGCAGCCTGTTGAGAAGACTGCTTCTTTTTTATTCTGTGGCCACTCAAGGACGGACTGACCATCTGGAGTTGTAGGGGACCCCTGGGCCTGTGGTTACTCCAGCAGCAGATATGAAGGAGGGGAGGAGAAAAAAAGCAAATAATAAATGGCTCATTCTATTTGGCCATCCTGATTTATTCTGGCACACTGGGTCCACGGAGGTGTCTGTGCACAGAGGCTATCAATTTATACCATCTCAAGAGCCACATCTCTCCTTGCTGTAAACTTTACTTTGTGGTTTTGCTGCTTTCATGCACTCACACACACTTTCAGACATTAACACTGAGGTTTCCTCAAGAAAAAAAGAGAAAACAAATGATGAATTGCTTCTAAATGAACTATCTTACCTTTGAAAGTAATAGGAAGTGGGTCTAAATGTGTTGATATTCCGGTGATAATATGAGACGCCAGTAGGTTTGATTCATATTCGAACTCCTCTTGCAGCTGCTGATAAAAAAATAATCGACCGGCCGTGACTGCAAATATTGACAAGGGAGGATTCTTACCTCAGACATTGAAGATTGTGCTGTATCTCTTCGAGCAAACACAATCCCAAGGTTTTTTTTTTCTTTCTTTTATCAGTTAAGCGCAGACAACAACTTCTCCGCCCAGCTGGAGCCTGAAAACAGAATTTGGAATCATCACCTGTATCGCATCAGGTGGAGCCGATATGGCGCGCGGCAATGGCAAAATGCCACGGCAGGCTTTTTCATAATGACTGATGTCATCTGTTGCACTTTCATTTACTGTTCAAAGTGATGGACAAATGCCCAGAGTGTGCCAGGGGACTGTGTCATCAAGATGTCTTTTTGAAGGAGTGCTTCTGGCACTTGACAAGCCAGCGGGGTGTTTCTTTCTCTTTCTTGCCCACGGTGAGGCAAGCAGATCAATTATGATGGTGTCTCAGCGAGTAGTCAAGCTGCCTGATTGACTTGATAATGTGTGTTGACATGGAGATCAACTGAGCCTACGGAAGCAGCTGGTATTAATGAACCACAAACGAAAGACTGTTTTTTCACCAGTGGCTTCACACAAACCCCTATTCGCTCCCTTTCAGCGCCAAAACACCCGAGTGGGGCAACAAATAAGACTTTAGCAGAAGCTCGCTCCAAAATTACTTTGTTTTTAAGCTTTTTTTTTTTTTTTTTGCTAAACTATATGGGGATTTTCTTTCTTTTTTTAAAGAACAAATTTCAAAGACAGAATTCAGAGCATCTACGTGGAAATGTCGATCCCAAACGAGCAAACTTTTGAAACAGCTCACTTCCCCCTAGATTCAATTACTGAAAGCATAAAGTTTTTCTTGCAAATCTAAGAGACCATATTTTGTTTGGAGTTCATGGCCTCTTTCTTCCTACTGTTCCTATCGGCGTGCTACTCTTCTGCTCACACCTTGTCAATTCCCTCGTGTTTGGTGTTTTACACAGTACTCCGGTACTTTTTCCTCGCAGTCCCGCTCGGCCTCTCGTCTCACACCTGTGCCCTATTGTACCCTTTGCCTCGTGAGTAGGGATGCGTGTCCCACTTCCTTCTCAGCGTGTGGTTGAAAGTCTGCACACGTATCTTTGTCAGTTCAAAGGAGTTACCTGTTTGCGATACCGTTTGTTTCACCTGTCTATTGCCTGGCTGCTCCCCTTTTCGACATGTTTGTGATCTGTAACTTGATGATGTTTTTTTTCACTTTTTGGTTTTATTTTTGCAGGCGGTTTTTCTGTTGAAGGGAATAAAAGATCACTTCATGCATTGAACCTCATCTTGTGCATATGACTCCTTCTTATCTACACACTCACTCTGTTTTAAACTTCTTCTATAAGGAGCATTATTGCAGAAAATAAAGCTGCATAATTAAACTTCACACCTTGTAATGCACAAATGTGCTGCAACAGATCAAACCGAAAAAGTAAACACACCGAGTCGCTCTCTACTGCGTCAGATGCGAGCAGGGTGTGATGGAGTTTCTCGGGAAGGTCCGGCTAAATGAGGAACCGTTCAGCTGCCTCCTTCGATGCCGCTGAATCTTCGCGGTGTGTGTTTGTGTGGACGAGGCGCTCCACTGGAGTTTGCTTGGCATCCAGCGCTTTTTCGCCAGCCCATTCATCAAAAGCACCAGTGCTCTTGTGCGTGCGGAGATTTATACGCCATGGAAGAGAGGTGGAGAATTAGCACAGATTTATGAGCACAGACTGCAATGGCAAGGCACTGGCAGCTGCTACTTGACATTTTAACAGAGAATGTGGGAGAAAATTGGAGACGAGGGAAACAGGAAATTGGAACAACACAGAGGTGGAGAAGAACCGGGCAACGAAAAAGCCGGTCCAAAACAAAAGAACTAAAATTCAGCTTACATCTTCGCGCAGTGGACCTTCTTGTGCCATTTTTCCCTCCTGCCAAGTGAGGTGAACATCTAAAGGCAAAGAGACGACCCACAAACACCTTAAAGAACCTGGAGATCTTATCCACAGAAAAAAAAAGTTTCCATTCCACTACTTTCCCATTATCACCGACTGTCATAGCTGCTGATTACGAGACATTCCTTCACCAGTTTTGAAGCTTGATTAGTTCTTTTCCCACAAGATAGCCCGACTTGTTTTTCAGGTGTTCCTGTTTTGCTGATAGAGTCTGCAACCGGTTACCTTTTATTTTTAAGGACTCAATCTGTTTTGAAAGTGAGAGGAACTGAACGGAAATACGAAAATCGACCGCGAGGCCACCGGCTGGCCTTGGGACAAGCGGCGTCAACACGCGCGTC
Source organism: Malacoctenus triangulatus (assembly GCA_032274725.1). Classification (NCBI taxonomy): domain Eukaryota; kingdom Metazoa; phylum Chordata; class Actinopteri; order Blenniiformes; family Labrisomidae; genus Malacoctenus; species Malacoctenus triangulatus. Next base: position 17,355 of record JAUESE010072044.1, read on the forward strand.
GCAGCGCTTTCATTCGCGAGAATCTCACACACATTCCTTTGAGCCCGGCAGCAGCCACTGGGCACTTCTATTGTCTCTGACAACGCGGTGGGAACACACGGTGGTGGCACAGTGTCGCGTCGAGTGGAGCCGAGTAGACGCTAGAGGGGGAAAATGTCTTTGCTCTCAAAGATGATGACCAGGGAGTATCAACATCGCTCCTTCTTGCGGTGTCACGAGTAGTTTTGATAGGTGTAGAAAACATCAGTTCAGACTTCAGAAACACAATACGGCAGGAAAAAAAAAAAGAAAGAGTGTTGTCGGAAAGGTAAAAAGAAGCGAGGCTTTTAGAGGAACAAAAGGCGGCCTGACTTTGAGAGGAAGAAAAGAAGGAGAAAAAAAATACACCAGAAGATTTTCAAGCAATACCAGCGTCAGTTGCTCTTCTCTGCGAACAAATGGGAGAACACCGTTTTAACAAAAGCAAACCTCCCTCTGAGGGTTTAACTTGCTGTATATAACGTCCAGCCTATGTAATCATCAGAGGGGGCCACACACAGTAGTTTGCTGTCTCAAAATTGCTTGTTTCTTTTGATGCTATACATGTTTTGAAGAGGGGCATAAAATACGGAGACTGGCTTCAACCAAACATGCAAAGCGCATTCAAGCTGATCCTTTGTCATCAATGTTTAAAAAAAAGAAAAACTTTCCAAGGCTTCAAACACCACTGGTAATATGAACCAGCAGGATGGCATGATATTAAACAGCACTCTGCTCCAGAATTTTTTGGGTTGGGGGGGTTGGTGGTCTACAGGGATCCTCTGTGAGTCAACGTCTCTTTGTTCATACAACTTCTGAAAAAAATAAAAGCTGGTCATCTGCCTTGTAGGAGGGAACTCTCAACAGAACATGAAGGTCCCGGATGGTTTCAAACGCAGCAGGAGGTCGCCTGTCCCACCAGAATTTAGACGAGATGCAGAAATGCTCGTAAAGTCCGAAATTGGTGACAAAAAGCATACACAAGTCCCTCCGTCTGTGGTGTGTGTGTGTGCAGTCACATCTGCTCAGAGTGAACTGTCATGAGGTGACACAGAGAACCACACGGGACAGTTGGGTGCTTGGCCTCAAGGCGCGCATCCGCATCCAAATTCAGTCCAAATCTGACTCACAATGTCAGTGTTCACTTTCTATTAGTCGGCAGGTGACCCGCACTCTTTTCACCGACTTCCCCGCGACTCTACCGCATCCTGGTAGCCATCTGTGAGCACAAACACAAAGGGGGAGGCTGCTCTCGGTTGGGGTCAGTCGCTGCCACAACTAGTCACGCCTGTCTTGGCTGGAGAAAGCTCCAGGAGTAGCTGGTTGGCATTTGTCCACTGCCTCCACCTTCTGAGAGCCGCTGCCGCCGACACGGTGGGCTGTTATGGCTGACGGGGGCTGGAGCTTGAGCTGGCCGGGAGCCAGTAAAGTGTCTCCATCAATGCATGCTCTTTTAACCTGAAAGATCAGAAGGAATGGAAGAAAGAGAAAGCGGTTTCTTTTTTTTCTTTTTTTTTTTTGGGCCACCGTATACGTGCAAAATATGCCCGAGGAGGATCATTGTGATGGAGCGTGAAAATCCAGTCGACAATATTGGGTCTCACAGTACACAGATTCACCTTTTCCTTGTTGAATCGAGGCCAAACAAGATTTCTCAACTACACTCGATGTAGGAATCCACCTTACAACGTCCTAATAATGATAAAAATAATAACTTTTAAAAAATGTGTGTATGTGTGTTTAATACTGGAAAAAAAAACATCAAACATGACGGATACAAAGCTGTGTCTGTTGTGTTTGACTGTGATCCCCTGACAGAGGTAAACCCCAAGCTGAAACATAAAAGTGCAGCTTTGGGAACTGATAAGGACTCAATTGCCGACTACTGAGGCTGTTGAGGCCTACAGGCATTCTTCCTGGAGGTTTGTGTGATTGTATGGAGCGATGCAGGCTGTTGCATCACCGGGAGATAACATCTGACTTTGCTCGCTCGCTGCCTGAGGGGGCTAAAAAAAAAAAAAAAAGAAACATGTGAACCTGGAACACGCTCAGCCTATTCAATCTGAGGCCGTCGCCAAAAAGACAACTGCGGGCCTCCTCGGTGGTTTTGTTTAATGGACCTAAAGGACATGATTGCCTGTTGGCACTGAATCAAATTTATGGAGGCGCCGGATTCTGTGCCAGGATAAAAAGGTTTGGCTCCATACCCCCTAATGACTGAGATGACCTCTAACATAAGTGTACGTGGTGCTGAAGCAACAGCAGCTGTCCAATTCAAACGCGGGCGCCCTGACGTCACAAGGACACCAATTATGCTTTTGACATAATCACTTCAGGAGAGCTCTGATGATTGGCTGAAGTGGCCTCTCTAATGAAAATGATGACTTGCTTTGTTAACCTTGTGAGTCTCCAACACTCAGGTGTTAAACAGTGCCGGACGTGGACCGCATATTTAAAAACGCAAAATGACACGAAGAGTAAAAACCCAAAGCATCAAACGTGCGCTTCCCCTGCCATTGGAAATGGGCTGTGCTCCGATGTACTTTACCGTCCACTTTACAGTTGCTTTATGAAAATCAATACGTCAGTTTATGGCAAATCCCACAAATGCTGTCAGGAAACTGTTAATGGGTCATCTAATCTCTCGTGGCCAATTACGTTTCTAAAAAAAAAGTAAAGCAGCACGTTTTCAGGCTTCATTTACAGGACAGGATCACGTTGCTAATGTTTTAATTTCTCTCCATTGGGAGTAATTTCCTAATGACAGTCAGCAAGAGCTCTCACAAGACATCTGCGAGAGTCCCCCCCCCAGTCCCCCCACCCCCCCATCATTACTCAGGCCGAGCCGTCGTCGGTATGGCGGAGCCGTATTGCGGCATTATCCTTTCTGCTGATGTTTAGATAGTGATTTATGTTTGTCACTCCGAGTGTAAAATTCATCTGACACCGCCGCGCTTAACATAATGACATGTGCACTAACTTGCTGTGCTGTCTGAAAAAAAGATGAGTCACTACCTATTTCGTAGTCGTCTCATTTACAATAGGATTTTGTTGACAATAACAAAAAAGAAGAAGAAGAAGAAGAGGTGCAAAGTAGTTGGACTGAATCCTAATTTCCTGCTCACACTTCCTCTTGTACTCTGGAGACGCAACAACAATGGCCGACCTATACGGGAGCACTCCGGCACCGCAGCATTCATTTACATTATAGTGCAGCCAAACTTGTGAAAAACGGCATTAATCACTCTGTCACAGCCAAGCTACTTGAGCAATTCAATTGGCTAAAGTTTAGCCGACTAATATAGTATAATGGCATCTGTACAGTGCAATAATTCAAACCCATTGACCTGATTACAAGCATTCTGCTCCATTATTCGCTGCGTTGAAAAATGCAGCCAACGTAGTCAGACAAAGGTTTCATCTCTGTGGGCTCGGCGCACAGCTGGGTCAAACATGCTGTTTGTGTTTTTAAAATTCCACCCATGCTCGCTGTGAACACACAATCGTGGGTTTTTTAGTGGGGAAATCATTACTTTCCCAAATCGCCACACTTAGTCTAACTCGGGGGGCTGTTGCCACCCCGCCACCCTGTGTTGCTCACAGACGAACCCGGGCAATGCCTGGCAATAATGAACACCTGGAAGGAGACACCGAACCCACAGAGGGCCTTATCATCATGTTTGTTCGAACCAAAACACGGATTCTTCCCTGTTTATCGGCCGGGTTAAGCAGGTACGCCGCTAAAGTGCCGTGCACGCCGACTCCGAGAGCTACAGGGAGGAATTTCACGTGCTACAACCAGCGTGAAATCGTAAGAGACCTCTGGCTTCTATCTCTCTATTCATCCCACCTAATCTTTAGTGTGCCCAGGGTATTTCATAATGCCATGATATACCATGGCACGGTTTAGGGGGGGGGTTCAAGGATTTAGCAGTGTGATGCGATCAGCCAAAAGGCAGAGTGGAGAACGAGAGAGAGAGAGGCAGTCTTATTTTGCTCTGTGTGTAAGAAGCTGCTCTAATTACCATCCAGCAGCTGAATATGAAGATGACAACGATGACCTTTATCAGCCACAGATCTAAAATTATCAGGAATATGCTTTCTAGTGCTTCTCTCTGATACATTTCGGCTCGCTTGATACCACCACCTGTTCGGGATTCATGAACTGTTTTTCCTCACACGCAGAGACAGACGCCGGCATTATCATTGATTAGATAATTCGATTTATGTAGTAAGAAAGTCCACCGCGCAGTGTGCTTAACATTGATTATCTCCCAGCGTGTGTGCGTGCGACCCTGCGAACTCCTCTTTCACACTCTTCCCATATCTCACAATGGCCATATGTATTGAAAGTAATGTGTTTATGTGCGGCTCTAAGCTCCCCCATTATCAACCCCTCACATGGAGCCAAACTCTGTGAAATGGAGGACAAAGAAACAAAAACACTATCATCTGCACTTCTCCCTCCTCACCAGCTATTCTCTGCATACAAGGACTCGCGCTGGGAGAGGCAGCAACAACAATAAATTGCCAAATCAGAGTGGGGAAGGTTGCAGAAAATGACAAGGGAAGGTGAATTGTTATGAACATTATACGCGGCACAACAATCAATCAAGAGATGTCATAATGAAAAGAACTTTTGAAAGCGAAACAGTGACAAAGTGTCGCACAGTCTTGCAACATGAACTCGGGATTTACCTTCTCGGCTTTGCACTGCAGCTTGCCAGGCTGCAGACACGTGCGTTTGGCTGCACGGTGGAGAAGCGGTTGGTGTTTGCACCCCACAGTGTGAAATTTCTGGGTTTGAACATCTCACCTGGGTTTCCTCTTCCCACTCTGGTTTACTCCACCAGTTCATAAACATGCATGCGAGGTCAATTGGGGACTCGCAATCGTCTATAGGTGTGAATGACTTTGTGTGCGTTCTCTCTTGTAAAGGTGAATACGCGTCTCAAAGGGAACTGTAAAAAAGTCCTTTAACCTGCATGAACGAAGGTCACAAAAAGAAAGTTTGTGCATCGGTCTCGGACTCATTCCCGCTGGTGCCCGGGTGGTCAGAGATTGCCTCTGGCAAAAAGACAGATCCAATCCCAATAATGCTGCATTTCTCAGGTACTGCAGTCTTCTCTGACAACCTCGAATGAAATGCACACGTCACATCTCCAGTTTAAGACATTCAATTTCCAGCTGCTTCTTGGGGCAGAATTCTGCAGTGGAGGATCAATGCAAAAACGACTGGAAGATTGCTAATGCTATTTACATCAAAGTGAGACTGGAGGAAAGCAATTATACCAGTGATTCAAGGCAATATTCTTAAGTGAGTTGTCTCATGGGTAATAACAGTATAATATTTGGATATTATTCTGAGACCAGTATTGTTTTTCAACAACAATTGCACTCAGACAACCAAACTGTAGTCTAGAATTACAGATTTCAACCTAAATTGTCAGTCAAACCCAAAAAGAAATCTAACAGAAGATACAAAAAGACATACAAACGATGTCTTGTTGTGGGCAGGGAGCAGATCCAAGGCTTAAACATGACACATCCTCTGATGTTTCCGCACAAATAGAGTTGCAGCAGGAGCTTTGCTTGTATTTTTCATGTTTCAATTTGCACTTTTACCGCTGTCTTCAAGAAACGAGCTGCGAGATGATCTGTTACTGGGGAGGAATCAGATCTTTCTCCGTGAGGCGCTATAGATGAAGTGTCAAGACTGATGCAACACAACACCGCGTGGATGCAGCTCGCCGGCACTCGGGTGAGGACAGCGTATTTTTTTCGGAGGCAAGCAACCATCCACGTTACCAAAAAGCAGCTCCTGGAAAACGTGTGCATCGGACTGCAGCCGCAACATCTGCAGAGATGCACAAAGACCCAAGAACAAAGATGAAGCAAACAGCCCGTCTGCTTTCCCTGTTCCTAACAGATGGACCATGATAACTTTGGCGCGTGTACCTGCAGTATCAGCGACTGGTATTTCATGGTCACTTTGTTTCCTGTCTCCACTATTATGCCTGCATATATAAGCGAAGCAGCGCCGGGGCCAATCTCAGACCAGGCTCATTTCAATCAAGCCATTTCAAATCAGGCGAGCTGATAGAGAGAGAGGGAGAGAGAGAAAGAGAGAGAGAGCAGCTTTCAACAGGCAGCGGTGCACTTCCAATCTCCCTGGCCAAAATAAGTCGTTGGGGCTGCCATATGAGAGTGCATTACACTTACAGTTGCTCTGATGTTGACCCACAATAACCCGCCAAGTTTCTGCCAAACAACATCTCCTCGTTTCAATGTTTGAATAACACGCAGCTACCTTGATTTTTACCCCCGAAATATCACGGAATTCTATCAGTACTGTTTCGTTTCATAAAGGTTTCATTGCAAAGAGCATCTATCTGGAGTCAGAATTCACCTGTTGACGCTCTTTTACTTGGTTCTGCCAAATATCTTGACACGAGCTCCTTTCCTTTGTGATCGCTCAAAGGAATTAACACAAGTTGACTTGTTAAGTGAAAGACTCTTTCAGTCAAAACAACTGTCCAAGGTTTCAAAATAAAAGCAGGAGGGTTTTTTCTTTTTTTTTTGTTACAGCTGCTGTTTTTATACAGTGTGTCAGTCAATGTCATCAGAATACTTTGGTCTCTGAATTTATAATAATGTTGACAATGAAGAACTCACAAGGAGCGATTTCGACGCCGATTAAAGGAGAAAACAAGTTTGGTCTCCATGTTTTGTGCAACTCTGCGTCTCACCGGTGCAAACAAGTAACTATTCTCAAGACGTGTACTTATAAATGTCAGCTACACAAAACCTTATTGTTTGACACCCGCCTGTGGTGCCCCCCCCAGCGTGGCTCATAGCGCCAGGCAGCCTGTGTTTCCTGTGCTGCGGCGCGGTTATAGAGTCGGAGACAGAGCACCTGCCCTCATGCCTGAGCACTGTTCCCAGCAGCTTGCTAATGTCAACCTGCCTGATACGCACAGCGGGGTGGGGGCTCCAAGGCAGCAGCAATTTTCCACTGCATGCGAATGAGACTGGAGAGCAATCTGCTGGCCTAAGAGCCTCATAATCAGCACATCATTATCAGGAGGGGGGTTGGTGCACGGGGTGGCAGCAGGGTGAGGGGTGGGGGGGGGGAGAGAGGGAGGAAGTGAGAGGGGGGGGCGGGTAAGAGAGGTAGCAATAGATGACACCAAATGAGCCCCTAGTAGCAACGAGATGTTGCGAGGCATAGGGGAATAGGGGAGTTAGCATTTGCAGAGGAAAAGGACAGGGAAACAGATTCACTGCAAAACTATAAAAGTGCAGCATAAAAGGGACTGAGGTGAGGCAGTATCCCACAGACAGAGAGTACCACCTCTGTTTACACTTCAACCAGGCTCTTTGAAAGACAGCGGCAGGCTTTTCTTGGCTCACAGAAGCTTGGATGTCCCCCCCCTCCCCCCCCCAACCCCCCCTTTTTAGTCAATATAACCGCTGGTCTTCAAAACTCCCCCAAATCTAACGCCGCGCACACACAAATGTAATGTGACAGGTCTTTGAAGCTAACCATGTCCTGCATGCATTTTTCAGCGAGTTCAAAAAGAGCAGGGACAACAAAGCTGATATCTCGGCCCCTATGTAGCCCCGCTTTGTTTTCTGAAGTGCCCACCATTTGTGCGCGCTCCAAACCTGCCTTTAATCCTCCTGCGTGGCGATAAAGAAATCATTGTGGTGAGCATTCACAAATGCAAACAGACCCCCCCCCCTTCTACTTGATCTCGGTATAATATCTGAATCACATTAATATGGTGGAGAGCAAGCTATTTCCCAGGTGCCATTGTTTGGCTGCTCTGCCTCTGACCCACCCTCAGAATATAGTTAAACTGGGACCGATGCAGAAAGTACTTTGAGAGCACATTCAGCTCTGGAGTGTGACCCAGTAAATCCTTCATCTCTGTGAGTAAACACATCAAAAAATACAGCTATTTCGAAAGATTTAAGTGCCATCAGGTAGTTTTGTAATCCAGGCTTTTGGTTTTAATGTGTCAACGATCAATCATGCTGTCGAAACAGATGTCCCCCCCTCCTTTCCCCCCCCCCTCTCCCTACTACTTGCTGCCGCGTGGTGGCAGTAGCGTACAGAGCACTTGGCAGCTGGGCATCACTTGGCTCAGGTCGTGCGCACTGCTTGAGTCTATGTGATGGTCAATTCATAAGGAGGGGGGGGGGGCACTTGAATGTATAGTCAGCGGTCAGTCTTAATGGCACACCTGGAGCACAGCAGAGGCGCCTTCTTAAGGACGGAGAGGATCATTTCAACCTCTGGAACAAGTCTTTATTTTTCCTTTTTTAACATGTATCCACTGTCCACTTGGCATTGAAGACTGTTGGAGTATCTCGCTAAAGAACTAGTGTAAAATAAAGGAATAAGTTATCTGATTAGAGGGTAAATCCATCAGGGCATCGTCAGAACTTGGAGACTGTGCGCAGACAACGTCTCGCTTCATTTTTTTCTTTTATTGCGCTCCCCTTTTCTCTTTCTCTCCCTCTCTCTCTCCCTCTCTTTCTCTCCCTCTCTCTCTCTTTCTCTCTGGCGCTTTCTGCGATGCGTTCAGAGATCATTCGGAGCGGTAAGAAGATGATGTCAATACCCCGTCTCGCACACTTGACAGGCGAGCAAATTCAATTGGACTGACTCCGCCTCGCCCGCGCGGGACAAGTCCACGGGCTTTTCACACCACCGCGTGCCCGTCTGCATGCCTGGCGCTCTCTCCACTCTCGCACCCCCTCCTCAGGCTCCACCACCACCGCCGCCGCCACCACCCCTCCCTCCCTCCCTCCCTCCCTAGTCACTCACCCCCATCAACAGTGAGGAGCAGTCTGACGCACAGGACCAGCAGCAGTCAGGACTCTTCCCCGGGAGTGCGTTGGCCACCCGAGCAACATGTTCCCAGCGTGGAGACGGGGAATCCGCACCGGGGGCGCGACGACGGCGCCACGGCGGACCATGGCCGGAGGTGGAGGGGCGGCGCGGGTCGCACAGGTGCGGGTCCCCTGCTGGGTTCTGTTGCTGGCGACTTGCGTCCCAGGCGCTCGGGCTCAAGGTAAGATGCGCAACTGAGTTGGCTTTTTATTCCCTGCGCACGGAGGAGCTGCTTTTTTTATGTTGACGCGATCCAAGAGGCGCGCAAAAAAGTGTGTGTATGTGTGTGTGGCAGACGGAGCTTTTTGGTGGACTGAAAAAAAGGTGATAAAAGACTGGAAACAGATTTAAAAATAACGATGCTCTGGAACTTATGACAATCGTCTTCTCCACAATAAGATCTTTCATAAGTGAGCTGGATCGGGCCAGTGGCGGATCAGGTGTAATTCTTCACTCGTTAAATTTCCCATTAACGTGAGAACTGTCGGATTCTTCTCCACAATTCCTCCTTCTAAGCTTAAGGCCACCTGAAAGCTCCCAACACGTTGAAGGAAGGCGACCTGCCTCCTCAGAACAGCCCGATTTTTCACGGCAGGTGTTTGTTGTTTCAAATGAGTCAATGCACCCCCCCACCCCCATCCCCACCCCAGCCCAACATCTTTTTTGTTTCCTTTTGAACATTTTATTTTGTGCTGCTTTACATCTCTGTGAATGTGACCGTGTTGTTGCAGCTGCAATGGTTTAAGATTGAGCTTCCTGGTGTCAGTCTGGGGATGCTGGACACCTGAGAGCAAACTGTTACGCTGCAGCAGGAGATGGAGCTGCCACTCCTGTCTGTCGGACACCTCATTAACCCATCACAGAGTGTCAGTAACTTGTGTGGGTGCCTCTGTGGAGCAGGGGCGTCGGGGCCCCCTCGCTCCAAGGCTGCATCGCATTTCCCCAAAGTCCTCTTTAATTTGTGCATCTCTTTAGTGGCTGTCTGGGTCAATATACTGTACATGATAGAGATTGAATGCATCATTAGGAGGGCTTTGATGTCGTTGGAGTGTTGGGGAGATGCAAGGAAGCGGGCCTGTGGAAGCAGTGACTCTCTTCATTGTTGTTTGAGACATCACTGAGAAAATTTAATTGATGCGTTTTTTACATTTGCACCCGAAAAAAGAAGAAAATATCAGAGCAATAAAAAAGGTAAGTTGGTAAAAGGAAAAGCTTGTGTGTGTGTGTTTTTTTTATGACCAAGGGTGGCATGCAGAGGCGGCCAAGCCGGAGAGACGCAAGCTTCACGTACAAATCCTTCTCCACGTCCCAGAGAACAGAGACGTCTTGTATTGAGAAGTTGATTCGTATTTGAAGTGGCTTTCCCATGCATTTTCCCATCTTATAATCACGCCGCTCAGTGCACCAAAGTGCTAAAAGCGGCATAATCCCTTTGCTTGTTTGTCTTTGAACAGGTCGCGTTGCTCTAAAGTGCTCCCAACCTTATCTGAGAAGAGTCTCAGGCGTCTCTTATTATGCAGGGCACAGTTCCTCTAGCTGTTATTAGCATCCTTTTCTCAAGCTAACATGCCGGGAGTCTGTGAGGATCTGTTGAGCGCTTCCAGGCTACTTGACAGGGCTTCACCTTTCCTCTCCAAACAGACCTCTTTCTCATCCCTGCAGTTGGTATTCCGGCCCCTCCAATGTTCCCGGCTGTGCATTAGCATTGGTGAGAGATTCACTCCGCTATCTGCCTACTCTTTCCAATCGAGGAGGGCCTTCTATAGTGCACAATTGCCGCTTTCGGTTCTTTAGTCAAGACGCAATTGCACTATTTGCAGGGGGTCCTCTCAGCATTCCGAGAAGTGTCGTTCTTCTGAAGTAGGAAGCAGATCTCGTCCTCGTGGGGAATCCTTGTTTGCAAATGACTGGCAGAGCGAGCGGTGCCTGTGCATGAAGTTGGAGGCGCTGTAGTCGCTGCCTGCGAAGGGGGAAGGACCTCTGAGGATGTCATAAATTAGGCGACACACAGGCACATGAGTCTCCCCGGGGAACCGGAGGTGACATGTTGTTTTTCAGCAGGTTCCTACTGAGGCTCCCGCTGAGTTTAATACAGCTGGCTGCTCTCGCACATAAGAGGATACATGATAGATCCACAGGGGAACCTTTCTACAGGCTGCTCTCAGCAAGCCATTTTAAGACTCATTTGGAGTCCTCTTTGAAATACTAAGTAAATAGATGTGAGGTTTTGTCTTTCTTTGCCTCTTTGCGGTCTTTGCAACACCTCAGACCCCCCCGAAGCCTCAAATTTGTCTTGCAAGTCGTCGTGTTTCCGTCTACATCTTGTTGTGTGCCTCTTGTGTCCAGTTCTGTGTGTTCTCACTCGTGCTCAAGCTCTTGTCTATTGAGCTCTAATCTAGATGGCGGCATTGACATTCTGCCAACCGGCAGCTGCTATAATTTTCTGGACGTACGTTATTATGCGGCTTGACAGCTGTCAGCCATTTCCAAATCTTTAAATCTTTTGATAATCCACCGTGCTTACAAAAAAGCATTTGTTTAAAACACTCTGAATCCTTGTGTGATTAAAACTCCCCCATCTAAACGCGGCCACCAGATCATAACTCATCTACATCAGTGACACACTAACACACACACACGCGCACACACATGCAAACACGGTCGCGGAAAGATAGAAAAATCAATATGTACAAGATTACACAACTCCATCAAGAGAAATGTAGTACAGTTTAATAGAATCAAAGGCAGGACTCCTGCAAAGAATGATGACGAACCTGTTGTTCTGCACCCACTTTAACACATATAATAGCAAGACAGATCTGTTTTACATGCAACTAAAATAGTCCTGCATATTCACAAATGAGCTGACCTCAGACACCTGCTTTCAAGCCTAAACGCTATATCACCCCATATATAATGAAATCATTGCTTTTTCTTCAAGTACTCCCTTCACAAGGGCTATAAGTGGCACGATGATGTGGGAGTGCAGCAACTTTTCAGCGACCATGTCATAATTGCGCACAGTGTGTATTTAAAGCATCCCCCTGACGGGTGAAATGCAGATAGTTAAACGTGTTTACTTCTCCAAAGAGCCGAACAGCTGCTGAAATTTGGACCGAATGTCTGTTTTTTTTTTTTTTTTCTTCTGTGACGCCGCTCGTGCCAAAGACCAGCCAGTGGCTCGCGCAGCCTCAGGTGAAATGTGGTGGCAGCCTGACTTCCGATTCAGACTCCTTGTGTGTCTTTAGCGCCTGTTTCTCTCCGCTTCTCATGTCTGTCTGTTTGGCTGCCTCCGTTTTCAGGGGCTGCCAAATGTTGTCTACACATGTTTATTCATGTTGCCACAGGAAGCTTTATCCACCAAGATGGAACATATCTGTGCGAGAAAAAAAGAGGGAAATGTGTGCTAAGTGGCAGCAGCAGTTTCAAAAAACAAATCAAAAAATAAGAGGGCGAATTTTTTTTTTTTTTTCCTTTTTTTTTCAAATTAGGAGTATTGTTTTTAAAAAGGCAAAGCAACACAAGGGCACCTCAGATGTATTTAAGGGTGACAAATAATTACAATCAATTGTATTGTGGTAGAACAATCGGGCCGTTGCACTGTCAACGGTTTTTAGCTTCAGGAAGCCTTTAATTGGTTCAGTCGAGCAGCAAAACTGTGTTTATAGTTCATAATGGAAATGTAATCAAATTAACTTGTACTGCGGGGTTTTGGCATTCACCCCTTGCCTAGTAATTGCCATTTACCCAAAGGGCTGTGGTGAAGGCTATTTGCGTGGGGCAAAGAGTCCTATCTCCCACTATGCGCCTGCCTCGTTGCTATCTGGGTACTGGGGTAGAAATAATCACAGACAAGAGAGGATTGTTCCTGCGCGTGCGTGTTGGGGAGTTTGATATCAACCTGAAGAGTTTAAAATGCCATATTTAGATGTGGAAATGTAACATTATGCATTTGAAAAGGCAATCAAATATTCCAGAACAAACGCACAATAATGAAGAATGATTTTTGAAAAAGAAAAGTCAAAGGTAACTCTCGGAGGTAGGACTCCAAAGTCTGATAACAACCGATGAAATTAGAAATGCATCTTTGTTTCAGGAACCAAAAATATAAGATAGAGTCTTACTGATAGATGAACAAGCTTTATCTGATTTGATATGGGTGGAAAAAAAAAGTGCTCCAGTTCCTGCTCAGCGTGTAAGAAAATGCTAAATTTCCAGTTTCATCCTCCACATAACTCGAAATCCTTTTTTCAGAGAAGGGGTTTCATCATATCATTCAGAAGCTGTTTTATACAACATTTTTTACTTGGTTACATTTGGTGAGTTTAGAAAAAAAAACACAGACACTCGGAGAAAAAATAGAGTAAAAAAAAAAAAACGAAAGCATTGGAATGTGAAAACTGGAATAGTTGGTGGACACAAAGGCAGTTTTTCCCCCCAAACATGAGGCGGGAGGTTTACTTGCTACAGCAGGTGCCCACTAACCTCTGCTGGCTTTGAACGTTATCTGTACGATTGTATGAAAACTGAACAGTGTGATTCACTTGTCCATTCAGCTCCCATACAGCTTTTCCACGTAAGGATCGCTGGGATGGTGGCCGGTTTGGGTGGGGTGGGGGTTCCGCATCCGACCTCGTCTCCCTTTGATCGAGGGCATCTAGACAATTTAGAGCCACCAGCTGACCACTGAAGCATGTTTTTGGATGCAAACCAAAATAGCTGAAAGAAACCGACAGCGAGAACATGCAAAGTCCAGAAAGACCTCAAACCCTGGACCGTCATTGCTGGGAGGGGACAGTACTGTCCACTAGTCCCCCAGGCAGCCAAAAGAGTGTGAATTGAGTGATTTTTTTTAAGGTATGATATATCTGAACTCTTGGACAGAGGTGCTCAGCCTGAGATCCATGACCCCATTGGGGGGCACCAAAGGTTTTTCTGCTATCGTTTGCTGCATGATAAAATTTTTGGCATTCAGAGATCACAGGTGGTCACAGCCCATCTTAGAGGCAAATTTGGGGGATGGGGGGGCGGCAGGGTTGGCTGCAAGGAGGGAAAAAATATTTGGGAGCGACTGCTCTACTGATCTTTATCCCAAGGTTTTCTTCACTTTGAGGAAGTAATAGTGTTTGGATCAGATCTCAGCTTCTCACGCTGGATTTTTTAATTATATTTTTTCAGTCTTAGCAAATTGATTTAAATGCAAGATCTTCTTTTTGGGGCTGCTTGTATTCACACAGCTAAGTGAGGCTTTGTTTCTGTGTCTTCTTGTTTACTGACGAGACTGAAGGGAAAAAAGCGCTGCAGGGAGGAAACCGACAAATTCTTCTCATATTAATTCTCCTGGCTAAAAGTCCAATCAATCTGACAAAGGGGGCTCGGAGGCACCTCAACTACCAGGCACAACAAAAAAGTCTCCGAACGCGCTCTGAGCTGGGACAGACGCTGAAAGAGCAAATGACCTTGGACACCGTCAGGAGAAGAATGTGAAGTGGCACTTTTCATTTAATTTGTCTAATATCGTTTCAACAAGGGAGCGCCAGCGTTGCGCGTGCCTCTCCATCGCCGCATCGTTGTGAGGCGGCGTTCGAAAAAAAAAAAAAGCCTTTGAAAGCGGTGTCATTACTTTAATCCGGGGAGATGAGGAAGAATTGGGCTCGTGCGGGTATTCTTGGACCATGCATCTGTCTTGAAGCCCCCCCAAGCTGTTCCATGTAAACATTTGAACAACACAAAGGCAACTCAAGGAAAAACTGTGGTGAGAAACAATGCTTTTTACAGCATAATGTGCTCGCTGAATCTCCGCTCTCATCCAGCTTGCCCCTCCTGGGGACTCGTGAGTGTATTCTTGTGTTGTGAATAAAATGGCAAAAGAGACAAAGAGATAGAGAAATGGAGGAGAAACTGTGAAGGGGTAGTGGTGGAGGGGAAGTAGTGCACACTTGTCTTTTTTTGTTCCTGTCCTAGTCAGGAAAGAACAGAAAAAAAATAAAACAAGTGGTACCTTTCCATTTTTCTTTGTACATTAACATGGATGAATTCACATCTTCACATTCTGCTTCATTCTTGCCCCAACTCTCTCGTCCACCAATCACAACACTGCTACCAGAAACGCCGTTCCCTGCAGCAACAGACGCATGGATACATCCAACTTTTTTGTAGATAGACAAGTAAAAGAAAATATAAATGAGCTCCCTGAGCAGCCAGCTTCAGCAGCCACAGAGATTAAACAGAGTTTTCTCTCTCTCTCTCTCTCTCTCTCTCTCTTTTTTTTAACACCCAAATCTGCAATTCTTAGATAAAATAACCATATTTCTCTTCTGTATGATTTTTTTATTTTTTTGGGAGAAGCATCATGCATAAAAGCGAGGTCAGGGGTCAGCAGGTTTTGGCGGGGCTGGCTGGGGCCAACTGAAATCCGGTCCACGCCGCGGCTGGCGCTCGCGGGCGAGGTCTCGTCTGGAAAGTCTGCGGCGCTGAGTTTGCTGCTGTGCTCGGGCTACGCTTGGCAGCAGGCCTGCCGTACCCACTAGGGGGCCTGGCGAAACGCCTCTAGCTGCATCTCAATGCCTTGTGCTCGGTATTGATTAGAACCAGAGCTGACGCGCATTCCCCATTGTCCTGTTCTTGGGCACGGGGGATCGTATCACGTTTGATTTTGTTTCCAACCACCTGCCATTCTCCCCTCCTCCTCGAGACAGCCGAGCCTCAGCATCAGGCCCACCCCGCTCCTGTCACGCATTGACAGTACTCCACCCTAAATGTAAACAAATGGCGTGCAACAGAGATACCGGGGGGGATATCTGTGTGGATGTTAAGGTATGGACCAGGCGAAGGCATCGAGTGAGATACGCCTGGAAAAAAAAAAAGAAAAATCCACATCTATAATCTCATCCAGCAGCCCCCTTTTGTATTTGCTGATAAGTAACTCTTGGCTGGTATTCGTTGGCAGAGAGGAGCAGGTTGTCATTGTAGTATGGCAGCACTTTAATGTACACGTATCTTTGATCAGTGTCCTTGCCTGTAACATCGGCGCAGTGTCAGTTAGCGAGTGTAATAGTGATGCGAGCTGACAAAAGCCCTGCAGGCTTCCTCTCCGTGGCTCGTGTCACATCTGGACTCGCTTTCCATGGCCTCTCCTTGCAAACTGCGGATGCGCTTTAGGTGCAAGACTTCGAGCATATGGTGATATTGAGTCTGAGTATCGGGCCCCCGACAAAGGCAGCGTGCATAGAAATGCGTGCAGAGAGCAAAGAAGAAAAGACAAGGAAAACTTACTCGCATAAGGATCTTGTAAGCACATGATAACTAACCTTCTCTTTTCCCTCTCCTGCTCTCTACAGTAAACGTATATACACTCTTTGAGGACATATTTTGTGACACCATATTTGATCATGTCCTGGATCATTAAATTTTCATTTCAGTGCTAAATGAAGAATCGATTGTTGAGATTTATAATACCTAATTGATATAAACACAATAAGCAGAGTAAAAAAAAATGGGTAGTCTGAGAGTTTGACTGCTTGAATGATACAAATTATGCCAGGGTACAGCACACAAACAAAAATCAATAAAGCCTCGCAGCAGGTTAAATTGGCAAATTGAGAAACCTGTGGTATTCCTCCTGCTCTTACATGCTTACAGAATTAATAGGTGCGGGCCCACAGAGAGCCCGTGTTTGACAATGAAGCATGATCCCACCGATACCCAAATGGAGTCCGCCGTGTGTTTCTGCCCGGAATGATTTAGGATCAGTTTGGGAGAGCTCCTCAGAGGTTAAGTGGGGAGCCTTTGGTGCATTGCACCTCTGAAAGCAACCGATGCTGACAAGGATGAAAGAGATCCTGTGTGGACGCGTTTGCCTATTTATTTTAATTTCAAAGTCAGCATGAAAGAGGGAAAGCCAATAAAAGTACCGTCATTGCTGTAATGCATGTTTGCTGATGCACAAATGGGCACACAGCAAAAGTCTGCATGCATATGAACACAGAACCACATAACCCTATTCTGAAGCATGCGCCGCCGCAGATAAATGTAAATTATTTCATTATCGCTAAATGGAGCTTTCTCAGAAGACCAAACAAGTATTTGAATGTTGTTTTCGGCGCTGCTAATGGAAGTGGGGCACAGCCGCGGCGTCTCGCGCGAACACACAAAATCGGGGACCGGCTCTTTCAGCGTGAAGCGTCATGTTCCGGCGGTCCTCCGAGCAAGCCGCTTTCCAATTTAACCTGTCGCCCTGCCACGCCGCCGCTGCCAACCGCGGCGGCGAGGTGGAGGGGGAAAGAGTAACAGACAGAGAAACGAATATTCCGATGGATGTTGACGCTGAGTGGGGTATTGATGGGGGAAAGAAAGGAGAGCGCTGCATCAGTGGGGTAGAGATTGCTGTGGTGTACAGTAGCACAAATCCTAAATTCTGTGCAGATCCGACGGTAGCTAGGAAACAGCTGACAGTAAAATGGGGGGATCAAAGGGATTAGTGTGCCCAGTTTGAGCCCGAACAGTAACCCTTCCTCTCCTCCTATTGCCAGCCCTTTTATACATTTACCCCTGTATTTCAGCGCTCTGCTCAGGCCTCCGAGAGGCAACCAGACTGTGGTTATCCACCCATAAGTGTAATATTTTAATTTGAAGTCACCCCTTTTACACACTCTTTAGCTCCTGCATAGTCTCAGAGATGGGAAATTGGTATAAAAAGGTCACGGTTTCAGTTTTAGAAGAGAAAAAGGCTGAGTGAAGAAAGACACCCCCACTCTACACACATACACGCGCGCACGCACAAAAATACACATGCCTCCAAAGAAAGAATCCAGACAAAACAAAGACATTGCATCTGAGGGAAGAGGATGCACATGTCAGACCCAATCAGCGCTGCCTTTTGTGATCTGAGTGAGATTCGCTGTCACTGAGGCTGGAGACGCAGCCTGTTTAATTCTGCAGGGGACTACCATGTCCCAAGTGCTTCGGTCACTGTCTCCTCTTGTCTCTGAGCCAGCGCCGAGTAACTAAACAAACGAGCTCAAGCGTCCCCTGTTGGGGACGCGCACTGTACTGCACCAGAAGGTCCTCTGACGAGATCAACCCCCCCCACCCCCCTTTGTGTCCCCAGTGGAGAGGCAGAGGACACGTGAACACACTCAAGGCTGACACAGAGCTTTTCTCAAGAGGGTGAAGCCAAATCGGATCTACATCACATATGACATACATATGATAGCTCCAAACTGATTTGTGACGCTTGAATTAAGCAGAATCATCGTGGCAGCCACAAAGGCTCCAGTGAGCGGCTCCTGCATGTGGACACACGGTGGCTGCAGCTGCTCGGACCGTTGCAGGAAGCAACGGGCGACGATTCGGCGTCTTTGTCCGCAAGTCTCTCACAAAAGTGTCGCGGATGCCAGTGGGGGGGCTTTCGGGGAGTCGTTTCCTTGTTCTGTGAAAGGAAAACGTTTGAGCTTATATCTTATTGCAACAATGCTGGACATGTTCGTCGCCTGTGGGGACTGCAAGAAAACGCGCGAGTCAGTGGGATTGTATCAGTTTAATGAAGTTGCTCTGGCCCATGTTTAATTTCATGAAATTCAATTAAAAAAAGCTTTATTCCCTTTTCTGTAATCACTCAAGGGGGTTGTCATCATTAGATTATAGAGAAGTAATTGTGGGAAGAAATGACCGGTTGAACATGCGGTCCTGCCTGCGCTGTGTCTTGAAGCCGCTTCACAGCCACACACTCTATGAGAAGAGAGCGGTTGCCGTGTAATTGTCAGGCAAAAAAAAAAAAAAGGTAAATGAAATAAGCGAACTATATTGCTAAAACTAAGTTTGAATCATACACAAGGTTAGGAAGAAGTGCAGCTTTTAGATCCAAAGAAATAGGTTCAATCCCGGTAGCGCGGCAACTACCTCTCCGCTTTTATCTTCCTCTGTGGGCTCCGCTCTCAATGTTCTGATTTTATTGTTGAATGTCCTTTTATTGCTCTATACAGTACATATGTTACCGTGGGCCCAGCACTCATCCATTGCCCTCACTGCATTAGTGAGGAACAGTGGAGAGGAATGGGAAAAAAAAAAGGGAAGGGAAAAAAAAAAGAGGACAAGGCAAACGACAGAGAAAACATCCACCCGACCAGCCTTCGTACAAACACAGACTGCAGCGCTGACATATGCAAACTCAAAGGGTGGCGGTGTTTAAAAGCTTTAATCACACCAGTGCTCAGCGCCCAATGTGGCGTTCCACTCTGCATCATTGAAAGCTTGTTTTATTAATGTTGTCCAGAGTGAAGTACGTTGGGGTAGTGGGGTTTGCAAGGGCGGTGCGGGTGG
>JAUESE010072295.1:0-15214 GCA_032274725.1 Malacoctenus triangulatus
GACACTCAGAAAAATTCGGATTTCACAAAAAATCGGAATTGAGCATTATGCTCTGCAGTGTGAACGTAGCCTTAGTTATAGGTCTTTTCTTCAAACAAAAAGAATTGTGGTAAATATACAATATTGTTTGTTTACAATACTATGGGTTGTTGCTTTGACAGGACAGTGGTGGCTAACGTTTCCTTACATAACCTGAGAGTCACCAGTTAAAGTCCCTCAACGGGCAAGTAGATGAAGTGACTAAAGTGCAGACCACCACTCCACCCCACCCTGGTGGGACCACCACCCCAGTCGATCAGTCCAGAGGCAGTGTCCTAAATGTCATACAGTGTTGTAGAGCCAAGAAATTGCTGCAACATCCAGAGACTTGAGGTACGAATGGAGGATCTCATCCACCCCTTATGCTTTGCCACGGAAGAGCCTGCTCACGACCTCTGTGACTTCAGCTTCAGTGATGAATAAATCTACTTCAGAGCCCCCAGCCTTTGCTTCCTCTATCGGAAGCTTCTCAGTACGATTTAAGAGATCCTCAAAGTATTCCTTCAACCACTCAATATGTTTTTAGTAGAAGTTAACAGCTCCCCATCTCCAGTGTGAACTGTATTAGCGGTGCACTGGAGCCCAATGCCCCAGGGTGCTGGAGTCCATGCATAGTCAATGTCTCTAGCCTCCCTCAGAATGTGGTTAAAACACTCCCTGAGGTGGGAGTTGAAGACTTTCCTGATAGAGGGTGTCTGAAATGTATTGTGAGGGTTTGTTGGGAATGTCTGTCAGTCTGCCAAGTCCATTAGGCCTCCTTGTCTGCCAGCAGATCCACTATACCACCAGATGGTAATCAGTTGACAGTTTAGCCCTTCTATTTCTTCTCTTCATACAGATCCTGACTTCTCCTATGAGCTAAGTTGATTTATTCTCTATTAATCCCCCTGGTCAAATCATTTATTTGTATTTGCCCCATCTTATTCAAAGATAACCTCAACTCCACATAGGAGGAGCAGTGGGCTGCTGCAGAGCAGCACCCAGGGAGCAGCCAGGGTTTAAGGGCCTTGCTCAAAGGCCTACTGTGGTGGTGACGAGAGTGGGGACAACAGGTGGGCCCAACTTTCCTCACCTCAACCTCTTGCCAATCCCAGGATGTGAATCAGTTGCCCTCCAGTGACTGGTTCACTTGACAAAGGCAATTACTCAACCACTGCCTTCTGAGTTTTAGGCAGTCAGGTTCTGAACATTTTTGCATGCTGAGTTTATTTTATTAATGATGAAAATGACAGAATGACTTTCCCAGAACACCATGGCCTGACAAAAAATGAACAGGACTTTGACCTTAGCTCTCAAGTTGGCTTTGTTAAACTAACCTCTTTAACATGTTATGAGCAAAACTTCACCAGTGGGGTTTTTCAGCAGCAGAGTCATTGATTCCCTGTCATAAAATGACCTTTATTTCAGCCACCATGAAATGCATCAGGGGAGTAAAGTAGCTTGGCGAACCTGTTGTTGTTAGGAAATGAGTCTGAATTAGCAACAGCACCCTATTAATCTCACGTTATAAGTGGTTAACCACCATATTTACAGTAGGTGCAGTTATCTTCTAGTTATATGATTTTTCTGGCATGTTGTTACATATTTAACAGTTTTTAGGCTTTTTTACAAAACATCAAGTTTATCAATGGTTTAAAGCCACATTGGTCTGACAGAGACTTTGTTCAGTTCTGAATACTTTTTGCTGTACAACTATGTTCTTGAAATGCTGTAAACATTATGATAAAGGTTGGCTCTGTGTTTGTGTTTATATCACACATCCAAATCAAATCTCAGCGTCACAATATTCAAATATATTACAATGGCAGTTAACAAGCAATTATTATGCTTTTCTGTTGTTTGGTAGAATCTCATTTGTCTTAACATGTTTTTTTTTCTTTTTGTAATTCTTTCCTGAAAACATGATGATGTGGGTAAATAATGGTATTTGTGTGTTTTTTATTCATATGTGTTGTGTCCATCTGCCAATGGACTAAAACCACAGGGGTCTGATGGTGATGTCGCACAGTTACGATCACTTCACCACTGTTTTGCTGTATTCACCTCAATTCACCAGTTGGCATTTACAGGACATCTCATAACAATGCTATAATATAATGCAAAATCAAAGGATTATCCCGTGAGGATCCCGGAAGATCTGATGATTAGCCCATCAGATCCTCCGACTTAGGACCAGTGAGGTTTTTTTTTTTTTTTTTTTTTTTTGAGTGTACAGTAAACCCTTGTTCATCGTGGAGGTTATATTCCAAAAGGAACCCGCAACATGCAAAATCCACAAAGTAGTCATCTTTATTTTTTACAATTATATTACAGAACTGTGTTCCGTAATAGCGCCCTGCAGCCAGAAAGCTTCTAGCTTCCTTTAGCATGTCTGCAACACTTAGCATCTTCCTCTGCCTCCTTAGAAACTTTTGATCTCTTGTTCCTATTTTTTCTTTTTGCATTATTAAGCTCCACTTACAACCTTCTTATGATCCAACAGTGCAAAATGCAAATTCATGCCTTTTTTTAACTGGTCTTAATATTTTGATCAGGGGTGTATATTAGATATAGGAGACCATGATGGTGGTCCCTCTATTCAATGAGTGGGACCAGAGGGTGTGCTCAAATTGCAGGGGATCACACTCCTTGGCCTCCTTGAAAAAGTTTATTTTCAGGCACAGGAGAGAAAAATTCGTCAGAAACCTTAGCTTCGACAATGCAGTTTCTGTCCTCGCCGTGGAACACTGAAACAGCTTTGTCCCCTCTGCAGGGTGCATAATGTATTGTGGGAGTTTGACCAAACAGTCCAAATGTGCTTTGTGAAACTGAACAAGGTTTGTTGACCATGTACCCCTCCAATAACACTGACTTCTCTTCCTTTGAGGCAAACCTGCTTGTGACCTGAAGATAAACTCCTCATCTATCTGTCTGTGGTAATATGAGGTTTCAAACACAACATTCATTTTTTTCCCAAAACATGACCTCCTCCAGTCCCTGGACATTTTCAGAAAACCTGTCTTTAAAACAATGAACAGGACTTGTGATAAAGATCAACCTGCACTGCGAGCAGATGTGACTTATTCCTGGAAATGCAACCCACAGAAACTGCACAGCCCTTAACAGAGGGCCGTAGACTGATCAAACTGATCCATTGAAGCAGAATGCATGGCAAAGGGGGTGCTAAAGTGATTTTTTTCTACGGTTTTCTTGGAAACAAAAAGTTTAAAAAACACTGCTTTTGTGATAAATTTGAGTTTGTGTGGAAAAGCGGGAGTGTTTTGCCAGATGAAGACAGTATTTTGTATGGAATTGAACTGGTCTTTTTCTGGCTAGAAGCTCATGTGGCAACAACTCAGTGCAGATGACGCATGTGTCTGCGACAAGGGTCTGTGTGTTGTGTTGATCGTTGGAAAAATGGGAACAATTACTGAATGGTCATTCACGCCCCGTTTCTCCCCCCTAGCCAAGTGGCACACCGCCTCCATCAAGACAGTCAGCAGCCGCCACTTACCAGGAGTGAGCCGCAAATAAAAACAGAAACACAAAAACACCTCAACCCACCAATTAACTGCTGCAGATTGTTGGTGCAAGTGCTCAGATGAGGTGTAATAAATGTGAGGGTGTCTGCCCATATGATACAGAGCGGGCTGGTCTGCTACTGAACTCCAACACTGGTTCCACTGTTTTCAGTTTGTTTTTATCATGCATGATTTCTTAGCGAATTAATTAGGTGTGATTTAACTAATTGAATGTGTAATTTAAATCATATGCATTTTGAGTTTACATAGCAAAATAATTGTAAAAATATCACAAGGTTGCATTTTCGCATCCCATAGTATTTTTTAAGTTATGTGGAGAAGCAAAGAGTGTTTGGCAACTGTATCTAAAAGGTTCGAGCTCCTGAAGCACTACAAGTTAGCACATGGTCATTCTGGTCAGAAACACCCAAATCCTTTTATTGATTGCCCACGCTTATTAAAAATTTGTAATGCCCTCAAGACTCACTTATGTAAATCACATCTTTCACCAAAAAGAGCTGAGGTAGAAATTTACACATGCTTTTTTGTCCAGCAAGTGCCATTCTATGCAATAGAGAATACTATGTCCATATTTCCATATTCACAACCACTTAGAGCGGTTAGCAGTTGCTTTATGAAGCATAACCTGTCAACCCTACATTAACTTAAACAATTTTTTTTTTAATCCAAAACACTAAGACCAAAACAAAATCAAAATGACCTGCCAAAAATGACACTGTTTCTTCATTGAGTATTGGTCTTGTAATCATCTCTACTTTTTATGCTTTGTGGTCCTGCTTCAGAGAAACAGCTTTCCTTCCTGAAATCAAGTGAGACGGTAGCACAGTCTTACTTCAGATCCACCACTCTGTTTGCTTGGACCATGATGTGGTAGGTACAGTTGATGTTGTGATGGTAGTTGGTCATGGAAAGTGCACGACTGCTCACTGTGCCGACAGTGCTGTTGAAAAAACCTCCACACGCTACACACACACACACACACACACACACACACACACACACACACACACACACACACATTATTGCGATACATCTATCCTGTGTTCCGTTGACTAGAATTTTGATGATGCATTTCTGACTATCAGGTACAAGTAATTTTGTTCCAGTGGGTGGTTTGTTTACATTACTGAACAGGTCATCAGTAAACCATGTGTACATATACAGAACCACAATTACTTTACAAAGTCAGGCTTGCAGTTGCGAGGTACTGCCAACACATCTTCATGAGCAAAGCAGCAGGTAAAATTCAGTTTTGAATATGTCATCATTGGTGTACACAAATGTTTCAAATATTTCATTGACATCAAATTTTACCAGGGCCAAAGATATGGCGTCAAATTGCTGCCATAAATTGCGAGCGCATAAACACAAATCGCGAGTGCGTAAAGCACTCTTCGCGGGCGTGCAAAGCTCATACCGCGGGCGCATTTCCTGACCGAGAGAGGGCAAAACTCTCTTCGCGGGCGCACGGTGAGGCTAATACGCGCCCCCTCCCCTTTTCTGTGCGGTCTCGCTGTGAATTTCTACGCCCACGCTGTGTTCAGTGGGTGTTATTTGTCAGTCTCAGTGGGTGTTTTTGTCAGTTGGGGGCGTCAACCCTTCTGATTGATCTGATTGGCTGGATTTTAAGCTCAAATCCAGTCCCACCGCGGGACTTCCTTCTTGTGTTCTAAACAGCTGATGCAACTTTATCGCACAAACACACAGAAACAGAAACACTGTAGTTTAAACCGATCCCGCGTTCCTGCTCGTGGCCTTGGAGCGGCAGGTTGCGGAGACGCTTGGATGCCCGGTTCCCCCGGTCTCCCCTCACGCAGCCGAAGCCCGTGAGATTCACCGAGAGGGGAACCATGATGCGCGGGTGCGGCGGCGGCTGTCGTCGGTCCCTCTGCCATCCGCTCTCGTTGCTGGCGTATGGAAGACCGCTTGAGGTTCGGGGGTCTGAGTCGTGCCGGTATTTAGCCTGAGATGGAGTTTACCAGCCGCTTTTGGCTGCATTCACAAACAACCCGACTCCGGGACTACCGGGCCCTGGCGCGACGGGGGCCGTTAACGGTGTTCTGCTGAGTTGGAAAACCAGCCCGTGGACTCAGGCCCCCGAGCATCAAGCGGTCTTCCGTATGCCAAATTCGGCGCTGGGCTCTTCCGTCTTCGCTCGCCGCGACTGAGGGAATCCTTGTTAGTTTCTTTCCCTCCGTTTGGTAATCTGCTTCAATTCAGCGGGTTGTCTCGTCTGATCTGAGGTCGTAGTCGGAGCATGTCGCGGGCGGTGGGCGAGCGGATGGCGGAAGGACCGACAACCACCGCTGCACCCGCGCAGCGTGGCTCCCCTCTCGGGGAGGCTCACGGGCTTCGGCTGCGTGAGGGGAGACCAGGCGTCCAAGCGCCTCAGCGACCCGCCGCTCCGAGGCCGCGAGCAGGAACGCGAGCAGCGCAAAGGATCCAAGCGGATCGGTTTAAACTACAGTGTTTCTGTTTCTGTGTGTTTGTGCGATAAAGTTGCATCAGCTGTTTAAAACACAAGAAGGAAGTCCCGCGGTGGGACTGGATTTGAGCTTAAAATCCAGCCAATCAGATCAATCAGAAGGGTTGATGCCCCCAACTGACAAAAACACCCACTGAGACTGATAAATAACACCCACTGAACACAGCGAGGGCGCAGAAATTCACAGCGAGAGCGCACAGAAAAGGGGAGGGTGCGCGTATTAGCCTCACCGTGCGCCCGCGAAGAAAGTTTTGCGCTCTCTTGATCGGGAAATGCGCCCACGGTATGAGCTTTGCGTGCCCGCAAAGAGAGCGGGGACAGCTTTACGCGCTCGCGATTTATGGCAGCGATTTGACGCCATACAAAGAGTTCATGTTGGTCATATCAAGGGAAAAAGTGTAAATTGTGCTTTCTGTGTTGGTTTTCATCGCATTGCTGCAAACCTGCAATAACATCAAAAGGTATCATCGCTCCCCTGTGGAAAACGTCAACGGTCACTTAATGATGATGTTGCACCCTGTATTTGTTGTACATCAACACAAGGTCAATGGTTTTGGAGTCATTCATGCTCGGGCTCAGGGAACTGTGAGTGCAGATGAACAGGGGCACGGCATTTGTGCTTCAACATGGTGCACAACAAATTGCATCAGTATGAGTGCATCCTGAGAAAGAAAATGAAAAGTAATAAGAAAAAACCACTAGAACAAACAAAGCAAGAAGTTGGGATTTCTGGTTTCTTTAGTTTGGGGTGGGAACAAGGCAGATTGGGCTGGGGTTGGTTTTTACACAAGATATAGACCAGCAGCAGAACTTTGAAATCTACTTCAAAGCTGACGTGACAGCCGATCCCAGCCATCTAAAGACGAAAGCAGGGTACACCCTGGACAGGTCGCCAGTCTGCTGCAGGGCAATACAGGCACGCAGAAAGGCCCCACCTGGGTTAAACCCATGACCCTCTCGCTGTGAGGTGAGAGCACAAACTACCATGTGTCAAGAAAATATTCTCACGACTTGACTGTTTGAAAACAGTTAATTTGAATCACATGAAAATCAGAACACCTGAAATCCGAGGTTCAACTGTAAAATACAAACAAAATTAGGTAATTTAATAATTAAGTAATCATAATACATAGTAATAATAATCTCTCAGAATAGCAAATAACTGTCTCAACAGACGCATAAAAAACACACAAAAAATTGGTTAAAGTTAAAAAAAAATTCACTGAGTTACGTATTGTGTCGATGATGTATTTTTGTCTCGCTAAAAATGGAAAGATTGCAATTTTTATATATTTTAATATTCCACACAAACAAATAGAAGTTGAAGGATTTTGTCAATTGATTTTGACAGTTTAGGTGGAGCTGGGTGGAGTCATAGCAGGAGGCAATTGGTTGAGTGAAGTTATCAATTCAGGAATACATCTGTGCTCGCCTGCTGCACGGTTGACTGCTTTTGTTTTAAAAATATGTTTAACACACACTGCCATTACTTACGTATGGTTTGGTATTCTGCCATGAAGCCTCTGTCAGTGATCACAGAATCGGAGTAGAAGTGAAGAAACATGGGACCAAAGGTGGAGAAGGGCCCCGAGATACTGGTACCACACAATGTGGCAAGAGCAGTGCCACCAGTTCCCAGTCTGTAGATCTTCAGACCATCGTAGAGACAGCTAGAATGTGCTAGGCAAAAGATGAGACTCCACAATATTTACTTTTGTTTACAAAGCATTGAAAAACAATATTTTTGAGAGCAAACTACATAAAATTGACCAGGAAAAACATCAGAAGCCTTTTTACAGTAGTTGTGTTGTCTTCTGGTGACAGGGATACCTACCTTCCAATTGAAAGGTCTGAAAAGTAAGGACAACCACAGTCTGATCCCCAGCATCTATGGTGTAGTTGCAGTTGGACTGGTCAGGGTAGTCAGCTGGATAATTTGGAGAAACAACACGCCCTCTGGAAGCTGTGAAGTTAGCGCCGCACCCTAACAATCAGATGACAAGTTACTTGCATTTTGTTGGCCACCTCACATACAACTGTGATATTCTGCTTTTTGAAGAAAGATCAATAAATAGAGCGATCCTTATAAATTGCAAAATAAAACTGCAATTCCTACATAAAACATGACACTTTTGGCAGTGTAAAGGTTTATCTAACTGCACCTGATGAAAGTTATTGTATACCCGGTGATTCACATTGATGTCAAAACAACTGGATTGGGAAGATCCTCTTTATAGAAGCGTTGAAAGCAATATCTAACCTGTCAACATACACTACTTGAGCACAGTGCTTTCCCTTTATCCAGTATACATTTTCCAGGATTTATATTCTTTCAAAGCACTAGCAACTGTCGCACTGCATCAGGGAGAGCAAAACAAGAAATGGTTTAAAGTGGCAGTTTTCTTCACTGCCCCCGGACCCAATATTGTACACATAAGCTTCAAATCATGTGATTCAATGAATAAATCAGAGGAGCCCACACTCTGCTAATGAGCCATTGAGTTTTATGGACAAAACTTCAGTTGTTTCACAATGAGACATATTGTCGAAGTGTTGCTGCTGAGGTTTACGGTTTCAACAAAAACAGAAGATCTGTGGTACAACATATGGATTAAAATATATTTTGTTGTACATTTATTTTAATACTTGAATGATTATCTAATGAGAATATGAGCTTGTGATGTGTTGTATATTGCTAAAGGCACAATTTGCAACATTTGACATTGTACAGTGAATGCATCTGATATGAATCTATATAAGTGTTTATATGTAGTTTTTCATGTAATATTTAAGTGTGGAACTCCATGGAGCTCCTGGCAAATGTGGCCTTTTTTAGTGAAAGCTAAATAAATAAATGGATAATGTGTTCAAGGTAATGTGTTCAAGTCAAGTTGATGGTCAATGAAGGAGCAATGGTAAAAACTCCACTCCACCTTCCATCTCGTAGAAAGTTGGTGTCAGTGGTTGAATTTAGAGTGAGATGTGTGACAACATAATACAATCGAGCATCTGCCCTAATGACACACTACATTACTTTGTTTTGGCAAACATTAACATTTTTCTGAAATGTTGACTTATAATTATATTCCAACATGTGGTGTGTGATAAAGACGTCTGGGGGACAGTTGAAGACAGGATGGATGGATAAATAAGTTTTAATGCTCCACTGAGAATTCTCAGTAGGCCACAATATAATATAAATTGACGACACACTTCTTACACTTCTTTCATCTCTAACTGTTTGAGTATGTCAGCATAGATTATTTGCTGTGGGCTACTTCAGCTCTCACACAGCATAGTGTTAGCTGTGTAGCAACGCACCCACTAAATGAGACATTGTTTAATGTCAGGCCGAGTCACAGCTACATCAAATTATGAGCTTAATTCTGAATGTCACTTTTGTGTTCTTAACTCTTAATTGAGAATACTTTCTTTACAGACAATACACACACCAGAACATAACCCTCTTATGGTGTCCCTTCTGCTCTGTCAGCATTAAACTGCTGTTGAGAACAAAGGAAGACTTGCAACAGCACTCACTGCTAAATATTAGATCAATAACTTAATAACGATATGCATCTGCAAGGCCAATTTACAAGGAAAGTTGAAGTCTTATGACACTTTTTATTAAAAAGGATCAACACCCTCAAGGCTGCTGGCCCCAAAAACACTCCTTGGACTTGTGTTGACCCCTCCTTGAGCTACCACCTTATCGTGTGGGAGGGGTTTGTATACTCGAATGATGAGTGATGTTGACCTAGAAGAAGGATGATGATGATGATGATGGATTGGTTGCGAAAGCACAATGAGCATGTACCATTACTCTGTGTGAAGCATCACTAAAATCAATAACTACCCACCCCAGATCCCACAAACACTCACCTAATTGACTCTTTACTTACACTTCCTAGAGTTGAGGACACACAAGTCAAACTGTTGCATGTTAGCAACTTGCATAGCTCTCCAAACTGTGACTGCTGTTATTTGCCACTTTACCAGAACTTGTTGTGAACACAACAACTTGTAAAGTCTCTGGCTGGTGATCATTGATGTGTAAATTCACAGCTCATGGTTCCTACTGAGGTACTGAGGCACAGGAGTTAAAATGCATGCACACATAAACTGCTGTAAACATGTGAATCATAGTGAATGTGTGGCAGGCCCATACTCCAAAACAAAGCTCTGACATCATCAGAATCAGTGATCGTGGGACTGCAGTCAATTCTCACAGGGTATTGAGTCCTCTGCATCTACTCACTCACACATGCTCTTTAACACTATAAAAAGGGACTCGATGAGGTGAAAATATACCATACCAGAAATCATAGTTGTCAGGAAATGCAACTAAACCTTTAAGTAAAAAGTCTTAAATCTTGAAAATATCTTGAATTTTGTGTCGAAATGTAACAGCAATGGAATCCAGGACATTAGGAGCCACTGATTTGAAAGCATTGTGTTATTAGTTATCTCAGAAGAAAGGACATAGAATCTCAAACAGAAGAGATGTTAATACCAATACAAGTGAGATTATTGGAGAACAAGTGACAAATTAGACCATCAATACACCAGCTATCAAACTATTCAAACAAAAGCAGAGTATAAGTATTAGCTTACTGGTTGTGAAGGAAGCTGCAAAGCCTTTGCCAGGTGCATCAGTGGCCTGGAACTGGCTCGTGATGATGTTATATGGTGCAACAACAGGTCCTGGTGCTGCAGAGCCACAACCTGTTGCCAGTAGGCTCTCAATGGTTCGGGTACGACCAGACCATACCTAAAAAACATGCACATTGATTAAGTCTGAAAGCACTTTCATTGAAACCCTCATTTCCAGGAGCACAAGACAACATGAAACAGGAACTACATAATGTCATGTCACCCAAGCTGTACAGGCCCTGCTGCACTCCCTTGTACAAAAATTGTCACACATTCTTTCCAGCAAATGAACTCAAAGTCAAAGTAAAAAAAAACAAAATATATCACGCAACTGTTAACACTTCCAAGAGGCAGCCCCTTTACTGGCTTGGGGTTGTTATATACAATTAATGTTCACAGATGCTAGGAGGATTGGTAAAAATACAATAAATACTTTGATTTTAGTTGATTGATAGTTGATTACAATTTGTAACCTCGTAATGGCACCGCTACTTTGAACTTGAAATACACTCTCAATTGATAGCATGTTAATTATCAACAATCATAGTAGAAAGAACTTGAAAAGGGTTCCAATGCCACACGGAGCTGTTCTTTGTTCAAAAAAAAGGTGCCGCATGCACTGGTACAACCAAAGGCAGGTCAGTGAAGCTTTGAAATCTGTTGGGATCAATTGATAAAAGATCACAACACTGTAGGCGGGAAATAACAATAAAGTGCAGCACAGGTGGCTTCACTGATTATAAAAGAAAAAACTAGTTGCCACAATGTTATCTTGTAGGTGCAGGGAGGTGCTGCTCCATCAAAACTTCAATGTCACATGAAGTGCAATGCTAGTACCTTGATGTAACTGTTTTGGCATGTTCCGGTGCTGTCTGGAATTTCAAAATCACTGTTGAAGCTCATCTCCAAATGGTTTCCCTCATGGGCAATAATCTGCCAGGAACACTCCACATTGGATGGAAAGTTCTGGGGATAGTTGGGAGACTTGATCGTCCCTGTATCTGCATGAATCACTCCTCCACAGCCTAGCAGAAATATGAAACACACTGAATCAACAGTCATTTCAGAATTACGACCCATGTTAAGAACATGTTTTATTCAAAAGGACCCACTTTCCCTTTTAAGGATGATGTAGGCCCTCCTACTGAAGAACTGGGATTGTACAATTTGAAACACTGGGATACTTTCTTACATGTCAACACAAAAAGAAGACTTTGATTTAAAAAATAAAGTCATCATTATCTTAACATAAAAGTTCAAATGCTCATACTATGATTTGACAGTAAGTTGTGAGAAAAAAATATTTTAACTTTCTTTCTTTCGAGGAGCAAAAGAGATCTATGAAGGAACGAGAGTAGAAAAAATGCTGCCTGTCTTCCAGGCCAACTCCCAAATTAATGTTATATTTCTGACCCTACTTTCTCTAAGGGGAAACTGGACTGCCACAGAAACAAGCAAGATTGTTTGGTTGTCCTTGTCTGTTGTCTTTGTTCGGTCTCAAAGTTATTGAAAACAACAACAATAAGAATGATAATATCGGCAATGTTTTAGCATTCTTAAGGTTCGCGCAGCTGGTGTAAGCTTACCTGAAGAGTCAGCATGCCAGTAGGCATGAAATCCACCCCTTGATACACTGTGGTCAGCCAGAAAAACTACAGCAAGTTTGTTAGAGCCAGACTGCGTAGTTCCTGGGGAGGTGGTACCACAATACTGACCAATTACTGGGGAACCCGGAGATCCTCCATTAAAGATTGTTACCGAGTCCCACCCACAAGTGGTGTGGGGCTCCAGGCTGAAGTAACTGAAGTTTAGCTGCAGGAAGACAGAAGTAAGGACATGTCTCTGTTACAGGTGGCCTCATAGAGACAGCAGGTCCAATGTCTGTGGGTAGTTTCACACTGGCTGTACTCAGGACAGTCTAATGCGGGACTCCTTGCACTGAGTGCCCCTCAGGCAAAAGTGGAACACTGGGTTGTGCTGAAGCAGCCATGTTGTGCCCATGTTTTCCAGCAATGCTCTAAGCAACATGCTTGCTGTTAATTATGCAGAAATTTTAACTGGAAAGGCTCCACTGGCTGGTGAGGAATACACAGCAAGGAAAACAAAGCCAACTACTTCTCCACTGAGGAAAAAAAACAACAAAATCAATAACTTTTGAAAACCCATCATGCTGTTGTCTTTATTTTTTTCTTCAATGAGCTTCAGTTGTGGCACACCACGTGTTGTCATCCATAGTTTGGATGGGAAGATGATGCTCAACTAAGGTGGCCTTTCACTGAAGAGTCTAAAGCAATTTCAGACCCTCTAAATGGCCTACACAAAGCAGTGTGAAAGAAAACCCACTGAGTGTGACAGAAACACAAAAGAATACTCAGATTCACTAATTCAAACAAGTGTTATTAAATAACAGCTTTTTCCACAGAAGACTGTTTAGGTAGCATGCAGTTGCTAGTGAACAGGCATTGCCTCTCACATTTTGTGTCGAGGTTTGGTGAAAGAGTCCTGTGACAATGCCGCAACTGAAACTCTTCCCTTTTGTCTTCTGCTTTTATTCTTAAGTACTGACGTAATAAAGGGTGTCATTTTTTTGCAGGAAAAAATGTAATTAAAATTTGTTGTTATTTTTTTCTCTGACCATCACCTGCCCTAATTGGCTACTGGTCATCTTACTGTGGGTTACCATGGAGAGGGGATGTCCACATTGAGGGCTATGTAAGAAGGAAAAGGGAAGGAGGGCAGAGGGCAAACAGAGAAGGCTAAAAGGGGGTAAACTAGCAGAGACCAGGCTAACAGAGACCAGTCTAACAGAGACTAGTCTAGCAAGGACCAAACTAACAGAGACCAGGCTAACAGAGACCATTTTCACAGTTCCAACAGTGCTTTGCATGTGTTTTTGTTTTTTTTTTTCTCGATATATTTGGTCCAGTACCCACAAAAACCACAGTTCTCATTCAGTAAATCTGGCCTGTCATTTTGAAAAGTCTGCAAGGAGTAAGCGCCTCTTTTTAATATCACTGTAAACAAGGCAAAACCTTCTATCCAATGAGCCTGCTGGTGTGCTGGTTTCAATTTCTGTCTCCTCTCTCACTTCAACTGTTGCTATAAGAAATCGATGTATTTTGCCTCATAGCGATAACTTGCTAAAAACTTCTTCTGTGACTTTTTCCCCCTGTGCTGTATCTCCCCTGCAGCACTCTGATGGCCCCCATGGGAGGAATGGCTCACATTTTTGAAAAACTCTTAAATACATCAAAAACACAAAAGAACAAAACTGGGCATGGAAATTAAAAGAAAAAGTTCCTGGGCATGACAGTGTGAGTCTGCTGTCACTGGCAGATCAAGCAGCTGACACTTACCATCTGGGCTTAATCTGAACTCAAATTACTTCGTAGAAAAATGAGTTTGATTATTTAAAATCAAGAGACAATCTTTCTTAAACTGGCCAAATTTGATTTACAATCTGTGTCATTGCTTTTAAAACAAGGCTTCAAGTTGGTCAACTTTAAACTGATGACATGGTTTTTTTTAACAAGTCATTACCACTATAGGCTGAACCAGCATCAGGTTACTTTCAAACGGTCAGTTGAACTTGTAAGACTGCATACTTGTAACAACTGCTTGACAAGAATGAAATGATTGTCTCTGTGAAATGATGATAGCTTTCAAGCATAAATGTAGTTTTAGAAAGTAGCAGTTAATGTATAATTGTATATATTGTATGTACGTACATTTGAAAGATTAAACCGAAAGTAAATAATGTGAAAAAATACACATTCTGCAGGAACTGAAAAGTATTTATTGAGACAAACTGTAAACTGGAATTTCAGTTTACCCTCGAGGCCTCTGCATGTCAGTCTAACTACCATAAACCACATCTCAAGTCAAACTTGCTTGTATATGCCTGTGTATAGATTAAAACCAAAATACAGCAACTCAAACTCACTGTAATAGTGTGGCCCTCCGGAGCCACCAGCAGCCAAGCACAGCGACTTGGACTGGGATACACATTTGGATAGTTGGGACTGGATAGAACTCCACCCTCACCTGTCTGCAAACCTCCACACTCTGTATTGGAAAGGTTATCCACATGAAGACGTTTCACAACTACAACATGAACAAATTACTGATAACATAACCAAATGTGGTAGGCATGAGCTGCCACATTTTCACATACCAGCAAAGTAGTATTTGGCCTTGAAGCCCTGGTCTCCCTGGGAAGTGTCAGTCCTAAACCGAACCCAAAGAGCTGGAGTAAACACCACAATGGGAATTCTTGGTGTGGTCTGACCACAAAAAGTAGCCAAAAGTTCCCCATCTGAGTCACCTGAAGGGGGTGGGGGTAGAATACATAAAAAGCAGTCACTGCAATGGAGTCACCACTTGTGAGCTCTACTGCCCGCACACCATCTACACTTATTGGCACACACACATACATACATACACAGAAACACACACACACACACACACACACACACACACACACACACACACACACACACACACACACACACACACA
>JAUESE010072389.1:0-15186 GCA_032274725.1 Malacoctenus triangulatus
TGTGTGTGTGTGTGTGTGTGTGTGTGTGTGTGTGTGTGTGTGTGTGTGTGTGTGTGTGTGTGTGTGTGTGTGCTAACTTTAGAAAGCCAAAGTCATTCCGGCTGTTTTACATGTATAACGTGTATTATTGTGAATCAATGCAAACAAAATAGAATTTGAATCCTCTTACATGCTTTTCCTGCTTCATTCTTTGATTGTGTGTGTGTGCAATTTATTTAAATTAAGATGGAATATATTATTGGTTAATTAGAGGGCTTAGAAAAAACCTTCGTGTTAATGTAGAGCAGCGAGTCGTGGTGAACAAAAAGTCAGTTTTGGCTGTTGTCGGACAGTTGCTAACCTGACAGCAAGACAGCTGGAAAGAAACAGGTAAACAGACCCAGTCAGACCCCAACAGAGACTCAGATTGGCAGCGAAACAGGCAGACTCAGACACAGACAAAGACAGACGGACAAAGAAACAGGAAGAGAGAGAGAGAGAGAGCAGCGTGGACAAGGACAGAAAGACAAAGACAGAAAGATGAGAACAGAGAGAGAGGGAGACGACGAACGACGTAAAAAGACAAGAAAGACGACTACACACACAGATAAAACTTGACAGACACAGATGGACAGAAAGACAATGACGGACACAGGAGGACATCGAGGGACAGGCGCTGTCACAACTGTTCCATTGACGTCACTCACTGGCCAATCAGCTGCCTGCAGTCTTGAGACTTTACTAGTTATTTTTGATGATTGCTTTAATTTCGTACCTTAAAGGCCGACTGTTGTCCCAGTTTGATGTTGTGTTTGTATGCGTGTGTGTGTGTTGTTTTTTTCCTTCAACAGCACATGTACAACATGGCAAAGCCGTGTCTCTCTGTCCCCATGGCGACCGTCTCGTGCGATACGGTTCAGCGGTCTCACCTCCGCCCCGCAGCCTCTCATGATGTGTTCCGGAATGTCGCAAATCTGACTTTCCATCTCCACCTTCTGCTCGCCGTCGCTCATCACCTTGACCAGGAGCACCCTGAAGTTGGAGCCGCCGAGGTCAAGGGCCAAGAACTCGCCCTGCTCTGTGGGAAGGAACGAGAACACGCACAATAAACGGACAGGAGGGAAAATCTACCGTCTTACTTCTCCTCACAATACTGAAGAGGGTTTTCTATCTGTGAATGTGTCGAGGTGGGATCAAGGCCGTCACATTTTCATGAACCTTTCGGTTCACGGTGGGGCTGAACAGTGTCGTGATGAGAAGCTCCCTGGTTCGATTCCAGGTTTGGGGGTCTTTCTGTGTGAACTTGGAGACCTCTGCTTTTCAGGTTTCTGCTTCACGGTCTAAAACCGTCTTACACTGCAGGTCTGACTCACACACTCACATGTTACTGTACAAGTAAATAAAAAGAAAAGGAGACTAACCGTTTTACAGAACTAATCTTCTTTACAGGATTTAATCGTTTAGTGAGAAGAGCACTTTGAACTAATTTCCAAAGCACTTTCGTCACAAATTGTTCCACCATGCCGTCCTTTTGTTTAGCCCGAATACACACTGAGTGAGTCAGCAAGGGGGTCCGACTGCACTCAACTAAATGGCTTAATCTTATATAGGGAACAAATTTTCTGCCTGAAAGAGAAATTACCAGTTCCATCGGGGGTGGAGCGCACGAACGTGGGCAGCATCTTCACCGCCGCCGTGGGGTTTGTGTCCCTGCACAGGCCTTTGTCCATTTCTCGGCGAAACCTCATCGACACGTCCATCACGGTCTGGTCTGACAGATGGAACTTTTGCAGGAACTTGTCCACCTAAAAGAACGAATGAAATCGTTGGCTTTAAGGTTGGAGCACTGTGAGACGCGCTGCAGCGCGAGTGAGTTCCTAATGAAAGGCTGTCTCGCATTAGCAACAGGTGGTGGATTCATGTCGGTCAGATGAAGAAACTCGCAATTTCTTTTCTACAGCGTGTGAACAACAGTTGAAGAGTTTGATCGGTGTGCAGACAACACACGACATGTAGACAAAACACAAACTGGTGAGAAATAAATGTTGGTCTTATAGCAAAAGTACAAGAATGCAAATGCCAAACAGACAAAAACAAAACCACTTAAATGACACATGAAGAAACAAAGATGTGTTTAAGATCCATCTGCATGAAACTGACAGATGTCACTTGTGTAAGTGTGAGATTACTCCATCCCGTATCAGGATGGAGTCGTGATTCGATGTCTCATATGTGATCAGTGGTCCAATAAAGAGTCAATTTCATATTTTTTCTGTGCTAAGTAACAGTGGCGGATCTTCCAAAGCCTGACTTTGGTTGCAGCTTTCATTTTTCTTACCTTTTTGGTGCCCCCCACCAAAATGAGTTGTACCCCCTGTGCCCCCCCACTAAAATTAATCTGGAGCCGCCCCTGCTAAGTAATCGAAACAATATAAACAATGCCTAAAAAGTCAGCAAACGAGTGTGAAATTTAAATAGAAATGACAGAAAATTCCCCCCAAAAATCACTACAAATCCTCTACTTCAAAAACAAAACAACAAACACATAAAACAACAACAACACAACTACACAATAGTTCTACAATAAGTCACACAACCGCTGAAACTTCGTTTTAAAAGAAAAGAAGGTGAGAGGTGGCATTTTAGACCTCTTGGCCCCAGATTTTTTCAGGGTACGCCCATTCATACAAGCAGCGAACCGGTTGACCCCCAGTTTTGACGTCATAACTGCGGGACAACAAATGTCCCCTCAACACACAGACTGTAAATTAAACATTAAACAAATAAATGTCCGTAGAACAGTCCTGTTTGTTTATTACTCCACCACTACTCGCTCACCTGATGTGCTTTGTCATCATGGACGTCGGTGCAGCAGTTCGCAGGAAAACTTGAGGACAACATCTTTCAGTCCGTGGCGCGTGAGGCGACTTCACGTCCCGAGACCCCACGAAAATGCCCGAAGTTCACCGAGAACAACTTCCGGGACTCGCGTTCGGTGTTCCGCAGGTCACTCGGTGGATTTTCCAGTAAGTGTCTATAAGCTCTACGCGACCCCAAACACGGAGCAGCAACTGTAACAAACTTCCAGCTTCCGGGTCTTGACAGCCTGTTGACGTCATTCAGCAAATGAGGGTGCTGATTGGCTGCGGAAAAGGCACGGCCCTGTTACTTTTATTTACACTTTATTTCGCTTTCTTTTTTTTACTTTTACACTAAACTACAGAGCGGGATGAAATCAAATTGTACTTTTTCTTTGAATTGATGTTAAAAAGGCGAAAAAATGGTGATATTCTAGCTAAATCTTTGTTCATTTTACAACTTTTAAGCATCAGGAACTGCTAAAAAAAAACTATTTTGAATGGGAGGAATAAAGAACTGTCACTCAAAAGTAGAAAAAACACTTAAGAACGTGAGGAAAAGGCTCCCTTGAATTGTTTTTAACCATTTTAAAGTCCAATGGTTTTTGTTTTAAAAGGATAATAGTGAACGTTAGCCCTTCTGCTGCAACACAATGAGGCTCGTTTGGCACCATCGGTTCAAAACCTTTTTTTTTTTTTTAACAATGCATTTAAATAACTCATGCTGTGAGTGTTTGACATTCTACATTGTACACCAACTTTTTCAAACAAACATGACTGCTTTCCAAGGACCAGTGCAATCTCGTCTGAGGGTTTAACACCCTGCACTGTTCTCTCACCACTATTCACAGAATCAAAAACAAAATCCTGAAGAATACCTGCAGCGTCTAAACAAACAGATTAACAACCCTTCAGAGAAGCAATGTTGCTGGATGAGTCAACCAGGTCAGTTCTTTCATTCAGACCAGACTGCTGACAGGTGAAAGCACTGACGTCCAAATCAGCCATTTTTTTAACTGCACCACCAGAGTTAAGGCAACTTATTCAAGAGCGTGTGGAAGGAAACTTTTCTCGTCTCTTGCTCTCACACTCTGCTAATGTAACACTGAATATATCCTCTGAGGCTGGAATTTATAAAAAAAATAAAATAAAATTTAAATAAAAATGTAATAAAATTTAAAGAAAAATACCCTTGTGTTGAATGAATCTCAGACACAGTCATTTTATCTAATGAATGCGGCTCGCCCACTGATGATAGAGAGTGGAAGAGTTGTCTGGCAGTCTATTAGGAGCTTTAAGTGCCTTTTATTATCTCTTGCCAGTGAAATATCTTTCAGAAATAAGACTCATGAAGAGACACTTGAGGGGAAATAAAAACACCGTCTGAATTCAAGTATTTCTAAGATTGAAACCTTCCTGGAGAGTGACTCCACTCTTGAACGTGACCTTGGCATCTCAAAAACTTAGGAAACCTGGCCAGTGCTTTTATTCTGAAAGCTCCTGCTTCTGTTTGTTGGTGGGTGTGGATGTGGCCGCCTGTGTTTGGCTTCGCTGTATTTTGTCTGGCGGATCAGGCTGCGTTCACACCCGGATTGTCCCAGGGACTCGGTTCATGTTGGCGAGTCGATCTGGTGTGCGTTGACACAGCTCTGTTTGAGAGAAAGAGCTCAAACTCGGCATTGTGATTGGCTGGCACAGGAAGTCCCTCCCCTTTACCTGCTTCGACAGCCTATTGGCTTATTTGACTCTTGTTTTGAGCTTCTGGTACTCCAAAGTGCTGCCAGTGAGGTGTGTGATTGGCACGCTGTCCAAGACCAGTGCGACCACACTGAGCGACTTGCAAGAATCAGATGTTTGTGTGCGGTTCCTCCACACTGCTGAGCTTCCTGTTTGTTGATGTTGAAATACCGATATGACTTCTTCTCCAGACTTCAATCATTACATCCACCAGACTCTGATAAAGAGCCAAGATTGTTGTTGGCAGAAAAGATGAGGGCACACATCTCTGACTGGGCTCTGCCGCTCATCCCACAAATGCATGTCTCTTATCGGAGGGAAAATATTGTTGCAGAGAATTTTTCTCACGGACAGAGATAATCTCCCAGACACCATTTTCCTTACTTTAAGTGTCATGTTTTTCTCAGAATGTGAGGAGGCTGTCTGCCTCCCGGGCAGCAAAGTCATTTAAGAGCCCATTTAAGGGAATATACTCTGAAAACACGCCCGAGGCCACAGCGGAAACTTGTGAGCGTCGCTGCTGTTATTTTCCCCCTGGAGGAACCAGTCAAGCGGAAGCTTCTTGTTAACTTATTGTGTTTCCGTGCATTCATCTTGTGGAGCCATGACAGGCCATCGCAGGCCACGCTTTCTGGTAGAATAAGCAGAAAGCAATCCAGGTATCAGATGAGAACCTATTTATAGTCCAAGTTACGAGCATGTGTCCGTCACATGGAGTGGCAGCGGTCCCAGAGGAGCGAATGTGACCGGAGGCTTCCAGGTGGATCGCAAGGATCAAATGAGAACGCTGCCTTCCAAGCGGAGCACGGAGCAGAATACCAATTTGCTCCCCCCTTTGCTATTTATTCAAATGTCACAGCAACACAAAAATAGGTGTCACGAAGTGCTGTTGGCAGCGACGGAGGAGAACAGACCCCCCCGAAGCCTGTCGGGAACAGACGCCGCGGCTGATGTCTTCCAGGAGGCGTCGTCCCATCAGGAATCTCTCAGGATGCTCCTGGAGAAATTAAGGTAATTCAAGCCTGAAGTAGAAACTCCAATGTGAAGAGTTCTCCATCAAATGGGGGCTGTGAGACACCCCCCCACCCCCCACACAACCCCGAAATACTTCGGTTCTGACACACGAACTTGGTGGCAACACACTCGAGACCTCCATACAGAGAGGAAGTCCCTCCTCTGTATACATAAAGAATGAAAATAAAAAACAAACAA
Source organism: Malacoctenus triangulatus (assembly GCA_032274725.1). Taxonomy (NCBI): domain Eukaryota; kingdom Metazoa; phylum Chordata; class Actinopteri; order Blenniiformes; family Labrisomidae; genus Malacoctenus; species Malacoctenus triangulatus. The sequence goes on from JAUESE010072389.1 coordinate 5,787, forward strand.
ATCTTATTTCCAATCACACAGAAATACAAACAGAAAGTAATTCCAGCTTCTGCACACACAAAAAAACAAACCCTGCTCTGAAGTATCTCACCTGAGTGCCGGAAACCACATTGCTGGACTTTGAAGCACCTCCAACCTCATGCAGTGTTTGATTGAATTTCATTTTTTAGACACTCTCGACTCAAAAAGTTGTTTCATCCTCCACTCGAAAAATGCTGGTCCCTTCAACAAGTTTAGGAAGTACAGGGGAAGTGTTTGAACTTGAAACATGCACATCTTCTTGTCAAGGACAAGAAAAGCACACGGAGAACGAAGAAAAACTTGCGCAGCTCTCCTTTCTGACACTCTTCATTATGAGCCTTGCTTTGTTCGTGCACATCTTGATCTTCACGGAAAAGCTTGACTGCTTTTCATCCCACGTCTCTGAAGACAAGGACGTTGTCCGGCAGGTACGCAGCTGCTGGCTTGTGAGTGACACTGGTGTTGTCGTTGGTGTCGTGCGTGAACCCACACAGGTCAGGACCACAAAGGTACGATAGAGGAGGATCGAACGAGCAGCGCCAACGCACAGGTAAAATATCAAACTTGTTGGATCGAAATGAATGTGTGTGGAGCGTTTGCAAGAGATGACACGTCTCAATTCAAACAATATTCTTTGAATAAACTGTAACAGAGAAGTGGAAGTGTTTCAGATGGATGTTGGTAACTGATAGCTGCTTTAAAAACCCATTTTTATTCCCTGGCTTTTGACCCGGCATGAGACTCTGTTTCTGTTCTTGCTTTAATATTGTTCTCATGATTTATGTCTTTTACTTTGTGTTTTTATTTCTGTACATCACTTTGTTGCAGCCATGCCTGCTTTTAAATGACTTTAAAAATAAAGTTGAGTTGAGAAAAAGGCCAAAAAGAAGTGGAAGCAAAAGCTTTAATTAAGTCCCCACAAGAGGTCAATGAATCCCCGATTCAATCATTTGTGAGAGATTTTGTTAAGCTAATTAAATGAGTTTTGTTTTTTTTTCAAAGAAAAAGTTTCAACAACACATTCTGAAAAAAGTATCCTTTAAAAAAAAACAACATAAAAGTGCTAATTTGACCATATCTAAAATATCCTCACTATGACGACACTGCTGAGTCCATTTAGTCCTCAGAAAAACCACACATGGTCTGCGTTTTGCAGTCTAATGGAAGAGCGAACCACCGAGTTTGTGATACATTCAGACGCGTCCGTCTTCTTCTGGGTCTCTTTTATTTCCGCTTTCCATCCTCTTTTGTCCACTTCTGGACTTCCAGAGCTCTCAGGAAGCACATCATGAAACGTGTTTAAAAGCCTCACAGAACACAGGCGCTTTCACCACTCTGCTCATCTTCTTCTTCCCACTCCCTGGTAAAGTCTGAACACCTGCTGCCTAAACAGATGGTGAGAAAAAAAAGTCTTGAGGAAAATCAAATTAAAATGCAACGTTTCATAGCATCTTTTTTGCTGCACCCAGGTGTGAGTTATAAGAACCCAGTTTTACAGATGGCATGTTAAATGATATTTTTCATCCTGTTTATTAATTCATGTAATCAACATCGATCGGGAGGTTAAAAAAAAAAAAAAAAAATCCAAGAAAAGATCAAAAGAAAGGTCCTTTTTTGATGGACGTGCTGGAGTCTCTGCAGGGGCCTAATTAAGGCCGCCGCACAGGTGTGGTCCTCCGCCCCTCGGTGCTCCCCTCCGCAGCCGCTGGTTGATCCGCGTCAATGGTCGAGGAATAAGATTACGTAGCGACGTTTGGCCATTTTTTTTGGGTTTGGCACGTAGAGTTATTTTAAAGAAATGAAGGTGCCGCAGGAGGAGTCGATGGCGAGCATCCTGAGGCGGCTCACCGGCGAGTCCGCGCTGCCGGTTTACAGCAACATCGAGAAGTTCAAGCGCGGCAAGGACGGCGAGTACTTCGTGGCCGAAGACTTCCACGAAACCGTCAAGAAGCGAGAGCTGGTCAACGCCAAGGAGCGCCTGAGAGTGAGTCCCCGGTGTCCCAACAATGTGCACTTCACCTTTCAGACACGAGGTAACTCGCAGTACTTTGGAAGTTAAAGGTACTAATCACTGCACTGCAACAAAGTATTAATTTACGGAATATAATTTCCCTTTTATTGTGCTTCTGTTCCATTCAGTTCTGTGAGTCACTGGAAAACTTAGAAACCTTTTAACTTGTAAATGGTTTGCTCTTTAGTTGTTCACGTTAAGAGGCCATTTTCCTCTCCTGTGGCTGATTTTCCTCTCTGTTTGCACGAGTTTCTGTGTTGCAATTACTGCTGTCTTCTATTTTTATTTTGAATGTTTCTCAATTGATTTCGTATCATCCTCTTTTGGTTCACGGAAGTCAGTTTGTGTGGAGACTAAAAAGACACTTTGGGGTTACTTTTGAGTGTTTTTGTGAGGACACTTTGAGTCTTTAAGTGGGGTCACTTTAAGTCTTTTACTGGGGTCACTTTGAGTCTTTTACTGGGGTCACTTTGAGTCTTTAAGTGGGGTCACTTTGAGTCTTTAAGTGGGGTCTGTTTGAGTCTTTTAGTGGGGTCAGTTTGAGTCTTTTACTGGGGTCAGTTTGAGTCTTTAAGTGGGGTCACTTTGAGTCTTTTAGTGGGTTCTCTTTTAGTGGGGTCAGTCTGAGTCTTTTACTAGGGTCTCTTTGAGTCTTTTAGTGGGGTCACTTTGAGTCTTTTAGTGGGGTCACTTTGAGTCTTTTAGTGGGTTCTCTTTTAGTGGGGTCAGTTTGAGTCTTTTAGTGGGTTCTCTTTGAGTCTTTTAGTGGGGTCACTTTGAGTCTTTTAGTGGGTTCTCTTTGAGTCTTTTAGTGGGGTCACTTTGCATTTTCTTGTCGGCTCACTTGGAGTATTTTCGAGGGGTCTCAACGTCATCTTTCAGTCTGTTTGTTTGTGATTGTCAAACGCAGTCTGCTTGGTGTCCCGTTTTTACTTGTCATTGGGAACGCGTCTTTTTAGGACCTTGCCGGTCACCATCTATGTCTTGTGAATCTTGTTGCTCCTTCTGAAAGTCTCTATTTCTTCTCAGAATAAATTCAGTACATTTTACTGCATTTAAGTCTGTTTTTTTACATTTTTAGCACATCGTCTCTGTGTGAAGTCCGTTTGCTCTCGGTTTGCTCGGCAGCACATCCGGCTCTCTCTGCCTGCTGTGGTGGAAGGCAAATAAAGTCTTTTGTAAACACTGTGACTCATTTCACCGTTTCCAACGCCAAGCGTGTCTTAGGTTCATATCTGGATGGCGCTGTGATGTCATGTCGTGTCCTGAGTAAGTATTGGTACGGATACTACGGTATTTGGCATAAACACGTGGGTATTTGCAGTTCTCAAAGCCGTACATTTGGTCAGATTAATATGCAGACGATGGCAATCTGCTGCTTCGAAAACTGAGCTAAAGAGAGACAAAGTGACAATGAGGACGCATGATATTGCTCCACTTTTGTTTGCGCTGAGTTTATGGTTCAGTAAACACAGCTCCTCTGCTGGCAAGAGAGTTCATTGGTACAATTCAACGAGTAATTCAGCTTTAAGCCTCGCTGCAACCTTCATCTCGGCGTGGCAAGAAACTTCTGAGGGTGTCGTGCGAAGGCCCGAACGTGGAACCTGAACCGAAGCGTTGTTCTCTGTGCAGATCAGGAACCTGAACACCATGTTCTCCCGCTTGAAGCACATGGTGCCCCTGATGCGACTGGACAGGAAGCCCAGCAAAGTGGACACGCTCAAAGCTGCCACCGAGTACATCCGGCTGCTGGTCGCCGTGCTGCAGGACGCCGACCGCGTGAGTGCCTGCGCTTCGGTGTCGCTCCCCATCGCACAGCCAGTCGTCCTCTTTGGTGTCTCAAGGACAACGCTGCCACTTACGACTGTTTTGTTCTGGTTTTTTTTCCTGTTTTGATTACTGTGTCATTCTCTCTTTCTAAGGATGATGGCAGCGGGACTGATTTCCTAAAGAATGCAATCACTTATGGTCAGACGGGAGGTCTCGGCAGCGACCTGTGGCAAGTGGATGATGTAAGCATTGCTATTGTTTGGTTTTTTCCATTGAGCAAAACGTCGATGGACAGAAGCTTGTTTATGTAAACTTTATGTGCGACATTGAAACTTGATGGCCCTGTAGAGACGGTGTTATTTCTCCGTTTCCGGGACAAAGTGTCGGCTTCAGACGAGCTCGACCTCCGTACGTCTTGTTTCAAATGGTGGATAAAGAGAAAACACTGAAGTGTGATGGAAAGGTGCGCCGATGTGTGAGGATTGGAGCGAGTTTTGCAAGCAGCCAAATTGAGGGAGTCTTCAAAACCACAGTTTGTTTTCAGAATCCGTCAAAAGTGGCCTTAGGAAGTGACGGTGGGGAACCGAAGATTAACTCTCGTAAGAGGACAAAGTCTATCGATTTTTAGGGAGTTCTTCTGTTTCTTCTCAATTAATGAGCTTATTCGGTACTTTTCGGTATAAATGGCCGGAGCGCACATGACCACAGTCGCAGTAGATGGACCCGGAGGTCTGGTCGCGTTGCTGTCCGTGGATACGTCGATGCTCGACTGCTGCGCGATCACGCACTCTTTCGTTTTTATATCACTTTCACAGAGAGAAAAAAAAATAATCACGTTGACTCACAACAAAAGATGTTCCATTGGAAAAATGCCACTCAAAAAGAAGGTTAAATAGCTGCAGGAACACTCGTGACAAACAACTGAAAACAAACTCTGTAGCTCAGAGCTGTGACGAAATGAGAGTTCAGAAGGTGAAACTTGGCGGTGCACCGATGTGCCGGGGTTCTTCTTTGTTTGCTTGGTTTTCCTCTATTAAAAAAACACAAACAAAAGACAGTATTCAATCTCTTTTTTGAAAGGAAGTGAAAACACCGTGTCCAGTTTTTAATGTCTCTTTGGACTTCAAGATCATGTCGAAAACGACGACGTTCAGCCCAGAGTCTCCGTTTCTTCCTCTTCAAAGGCTGTTCAGCAGAATCCCTCCATCAACAGAAAGGATCATTGATTATCCTTTATTAACCTTCTTCTCCATTTACTTTGCTCCCTCTTACATGTTTCATTATGTTCGGGAGCGGTTATGACTTGGCTGTATTGACAAAACGGCGAGCAGCCTGGTTTCTGCTCTTCAGAAAGCAGCTGAAATTTTTTTCTTTGTCGCTTCAGAAAATACATTTAACCTTTTGAAACACTTCGTTGATCTTGTGCAGAAGTTCTGCTTCAACTTTTCTTGAGTTTAGTGAAATTAACCTTCACTTTCCTCGCGTCTCTTTTAGCCCAAAGTGTTGTTGGCCAGAAGTTTTGGAGTTCGTGTGGAAGAATTCTCGCATACATTTCTTTTTGACACTCGGATGAATCATCCTGCCCTCTCGTTTGTTTCCAACATGAACTCCTTTCGCACTCGGTAAAAAATGTTTCGAGTCGAGTTTTTTCTTCTTTTTTAACTCGCTTGTTTTCTTCCCGACAGTTTCTGAACTTGTCGGACGAGCACGTGGACGATGGCTTCTCCCTGCCTCCAGAACCGGGACCAGAAGACGGAGACGTGACCCGGCTGCTGCTGCAGCACTGCGTGATGCCGTCCTATCAGTACATCATTCAAGTAGCGCCTGATCAGACCTCGGTAAGTCGTTCCGTCTCGGAAAAATGCTGATGAATCTTTATGACTACTGTTTTTCTGGGGCGATCGGGTCCGAATCCCGGAGCAGAATTGAGTTTTTGGACCTTCGCAGCAGTTGGTGACCTGGTGGCCATGTGGGCTGTTTCACAATCCTGTTCTGTAACACTGATGCGAGGAAGAAATGGCACCAAAGTGACTTAAAATACAGTAAAATAACTTTGAGAAGGAATACTGTGGATTTGCGGTTATCGCGTATCTGTTGAAACGTCCAGAGAGATTTTCTTGTGAACGCTCAACAGACTGCAATCTATTCATGATCCTTTCAGTTTGGTGCTTGTTAGAGGATGAATCCTGTTAATTCAGGTTGAGTTCTGCTAAACTTCTAGCTGAAGAAATGGGTACGTTAGTGTGTGAAAGGTTGGAAGGGACTTTCTGAACCCTCCACGTTCTGCTTTTCCTGCCCGATCCACGTGAGCAGGGGTCTCCACTCCTGGGCCTGGGGGGGGGGCCGCAGCCCTGCATGTTTTCACTGTGTTCCTGCTCCAACACACCTGAATCTCGTTGGTGTCATCACGCAGCTCTGCAGCAGAGCCTGATAACGAGCAGCTTATTGCGATCAGGTGTGTTGAAGCCTGGACACATTGAAAACATGCAGGCCTGCGGCCCCCCAGGACCAGGACTGGAGACCCCTGCTCTTGATGGTTCGCGGACGGCACCTGTCGGTCGCGGGCGAGTTCTGGTCGGCGTGTTGGCTTTGGGTCGAGTCGCTTTATCAGCACCAGGATACGTCTGCGTCTGACTGCGGAGCGGTCGTGACTTTCGTTTTATCTTGCATGTTTGTTATTGTGACTGTAACATAATGAAGAAACTTCATCTCAGGAAATGCTGCAGTCGGGTTAATAAGGTTTTCATTGTCTGTGCCTTTTTGTTTTACTGTACGAACAACACGGCGCTCTGGGAGCTAATCAAGGATTCATACTGTCCTTGTCGACTCTGCTGCATGCAAACAATATATGTTTACTGGCGTCTCGCCTGGCTTCAATTCTGAAAATTGATATACGACAAGATTGAAGGCACTTTAATGACTCTTATTATGTGACGCATGGATCTTCTGTCCGTAGTCGCGGAGCACTGTCGTGTTTTAGTTACCAGTCTCCACTGGATAATGAGGAATTAAGGTGAAAGCTGCAGCTTGTTAGAGCGATGTTCTGATGACTCAATCAGGCTGGTTGTTTCCATGTTTTTAGAGATGTTGTTTTCCCATCATCCACTCAGCGTAAAAGGGATTTAATTCGTACCAAATTTCACATTTTTCAGTTTATGGGAACCCCGACTAAAGAGGAAGCTCTCGCGTCTAATCTGTTTAATGGGGGGAGTCTAAAAACATCCGGAGGGATCCTTCATGCTGACGAGCAGCAGGCTTTTCCTTCTTGTCGCTCTAAGTAGAGACGCCGCCGCTGAAGAGACATCGGATCGCGCGTTCGTCGAGCGACGGATGTAATCGGAGTACTCGCACAGTCCGATGAGCTTTAGAAACGGCAGGGTTGCCCCCAGGAACTATTCGTCGATGTTGCGTCGTGGCCGATGGCTGACCCGGAGTCTGTTGGTGTCGGACTCTCCTAAAAGAACTGAAACAGTCCCAGTCTTTAGAAAGAAAACCTCCTAAAACGAAGCAGAGCTGAGCAGAGTTTTCGTCTGTAGAAGTGACTCGTGTAAAGTCTGAGTTTGACACGTCTGTCCTTTAGGCACCTGAATCTAAATGCATTTCTTTCCATTTTTAAATCAACATTAACAGCTTATAACCTGCAGTCTGAACCATGAGATCGTTTTTTTTTTTTTTTATCCGGTAAATGTCAAAAGCAAACCTTCAGCGATGAGTGGACTCGATGCAATAATTTTCTTCACCCCCTGCAGTCACTGAAGTGATTCGACCTCGCCGTTCCCCTCAGGCTGCTTCTGACCAGTTTGAGTGTAAATTGAAAAATGCGAGTTATTTAATTAAAATTATTTATGCATGACTGAGAGCTCCTGAATGAACGAATCGTCAGTCAGTCGGCGAAAGATTCAAGAGAAATGGTTAATCATAAATCAGCTCATGTTAAAACGACGCCACTTTAATTAAAGCGGACCTGCCTGACAAAAAGCAATCAGACGCGTGTTTATTCTCCTGAAATGATCTGTAATTGCAAACAATAAGCCAATGATTGTCGTCAACGTGACCCATGCCGCCCCCCGCCCCGCCCCCCCGAGGCGTGTGCTCGTCGGTCGCGCCTTCCTCACGTCCTCTTCCTCCTCCTGATTGAATGATTGGAGGTGGAGAGGTTGGTGTGACGAGGTGAGTCGTGATGGAGCTTCTTCATCCTCATCGTCACTGGAGATGTCACAGGAAGAATTAACAAAGTAAAAAATGCCGCATTAAGTACGTAAACAAAATAAAAAGGGGTGATTATAATGTTTGAATAAAACTTAAATATATTCTTTAAAAAACCCACAAACATTAACTTGTTTTGTGCTTGTTTACAACCTATTTTTTCTTGGAGGCTGTTAAAAAATTATAGTGAAATGAAACACTGGACATATTAAAGCAGGAGCCTTCAAAACAAAAGCACTAAGCAGCTTCCGAGCGTTTCATTGTTCAAATCTGGTTCAGACGAACTCTAATCAAGCAGGCAAAGCCTCGGGACCCCCTGGAGCCCCCCTCAATGAGGTCTTAAACAAAGCATGGTTTCCTGTTGTCCCACCTGGCATGAATGTCCACGAATGTCTGGGAGCGTCTTGCTTTCCTCCCCGACGTCCGTCCCGTTTCCAGCGTGGGCGTGGAGCCGTACGGGGGCGGAGCCGTTCTCAACCCCGACGGCTCCTCTCGCCTCCCGTCGTCCCTGCTGAGCCTGCGTGGGTTCTGAAAACTGCTCAGCTGGAGACTCCAAACTGTCCACGAGTCTGTGGAGGCGCGGGAGACGTTTGCGTCTCCGCGGTGAGCCCGGCGACCTCTTCAGGTCGGCGCTCCGCTTTTCAGAATTGCGATGCAAAGCTCGAACGCGCTGAAATATCCGGCCGACAAAGGGAGCGTTTTTCTTCGTTGTTCTTCTTCATGGCTGTTTTTTCGTGAAGTGTTTTTCCGATTTGATATTTCAATGAAAGTTTAAGATAATATTCACAGTCTTGCAAGTTGACCTGCAAAGTCAAGGCCGGAGTTAAATGAGGAATCTTCCGGTTAGAGGAAAAATATCCGTCTGACCTCGACTCGTAGTGTAGGTAAATTAAACGCTGTTAATTATTCGAGGTGGACAGAAAATAAAGGCTTTGAACTGAGGAAGGGGGAGAAAAAAACATACTGAAGCTTTAAGAACAAATTTTAATTATTCGTCGTCTTCCAGCAGATGTCTCAACCCTGCTGAGCGACGCTGGAGGCAGAAAGGCTCCGACCTCGACTGGAAACCCCTGCCAAGGTTTGACTTCATGAAAGAAAGGAAATTATACAGACAAGTTATCAGAAAGCAGCTTTCTCTGCTAATATTCGACAGCTGGGCTGCAGAGATGTTAAATTGGGTGTCAAACTCCTGTCAGTTCAAAAGCCAGTAAAGGTTTCCCATTGTGTGGCTGCAGAATGGCACAAGTCAATAATTATCTTTCAATTAAACTGAAAAATGATTGACATTCAGAGAATGAAAGCCAGTGGGATTTTTAGGACATTTGGGGTTGCCAGGTTTTACAGTTGCATCCTTGATCTGTCAGGTTCACAGCTGCACCGTCTCCAAACATT
>JAUESE010072950.1:0-10873 GCA_032274725.1 Malacoctenus triangulatus
CACACACACACACACACACACACACACACACACACACACACACACACACACACACACACACACACACACACTCTATAACTGTGTATATTTACATATACCCACTTCTATGTGTATATACGATTACTTCATTCTCTGACTCCTCGAATGGGCGTAAATCCAGAGCCTCTACCTCAATTAAAAAGTAGAGTGGTCTTCACAGCACAGAGAGTTACTGTGCTCCTGACTACTGATCAACTCTCATTCAGTCGGTAGGTTTACAGCAGGGGCGCAAACGTGAGTCCTGTGGGCCAAATCTGGCCAACCAGACAGTTGGGACAGTGGACGAAATCACAACAAACTTGTGTTGCTATTTCATACTGGTGGTCTCTCCATTGGAGTCCACAGATGGGTCATACCACAGGAGGTGGTCCCGAAACTGCAAAGCAGATGGTGGGAAAACCAAACAAAAGCTTGGCTAAAGCCAGCAACCTTACAACAAGCAGTAAGTGAACTATTTAATATACATGTTATTGGTCTGGCCCACTGGAAGTTCGCTGTATGTGCCCGCAAACTTAAATGAGTGCGACGGCCCTGTGTTGCGCAAATGGGAGTCAGTTGCAAGCCACCTGTCAGAAGCGATGCTCTCAGGGTGGGCTACATCTCTGGGGCACTGGGAAATCCCCAGGGCTCTAAACCTTTCACTACATGTTGCTTTTCTTGTGTTTTTTGGTTGTTTATGACAATGTAAGTTAGTTGATTAGATAAAAAAATAACTTAATTTCTTTAATAAGAGTCTTTCTTGCTCAAGTTTTTCACAAGATGATGCCTTTCTCTGTAATATGAGTATGAGCGCAGATCCACATTCTCCTCTGTCCTCTCTCTTCTGAAGGGCAGCGTTCCCCCAGTGATGGCCTTCCACCTGGGGTCATTGGGATTTCTAACTCCTTTTAAGTTTGAGTCTTACAAGACTGAAGTTGCCAAAGTATTTGAAGGTAAAGTGGTTCTACCTATTGTACAATGGAGACTAAACCACAGTGCTGTTGTGGCTCACATCTGTGTCTGCCTGCTTTCAGGCAATGCAGCCATCACTCTGCGGAGTCGACTGAAGGTGAAGGTGATGAAGGACATGCTTCAGAGGTCGGTGCAGCAGCCGCTTAGCAGGGAGCTGCAGCAGTCCGACTACAACGGGGTTCCCGCTCATGGACACATTAACACTGAGGCCTGCAAAGCCTCCCTGCAGCTGCAGGTGAGGACAAAGATGATCAAATAAATGATTGATCTCAGTATTGTCACATTCATACATTTATGCTTGACTATCTGCTCCAGATCATCCAGCATCACTGTGGCTCTGCGCACTGCTATCACCTACAGTCTGTACATTCACATGCAGCTTGAGGAAAGTAAAATGTTTGCTAAGTCTGACTGAACCAGGATCATTCATAGTACTATCAACACAACTCGATGATGTTGAGTGGAAGTTCTGGCGTGAAGTCTGTTTTTTTTTTCTTTTAGAACCGGAAGAGAAAGGAGTTGTCACATTTGCAGCTCAGTGTATATCGATGAGTTCCAGTTTTCATCGGCTGAACTGAGCTCAAGCATCTCAGCCATCTCAGTTTACTGTTCACACATGTGTGAATGTCTGTGAGTGAGCTCTTGTTTGCTGGGACAAAGCATCCACCTCCAGGTGTCACCTGTGAGGAATCTAGTTAGACAGCAGGCTCATTAACAAGTGTGTTTTTGGCTGTTGTGTTTGGAATTCTGTTGAGTGTAGATTAATAAATAAAGCCCAATAACAGCTGTAAGAAGGAGATCTGTCATTAAGTGATTATAACTCAGTATTTCATTCTTATTCCTTTACCTAACAGTGAGCCATCAAAGTTAGAAAAAGCTGGGGTAAATACAGTATTTCTGTTGAAATTCAAAAGTTAATCAAACCAATTCGAGATGCCGTTTGCTCTTGGTCAAACTTAGGGACCTTGTACACACAGTGTGAAGGTGGCGGTTGAAATGACAGGCTTCAGGATCCATTTTTAGGTGGTCATTTCTTCTTACTCGCCCCCAATTTGGACCCTTTGAAAGATGATGAAGTTGACTGTTCATGCAAGTATGTCGGATACTTCTTTGTATGCTTCGTGTGTTTGTGTGTGTGGATATATATGGCTCAGCAAGGGAGCATGAGCTTGGTTACTATGACAACAGTCATAATAACGCTGCTCAGTGCAGATGTCGGAGAGAGAGTCAGATGTTGTGAAGCCCTGTTGAGGCAGTTGCTATGGGAACTGTGGCGTCAAGAGTCCAGCAGGTGATGATGAAGCAGCATTGCTGCTCAGTGTCGTAGGTGTGTTCACAGTTACTGATGCTGTTGGTCATTTCCTGTCCAATGTGTTTTCAGTCCCTCCTTTTGTCTTGTGTCTGTCTCATTGGTGGACCACTGTGACTATGTGTCCTTGACATCCAGTTTGACCTGCAGTGGTTTGTAAGCTGAGTTTAGCTTGAGCTGAGTCGCTCTCAGTGTGACGTCAGTACGTCTGCCAGACATCACATGAGCCCACACAGTCTTTCTGCACAGTAATTTAGTCCAACTACAGCCAGCGGCGACAGACGCTTAGTCATTGAAACAGTATGAAACGGCAGTACAACTGCTCATTTATGTGCGTTCTCTTTTCGTATGATACATGTATATAGATGAAGCTCAATGTGAAGTGGGTTTGCAATGGTTGGCAGTCTGAAAATGCAGTTCCCCAGGAAATGTTTGGAAAAACCAGAGTAATATTTTGAGTGAAGTGAAGCGCCATGGACAGGGTCAGGGTGCGGGTTCCCCTCCGCCACGCTGCTTGCTAACTGCAGGGTTTCTCCGGGTGCTGGGCCCTTCCTTATTTGTCATTGAATCACTGCTGCTCTCCATTTGCTGCTGAACAATTACATTTTCATCACTATTTGGTGAACTTATCCGATTATTGCTAAGTGTAAGAGGGAACTATTCACCACTAAGATCGTAAAGGTTCCTCAATTGCCATAAGTACTTCAGACCAAAGGTCCATCATAATCTGAGAGCCTTCATTTGCATGTTTCAAATATTCAGACGATGAACCAACTAGGGGTGAGTATTGGCGAGGGTGTTGCGATACGATACGTATCACGATACTTGGGTCATGATACGATATTATCACGATATTGCAGTATCACGATATATTGCGATATACTACCCAGCTTATGTCAAAATTAAATGTAGAGATAAAAAAGCAAGTGCTGTATATGTCCTTTAGAAGATATTGATCATTCAGAGGACAAGTTGAGTCAAATACTATTTGCTTCAAAACATCCTATTTATTTACTACTCGTGTTTTTGCACATTTTCACTGAAAAAAGAATCCAGTTACACACTGCCATCATAAAATAAAGTGCAAAAAGTTTCTTTTCACTGAAACTACAGTGTAGACATGTCAAATTAGTCATTACATAATGAAGGTATTGTAACCACTAAAAGCAAGAACATTAAGCCCTGAGTTACTGACAATGCACAAGAATGAGAAAAAAAATCCCCAATTGTGCCAGTTTAAACAATGATCTGAACAGATCATGTTGGGGAAAATGTTTGTTTTTTTTGTTTTTTTTTTTAAATTGATATTAGGAGCTGAAAGATCGATTTTAAATTGGGCGGCCGAAAATCGCGGTGAATAGCCATATCGATGTGCTCCCACACCCCTAGAACCAACAACGGGTAACTCGTGAAGCACCAGTGTTGTGTTGCACCATGTGTTGGTTGTTGGTGCAGGGTTGGAAACCACGCCTCCGTCAGGGTGCCACTGTGGTGATATCAGCCAGAGTCAGTGTGTGAATGTGAGAGTGTGATTCTGAGTGCCATGAAGATGCATTCTTCTTCTTCTTATTACTATTATTATTATTATCAAACAGTGGAACCCCCCCCCCCCCCAAATGTGTTCAATCCACATATATGGAAATCTCATCCTCCATGAACTGCATTTCAGGGTGAGACAAGAGTCAGCTCTGGGGTGTGTGTGTGTGTGTGTGTGTGTGTGTGTGTGTGTGTGTGTGTGTGTGTGTGTGTGTGTGTGCGTGTGTGCGTGTGCGTGCGTGCGCGTGCGTGCGTGCGCGCGTGTGTGCGTGCGCGCGCACAAGCAGGTGCTGAACGAGGTGGTGGTTGATCGTGGCCCGTCGTCTTACCTGGCCAACGTGGACTTGTACCTGGATGGCCGACTCATCACCTCGGTGCAGGGAGACGGTGAGCAGCATGACCTTACACTTCCTTTTGCTCCTGTGACAGAAGCAGAATGAAAAGCATTGTACACCTTGGACAGTAACGCAGAAACACCTTCCTCCACATGTCTGCTCTACAGGTGTGATTGTTTCCACGCCGACGGGCAGCACAGCGTATGCGGCTGCAGCAGGAGCCTCAATGATCCACCCCAATGTGCCCGCCATCATGGTGACTCCCATCTGCCCTCACTCACTTTCCTTCAGGCCCATTGTGGTCCCTGCTGGGGTGGAGCTCATGGTGAGGCTGTGCTGTGGCTGCAGGGCAGTGAGCGTCTTGTTCAGGTGTAACCTGTGAAGCAGGTGTAATGATAGGGAGGGAGGGAGGGAAGGAAGGAGCGAGCAAGCGAAGGAGCGAGAGAGCAAAGGAGCGAGCGAAGGAGCGATGGGTGTAGCCAGCAATGGAGCTAGCAAAGGAGTGAGCGAAGGAGCGATGGGTGTAGCCAGCAATGGAGCCAGCAAAGGAGTGAGCGAAGGAGCGATGGGTGTAGCCAGCAATGGAGCTAGCAAAGGAGTGAGCGAAGGAGCGAAAGAGCGAGGGAACGAGCGAGCGGAGGAGCGAAGTAGCGAGCAGAGGAGTGAGTGAAGCCTGTGTGTCGAGCGAAGGAGCGAGCTTGGGTGCCGAGCGAAGGAGCTAGCCAGCGAAGGAGCGAGCTTGGGTGCCGAGCGAAGGAGCTAGCCAGCGAAGGAGCGAGCTTGGGTGCCGAGCGAAGGAGCTAGCCAGCGAAGGAGGGAGCCTGGGTGTGTTGCGAAGGAGCGAGTGAAGAAGCCTGATTGTCCTGCTGCGTTCTTCCAACAGATCACTTTGTCCCCTGATGCCAGAAACACGGCCTGGGTGTCGTTTGACGGCAGGAAGAGGCAGGAGATCCAGCACAGTGACTGGTGAGGACCACTCTGTATCTTTGGCTACGTTCACACTGCAGGCTGAAGTGACACAAATCCGACTTTTTTGCACCTATGCGACCCATATCTGTTCTTTTCATGTCAGTCTGAACGACACAGATCCTATTTTGTCAAATGCGACCCAGGCCGCTTGGATATGTGGTCCTAAACAACAACATGGTGGACAATAATGTGGAGACCAGTCAGTGGAAAGGCCACCGCTCCACAAAATGCCATTGCCAAAAACCTGGCTGTCCTTCTTCTGAATCTCTTCCTTAGAACGGTCACATTGTAAGTGTGCTGGCTGCGGTTGGACATCAACTTTAGAATTGCGATACGCTCCTCTGCTACCGTCCATGTTTACTTCCGCAAACACGACGTCACATGCATGCGAGCTGTGATGCCATCGCGCCTTCTATGCATGCAAGTGGGATAGTTTTGACGGCAAGGAATTCATAAAAAAGGTCATATACGAGTCGCATTTTATTAGAAATATGAACGGATACCCCAAAAAAATCGGAATTCAGCATTATGCTCTGTAGTGTGAATGTAGCCTTTGTTTCCATTCCTTTGATGCTGTTTTCATCATGAATTTTTCTTGCCTTCGTTAAGCATCAAGATCACCACCTCTTGCTACCCGGTGCCCTCCATCTGCTGCCACGACCTGGTGTACGACTGGTTTGAGAGCCTGGCTCAGTGTTTACACTGGAATGTACGAAAGCGGCAGGCGCGCCTCACTGACATTTCAGACTCGTCAGACACCGAAAACTGAAGCTCTGAGGCCACATCGGGTTTGTTCACAGACAAACAGCAAACACTGGACAGTTATAGGCGACTTCTTTTCCTGTGTCTCATGCACCAAGTTCTCATTATTCTACATTCCAGTCCACTCCTACTGCGGTTGAGTCAGTAGCTTCCTGTGAGACATGTGATTGTCACCAAGAAAAGAAGTGATTATGCGACAACACAACGTAAAGGACGAAGCTCCTCGGAAAAAGTTCATTAAAACTTCATGATGAAAGCAGGAAGCTGAGTTATACGTGTCAGTGAGAAGAGAGGCCAGAAACACTGGATACCAACATGCAGCTTGCTCAAACTCAAACTGGTAAATGTACATTTGCACATGGAAGATTTTAGGACAGGATTAAACATTAACTGCATTTGACATTTATGTATTCTCCAGACAGGAGTTTAAAGTGATTGTAAAACTCAAAGAATCAATATTTAACTGGCTGAGTCAACCAATGACAACAGCTGCTTTGCTTGTTGTGAAAACATCTTTCACTAAAATGAACACAATGAAGTAACTGGTTCATATGCACTTCCTGTTACACTTGCTAAAGTCACTCAGTCAAACAGTGACACACAGTAGCGAGTCACTGGTCGAATCACTAACCGATGCAAACGGCCGTGTGTTTTGCACTGCAGAGTAGAGAAATAACCAAAGCTTTGTGAAGTTAAGCAGTACAGAGGTCACGGGTCACAAAGCACATCCTGCACTTTGCATTTTTTAATCAGACCAAATATGGTCGGGTTGATGCTCAACACTGAGGGGGGATTTCTGGAATTTGATAATATTAAAATCATCAAGATTAACTTCACGTGAACTAGAAATCAGCAGGAACACCCTGTTTTTTGTAACCAGACATGAGCTTTGCTGTCGCATGGCATGCTTCCGTTGTACTGATAATAAAACCCTGGTGAAGACGTCTTGAAGTTTGTGTTATTGGAGTTTCAGATCAACCGAAAACATCCAAAATACAGAACCAACAGCAACAATCTACTCAGCAGGGGTCACATCCAGCTGGATCCCCCAGACTCTCTACAGCTGATTGGGCAACAAGAGAAGACCTCAGGATGAAGGCCATGAAGTGAGGTGTATGTGATTCCTTTCAAGCTGCTGTGTTCAATGGTGTGTTTCATTATCGATGTGAACTCATCATCTTCTGTAACGATGTGAGGAACTGATCCAAGAAGCAAAATCTCTCATTTTTGATCCACATACTGTGTGATTTACACATTTGTGTGTTACAGCACAACATGAACTTGATAATCATAATTAAATGAATAATTTGAGATAGTTTGCTGAACATGCTCTTTGGTCTGTGTCAGTGAATCTGTGATTTACGCTGCAGGTCTGTTGAACAAAGCTGTGCATGCAGAATTGTCTGGAAATTGTCTGATGAATATCTTGACCCCGAGCATTGATCAGACAGATTAACTCGGACGTAAAAAAATAAACCCAACAAATTATTTTTTGCTTTTGTCAGAAAACAAACGAGGATGATATGCCTGGAAGAGTTCCGTGAAAAATAAAAGATCACAGTCCTACTGTGCTTTCTATAGCTTTATTGCAATGATGAGATACAATGTTTTCTGAACATCCAACTTCAGTAAATTATACGCCAATACTTTTCTTGGAGACAGTTGTGTGAATGATATCAATCCAACTGTGAACAACTATGTGATGAAGAGACACACTTTGACCAGAAATTAAACAATGTTTTACAGTTTCATTTTGACGTCCCCCCCCAGAAAAGTGTGATGACAAGCAGCAGCAGTATAGAGAGAGAGAGTAATACAACAATATACAAGAGACTTATACTGTGCACTCAGGGACACCTGGGGGAATGTTGTCATTATCGTGAAATGTTGGCCACTATTTTCTTATGGTACAGCCACTGGCACGCCAGGGAGAAAGAGGACAGTCTGAAGAGAGAAGACAGATGCAGGCGGTACCAAGAGGGCCACCATGACAGGTGTTGAGTTAGTGTGTGAGAACTGACAGTCGCCGACAAACACGGCACTTTACAAGCTCCCAGACTGCAAGCATCACTTGTCAGCAGCAAATAAAGACAAACAAAACACAAGAAGATGCGATAATTTGGGTCGTTGGTCCACAAGTGTGGGTGGATGAAGTAAGAAAGGAGTTGTTTCATGTCTTTGCCCTCTTCTCTTGTTAATTTTGATAGAATTTAGGCAATTTTACTAAATACGATACTGAAGAACATCTCGAAGTGTCAAACCGTGTGTGTGTGTATTCACACGCACATGTAATGGACACACCATTTGAAATAATCAGGTGCATTCAATAACTTTTGTGCAAGCTTGCATGATAGATTGTTGTGTGCACCTGCTTTATCCAAGAGAGAGTCCAACAGGCTGCAGCCTTTTTCAAAGACACTGGGTGGACTTTCTCTCTGGACACATTATCACTTACTGTAACACTCACACCTGCAGGCAAATTAGTTTCCAATAAACTGACAAGCATGTCCTGGAGGGGATCTGGAGGAAGCAGGAAACAGGAAGTGGGACAATCTTAAAACTGGACACTAAATGACCCCAGCGTGGACCTGAACCAGGGGTCTTCCCACTGTGAGCCATCTGGCCAACCGTCTTCCGCTGGGTTGTTTCGTTTCATAATTTGAGTCCATTAGAAGAAAACATCAAATAAACCACATAATCACCTAACTGCAACATTGAAAATCGCCCCTTTCATAGTTTCTGTGCATATTATATGTATAGATTGGATATAACTGGAGAATCTATATATAAATGTTACATTCCTACGGTTTTAATTTGTTTGGACTTGAAAGCGCCTCGAAACCATTTTGAGCCAAAAGGTCACCTTTAAGAACAGCTCAGACTTCAGCGGGATGGGGGGGTAGACTCATGTCTGGACACAAGAATTCCCAGTTGTGGTTTTGACAGATGGGGCTGTGTGCGGACCACGGTCCCATGTCACACTGACATGAGCTCAGGAACCTGAAAATGTTACAACACAGTATGTAACATACTATCCCAATGTGTTTGTGTATACGACCAACTCTGTGAAGTGTTGATGCTGCATTGCAGGGGTCTGCAACCTTTATAACCAAAAGAACCATTTCTGGCATGTCCCTCCGATAAGTACATCTGCCTGAGCTGTAAAACAAGGTCTATTTAACGTTCAAAATGACAACCACAGCCTTAAACTTATTTGTAGTTTTACTATATAAACTAAATTTGAAGTTGCATTATTGAAAAAATATATATTTTACAAACCACTGAATATTTGCCCTCATAGACCCATCGTCTCAGCACGGGTACTTACTAAGGGGCTTGAGTCAGATGCAACACGTCCATCATTCATCCATCATTCAACCATTTGTGAGGAAAGAATCCAGGCAGGTGATGTACACAAAAAAAGAGAAGTCATTAAGCTTCATATTTGTCACTTCAAAGATTGTCTGCAGTGCAGCACAGAAAGTAAACATGTATTTAGGAGAAAGCTACAGGGAGCCCCTCCAGGTTGCAGACCCCTGATATATGGTTTTTGTCAGGGTTTTTGTGAACAAACATCTTGATGTGATACCTCGTTAACAGAAACACAAACTGTGTGTGTGTGTGTGCGCGTGCGTGCGCAATGCCTGAGACAAGATGGGACGGGATTTCAGTTAACGAACATAACTTGAGGATGAAGCTTTTTGCTCTTCACCAGGTGGTCGAACGATGACACAGAAGCTGGAACCTGCTGGTGGCATTTATGTATGAATGAGAGCTCAGCAGGTGTAGCAGCAGACTTCCTACTGACCAATATGAAACTGGCAAAACAGCCTCATGTTGCGGACTGATGATTTCTTATAAGGTGAAAGTTTTGAGGCTGCATCAGAGTTAAAGTGGCTAAAATTCTTCATCACGTCACTCACAACAAATGCTCCTACACTTTTTGCATCTTTGCCAGCTTGGTGCTTCAGTTCATCAGGCTGTGTTGCAGAAGAATCTGCGACACAGCCTGATGGTTCTCTGTGACGCCTTTTATCTGAATGAACACTGAAAGCGAGTGGAACTCATCACCAGGTTCACTGTACAGCTCATATTGGTGGTGAGCTTCTCACGAATGTGTCCCCTTTCATTCATGACTCGATTACGCTGGGTGAATGTATCTGCTGCAAACACATCTTCAGGACCTGCTCGTTTATGAAACCAGACATCCAAATGTTTGTGATGTCAGCTGATTCATTCACAGAGCGTGAAACATGTTTACAGCCACCATGTGTTTGTATCACTCTTATCATGCAAGTCAACAAGATGAAATAGCAATGCTTGAAACTTCATGGTGTCAGACTGAGCAGCAGATCTACCAATGTCGCTTCACAACCACCAACACAGCAGGACAAGGACTTACAGGCGTTTTGGGTCCCATTGCCAAGACAACCCAAACCATGCTGAGGTGGGATGCAGGAATGAGTGACTTCCACTAAGACCGAGTTGAGCCGAGTAAGTGGGAGTGGAAAAGAAGCCTAGTCATAGGGGCGAAACCCGTTTATGGTGATGGTGTTTGGCTGTGCAGGCCTGGTTTGGCATAAAAACACCACAAGTCTGCGTGCCGACAGGACGGTATGGTGTTTTTAATCAATAGTTTGACACTTGGTTCTTTGTACCAAATCATGCAACATGTCATCTATCAGCTGCGTTTGGCACAGAGAGCTCACATCGCTCCATACATTGGTTATATTTGGAAATAGAAATCAGTTGTCTATCTTTAGCTCTAGTTGTGCGATTCTCTTCCGTATAAAAAACACCAGCTGTGTCCAAGATGCTCACATTTACTGTTAGAAATGAATTCCAAGGAGTTAGAGAGGACTAAGTATTTCACACTGCAAGGGGGGATTGAACCATACTTGTAAGCAAATAGGAACAAAGAAAGGAAAGGTGAAGATGGCAGGCCGGGGGGGGGGGGGGGGGGGGGGGGGGG